>OX457045.1:46616737-47014237 GCA_949752735.1 Lumbricus terrestris
TCTGTCTGTCTATGTCTCTGTCTGTCTGTCTCTCTCTCTCTCGTTTGTTTTCCTCTGGAACTTCTGTGCTTAAAGCGGCTCTGAATAGCACATGCTGCGAGAGGCGGCGCTCTATAAATGTTTAGACACGATATACAATAAGTTAAGCACAAGGCATCTTCTAATGCATGAGTGCTGAGTTATAACATTACTTTCAATTTTCAAATAATTAAAAATCGTTAAAAGCTTGCGGAGTTAAGGTCGCAATAAAACTGGATGTTGCATCGAGACATCTCTGGAACCTCATTTCAGGATCTCTCTTCTTTCTGCATCTTCTCATCGGCCTGTCCGTCCTCTGGATTGGTCTGCATGGCTTGTCTTACGAGCAAGAACCACTGTTATTTAAGCCCTATCCTTTGCCAATTGCCATCATATAATCATATTATGTGGTCATAATAAAAGATAAACCCTCATTATGGAATAATTGGAATTCCATTTCATCCACTCTGCGTGGAACGTTCCTTACGGTGGTTCCCATCGAAAATGTCGCGAAGAAAATGTCGCGGTCAAAATGTCGCGGACAAAATGTCGCGGATAAAAAGGTCGTTGATATATATAATGTCGCCTTTAAAAATGTCGCGACATTTTCCCCGCGACATTTTGACCGTGCGACCGTATAACACTAAACTATGAAGAACGAAATTCGAAGACAATTTAAAAACTTTGACCGTTTAATACTAAACTATTACGAACGAAATACGAAGGCAATTTTAAAACTAGAATGTTCGTACTAGAAAAATAGAAGGTTCGTACTAGAATGTACTAGAATGTTCGTATAGAAAAATAGAGTGTCCGTACCAGAATGAAAGTAGGCCTACAACCTTGGTGGAATTAATGGAACAATCTTCGAAATAGATAGTCCTAATCAAATCACGTCATGAAAACAAGACCAAGACCTAATCACCAGAGAACACATCCGTTTTCATAACCATAGGCCCTAGGCCTAATTAGGATTAGCTTTGTTTTAATCACTTACACTTTCGCTTTCTTCTTTTTAATCACAGCCAATTTCGACACGGAACACAGTTTTTTTTAAACATATTCGAACAATAATTTTAACTTAGAGTTGCGTTTTCAGCAAGCGTTGGGTACTTTTGTAGTCTACAAACTATCGAAATCAAAAGCATCATCCATGATAGGTTTAGGCCTTAGCAGTCGCGGTGAACACTGAACGGGCTCCTGCCGATAGGTCTACGCCTACTTAGATAATCAGGATCCGTAAAACGAAAATTTTAGAGTTAAGTTGCTTTATTTAATAATTCATTAACAAACAAACAAATACATACCGATGATCATACGAAATAAAACAATAATAATAAGCGGACCTACCAAACCTAGCGAGGGAATTAAGTTCACTGCAGTGTCAAACAACTTTATTGGTCTACCCTGGGTGAGATTTAACGATGACCGAGGCTTGTCGGGATATTTGGGTACGACATCCGCTTTATAATTGTTTTAAGTCACAAGAACTATTATTTTAGAATCTGTAATCTGATGCTGTCTATTCGGCTGGTGTCCTATCAAAGGGGGCGCAATCAAAAGGGCGCGATCAAATGGGCGAAAATCAGTAGGCTAGAGCGCATGGTCATTTGAGCGCGTATATTTGAAAGGGCAAAAATTAAAAGGACGCATGTTTGAAAGGGCGCATAGCTAGAGAACGGGAAGAGCGCAAGCGTTCGTCGAGGAAGGTGAAAGTAAAGCGCATATGCCTATAGACGAAAATGTATGCTACACTTTGGAAATATCTTATATACAGGGTGCGCCAAAAAAAAGTAATCCCCTACGGTTTTCAGCCTATATCTTGGCCAAACATACGAATTTTTAAATGAAACTTTACAGTCTTAAAGGCAATTCATATTTACGTACAATTGTCAAATTAAAAAAAATATTTAAGTATGTTTGGCCAAGATATGGGCTAAAACCGTACTTTTTGGCGCACCCTGTATATATATATATATATATGTAACGCCCGCCCCTATCGGCCTCCCCGGAGTCGCCACTTCCGGATCCTCGCCTGATGGGACCGCGTGCTGCTGTGGACGAGCTCTAGAGATAGAGGGAGGACAGGATGAGGTGACTTCCGGGTTCGAATCCCAACGATGGAAAGGCGGCCAGTTATTTCGACTGCCGGACTCCCTATATGAAATTGGCGGCCTACTAGCCAATCTATCACTTCTTCGCAATATACCAGGGTGTGCGAAATCTTTAGGCCTAGCACCCAAAGTTTCTTCCAGGCCGATGGTCGAGTGGTATGGCGCGTCCGCAGTGGTAATAGCGGTGAGGTAACCAGGGTTCAAATCCACAGCAGGCTTGGGTACCGGCGATGTCTCCAATCTTTCCAAGCGTGATACAACTTCCGTCAGCGCTTCCCTGACATTATCTCTTACCGCCGAGATCTCTTCTCTTACATTTAATTGCACTGAGGAAATAGCATCGCTAACATTTGATTGCACTGAGGAAATAGCATCGCTAACATTTGATTGCACTGCCAGGACATTAAACTCCACCGTGGCAATCGCCTCTTGCGTGTCTCTGGCATTAGTCTCAATTGACGACTGCATAAAAGACTGCATAAAAGACTGCATAGAAGTCATTGCTTCATGAGTCGACTTAGCATTAGTTTGTATTGCCTCGAGCAATATCTCCATAGAAGAAGGGGGCCTAGAAGGCTGAGCAGGAGTGACTGGCCTAGACTCCTCCATAGCGCTATAGAAATGACTCCTATATTTATAGCTCACAATCAATCAAGTATTCATTCAACGTCAGTTGCATTCAATGCCATCAAGGATCAAAGTCAGAAGTTTTATTTAATATTTCTTATTATTCACAATCAATTGAATCTTCTATTAGCATCAGTTATGTTCAAGGCAATCAAACATAAAAGTCAGTAAGTTTAATTATCAGTTCCTATCCTTTGTAAAGACATTCAATGAAAATCAAATGCAACAATTCAATGCAAACACCTATCAACCGGAGTATGCCTAAATTAAATCCCGATTGACTCTCAAGTCCCACAGCCAATTTCAGTTCAGCCCAAAATATCTAAATAACCGATCGTATTAATTCCCCAATAAAGCGTACCTTATGTCCGAAGACAAGGGACAAAGCCGATCGTGTGCGAAGAACATCGACGAAGTCGAATTCCAAGAGAGGCGACGAAGGCACAAGCAAGGCGTCGAGTTTGAAACGCCCGAAAAGATCAGCTAAATCCGTCGCTGATTTCACGCAATGAACAACAATTTCGGCTATGTATCCAAGCCGTTTGAGAAAGACGCCCTTAGGCAAATAATACGAACAAACGCTTCGCAACACAATTCCGAAGAACGAGAACAGAGCGCTGACGATTCGAAGCCCACGATAAATCACTCCGTGTGACAGGGCGAAGAGAGGCCTTGACCGATTAATCCAGGAGTAGATCCAATGCGAAAGCGAAGGCAAAACTCGCAACAACGCTGATATATTTCTCGCAACAAACTAACTCTCTTAATAATTCGACTCCATGTCGAGAGAGAATGAATCGCCAACAGAATTCTTGTATGCGCAACGACGAAGAAGACTAGTGCAAGCGAGCGCTTTATCTTGGCCACACTTCACCAACTCGATCGAGCCTAAAACTACCAAAAGCCGCAATACATCCAATTGCCTTGAAATTCCGTCCGCAACTCCATACATCCACTTCTCTTGAAATTCTGGCCACGTCTGCCTTTAGCTGCCCGCTCTCGCTTTTATAACTGCCTGGTCTGCAGAGCGTCCCCTTTACTACGCATGCGCAGCTAGAGAGCTGCACGCGCCAACCCAGCAGCAATGCAGCTGTTTCAAGGCGGCAAGAATTAGCTGCCAGCTGCGGCCTTCCGTGTATGTCTGTCGTGATCTGTCTTTCTCCTTCTATCTCTCCTTCTGAAAAGCGTCATCTGCCGTCAGTCACGTAGACCACAAGTGCACCAGTTTAACCTTGCGAAAACACACATATTTTAACACGTACACAGGCCCACACACCTACAGTGTATCCTTCTCAATCCGTGTCTCTGTCTGTGCTTGTCTGGCTGGCTGTATTCCTCGCTCACCCTGTTCATCAGACCACCTCGGGCGAACCGTGTGATAATTGGCCGAGCGGGCGGCGACGTCTTTGAAGGCCGTCGACTAAAGCGTGCGAAAAATACACGAATATGAAACGGCAGCTGCAGGGCCTACATCAGCGGTCACTGTGACCCGTGTCAAGCGCAAATCAATATTAAAATCTAGGTCACACGAAGCACCGAAAGAAAACCCTATATATATATATCAGATCTCTGAAACCGATCAAAAATTGAATAAAATAATAATATAATAATATTATCGACCGAAAACCCGTAGCGTAGTTCTACGATCGCTACATATATATATTAGTAAGTGTTTTGTCAGCTATGCGCAGGGCCACAGTTTTGAAGCAATCGACCCCAATCCTTCGCAGGGGGATCGGGGTCGACCCGACGCAGGTCATTGGGGGCGGGGGGGTCGGCGAATCTCTGCCACCATGGGGTCCTGGGTGGGGGCAAAACCCCTCATTTTCCCTACTGGCCGTTTCCCTCACAGGCTTATTGCGGCACTTTTCTTTCGGGTCCCATACGCATAAAAGCAGCGGTTGACACCGTTTTAGAGGTGTTTAAGGCCCGCGCTTTTGCCAGTCCGGATTTCACGGGTTGCGTACCGGTGGAGGTCGGAGTGTGGTGGGGATCAGAGAGGGATGGTGCGATGAAGAGTAAGAGGGAGAGTGAGAGGGAGGGATGGAGGGATTGGCAGGGAACGGCCCAAATCCTAAAACTCCCGGGGCAACGCCGGATACCCTAGTTAGTTAATGAATAAAATGATTACGCTAAAAGACCGAAACAAGAACATTTTAAACATTTTCTATTCGAGTAAAGCCATTATTTAAAAACCAGCGAAAATCTCACATTTGAAAACTGTTGAAGTTGACCATCTCGAGACTTTCTTGTTTAGCCTGTAAATTTTACATAATTAGCTTATCTTTGATTCCAACATAGCAATTGTGAGCTTATTCAGTCACGCCTTTCCAGTCTCTTCAACGTTCAGCGCAGCCTAAGCCTATCCTAAATTTACTTTACTGTGGTAGCTAACGCATATGCCACATGGGCGCCCGCAGAAATTTTTGCAGGAGGGGGCAAAACACAATGGCCACGGTTTAATTTTTTAAGCAAGAGATAGAACCTAGGTAGTTTCAGTTCAGGGGCGGATCCAGGGGGGCCAATCCGGCCATGGCCCCCATTTAGAAATTTCTTTATTTTTGACCAGCTATTTTGCTCGGAAAGTAGACGTGGCTCCCCCCATGAGTAGTTCCGTAGGACTTTGGCCCCCCTTCGAAAATTTCTGTATCCTCCCTTGTTTTAGTTTGACGTCACTGTGTGGTAACAAAAATCATTAGCAACACCCTCCTCCTTTAACCAGGCTTGGGACTGGCACTGGCAGAGAGCAACCAGTGGCGGAGTTTTGGCAGGAGATGGAACATTCAAAGCAGAATAGAACGAATAATTATGTTTTCATAAAGTTTTCTAGATGTAAATTTCTCAATGTTACTATGTGTATAGTTAGTAACATTTGCGAAAAGGTGCAAAGACGTTTGTCAAAAACCAAAAAATAGTAGTCAAAAATGAGAAGATCAACTTTACAGGGGGGCAATGCCCCCTCTTTCCCCCTATGTGCGGGCGCCCATGGAACCTGATCTAATTGTCCCAGAGCACAAAGGGGAAGGTCAACAAGGATCGAGCAACAATTGTCAATTCAACTAGTAACAAAGGCATGCACAAGCACAACTAGCGAGTTATGAGAAAGAGAGCAGGCAATCACTCGTAGCTGGCAAAGCTAATAGTAACAGAACATGTTGGAACAGACTAAGTTCACTGTCGAGGGAATATATACATAAAACATCGACCAAAGTACCTTGCTCCTGTAAATAATTATGAAATAATAACCATTTTAAGGTTCTGCAAGCTCACTATATACATATACAAAAGTATTTACACACACGTGCTTGCAGACTTAACATTATACGATAAATAATATATGCAATCAGATACATACGGGCATACTTTACTTATAGTATTATGATGCCTAAACGATGCAGACATACATACCTACATTAAATGATAAATTTTATTTTATTTCCCGTATCTGCTATAGCGCCCCTTCAAGCTCTCTACTCAGAGGCGCTCCAGACCATATCGCGGAAACTGCATTGGAGTTTCACGCCGAAGCGCACGAGCAATTGCGAGTGAAGGACTTGCTCAAGGTCCCTATGCAACGGTTTGAGGTGAATTCAAACCTGGAACCATCCGGCTCCAAGGCACCGAACCCACCACTACACCACCGTGCCCCACAATACATATTTAGATACATATTGGCATCTATCAAAGGGCAGCAGGATGCAGCAACCATCAAATACCCTACCTTACTTTATGCCTTGGTGCCATCTTTACCTAAACAAATAATGGCTTAGAAACATGCTAATTAAAGCATATGTACAGTGTACATGACCAGAAGCTTTCGCTGCATGAAGGCAGACACTTTCTAGGTTCAGGCATTCAGCTGAAACCATTTCGGTGACGAAATCTCCATCGCAAAAAAGCATTCTCTTGCACCGGGAAGGAACAGACAACAAGAGCAGGAACCGATCTCTGCCTCTCATAACCCCATGTTGGGGGTTCATTGTGGAAGGAGGTAAACTTCTCTCCTCAGTGAGTCACGCTTCTCCCCGATCTGCTTGTAGCGTCCCTGGTTCTCGATCATTTCCAGTTTGTGTAGCTCGTCAAAAGTCTACAAAAACAGAAAAACTACATGATGACTGGCAAGAGTAAAACCAGAGAAGGGAAGAAGAAAAAGAGGAGAAAAAGAAAATAGTGATGATTGCAATGAACAATGCAAAGAATAATGTAAAGAATAATGCAAAGAATAACGCAAAGAACAATGTAAAAAATAATGCAAAAAGTAATGCAAAGAATAACGCAAAGAATAATGCAAAGAATAATGCAAAGAATAACGTAAAGAATAACGCAAAGAACAATGCAAAGAATAACACAAAGAATAATGCAAAGAATAACGCAAAGAATGCGACGGAGAAGAATGTGAATATGAATGAAAAGAATGTGACGAAGAAAAAGAATTCCTTAAGGTAACTCTTAGACACAGCAGCTAGGAGTATGCCATGTTAGCCACCACATTTTTCTTATCCTCAGAGCTCCATAAAAGAGTTCAGCCAGCCAGTAATGTAAATCAGAAATTGAAAACAATATGCAGTCGACTGAACAAAGATCGTCAGCAATTTCCTTGCGATGCTAGACAACTCACTCTCCTGTCTGCTCAAAAGACTCGCTCTCCACTGCTCTGTATTTGCATTGCAAACAACAAAGTCGCAAAATTTTAGTTAAAAAAATTCAGAAAGATAAAATATTTTCGGTCAAAAATTAGTAAGGAATGTCAAATAGTTCAACGAAAATTGTGCTGGTAAGTACTGGTCAATCGAGTGGAAATGGAAATGGAGCGGAAACGCAGCCAATGACGATGACCAACGGGAGAAGACTAGAGGCGGCGCACCACAAATGGCTCAGGAAAATAATGCACGTCTCTTGGCGCGACAAGGTAAAAAAACCATCAGCGTAAGGGAAATAACAGGACAGGAACAATGGAGAACATCATCCGAAAGAGAAGATCGAAATGAATTGGTCATGTGATCCGCATGGGTGCAGCCAGGACATTGCAAGGCAAGTGATGAATTGGACTCCGGAGACGTAGAAGAGGCAGACCAAGGAAAAACTGGCCGGAAACCATCAGGGAAGACTTGAAATGCATGGACGTGGGACGAGGCAATACAACTGGCGGTGGACAGGGAGAAATGGAGGAGCTGCATTGCCCGATGTTGTGCAGCCTTGCACGAAAAGGACTGATGAGGATGATGAACAATCTCCAAAATCTATTAATCATTAATCGATTAAATTTGATCAATTTTCTCTGCATTAAGTAAAGTGTGAAAACTGTCAAACGTGTAGTCAATGAGCACTTGAGCAATCCATGAAACAGCAGGTCAGTTATTACAACAACAAAAATCAATTGAACGGCTTTTGCAATGAAAAAACAATTAATTTTGTCCCCAACTTGGATTTTTCAATCGACATTTCTCTCAAATACAAAATGATTGCTTAATTTTCCATTCAAAAGTTTGACGTGTCATTGTTTTTCACCATGCTGTCGACTCCGGAAATGCCGTCTGACGAAAGACGAAACAAGTAAACATAATAATTCGAAAATTATTCAAACGAGCTACAAATTAATCAGTTAAAATCACAATAGAAACGGTTTGATAATCTAATAACCTGTGTAATCATTTTCATTAGTTCCGTTTCATGCGCATGTTTTGTTAGAACTTCAACAAGACAGAGGACGAACAGACTTCCAGTGTCTATTCTTCTCCATGCTACATAACCTGCCCAACAAACACAATTGTCATTATTATTATCACTGTTATTATTACAATGAAATTGCAATAATAACAATTGTTATAATTACAATGAAATAAATTTTTAACGCGTGCAAGATCGCATCAAAATGTGAATCCGAGGTATGGATAAGTCAGACGCCAGGACAAGATGCAGTTAGAGATCCATGTGCTTGTAATTCTTGCAATTCCTCAGGGAAAGTAATAATAATAATAATTTCAACTACTCTCACTGACGATTCAACACTTCAACGGTGTTGTCTTTAGGGTACATTCTCCAACTTGGACCTTGACAAATAGGGTCCATTCCAGAAAAACCTGCTTTTATTGTCAAAATAAAAAACGCAGTGCGTTTGCAGGCGGTTCAATAAAGTACATACAATACATACTTACTTACTTTATAATAACAATAATAATAATAATGATAATAACAATAATAATAATAATGATGATAACAATAATAATAATGATAATAACAATAATAATAAAGGAGAAAGGAATCCAACCTTCAACTGTAGCGTATATAACGGCCATGTCCGCCATCTCATGAACATTGGCGTCTGCCACCGCATCACTTGCAAACTCCGGCAGAGGTTTAAGTGGAATACTGGCGTTGAAATCCTCTTTCCGGTCGAGCTGCTTTATCATCGTCTCCACTGCAGCAACCTGATCTTTGACGGAATCAACCGATGTCCTGCCTGCATCAGTGGTCACCACCCCAGAAGTCTTGACCTCTGGTAGGAAACAATAACGACAGGCACATTTTGTTAAGACAATGCACATTTTGTAAAGACAATGCATATTTTGTTAAGACAATGCACATTTTGTAAAGACAATGCATATTTTGTAAAGACAGTGCATATTCTGCAAATACAATGCATATTTTGTAAAGACAATGCGTAGTTTGTAAAGGCAATGCATCTCTTTTAAAGACAATGCGTATTTTGTAAAGACAACACATTTTTTAAAAAGACAATGCATATTTGCAAAGACAATGCACATTTTGTAAAGACAATGCATATTTTGTAAAGACATTGAACCTTTTATAAAGAGAATGAATATTTTGTAAAGCCAGAGGAAATCTGTAAGCTCTGTATGAAAGTCATATCAAATGAACAAAATGCCAGCTGATCTTAAATATATACTGATTTCTACACAGCCCGTACCATTAAACCCAAGACATCAGTTGTAGTCAAGAGTCAGAACTTTTTGAAGGCGTTTCGCCAATTGAAATCCAATAGGTCGGAGAAATACTCACCTCCCTGGCAGGCCTGAATGAAGAACAGCTTTGGTTTTCCCACAAGGTTTGGACAATTTTTTCCATTAAATCGATTCATAATGTCGGCCGTTTTTACCGAATTGCCATCTGTGCCGTAGATCTCTCCCTGTATGCCGTGACTCATCACGAAAAGAACAAACATGTCGTAGTCTTTGTGATGACCCATTTCACTCTCCTTCAATAAAATATCCGACATTGCCTGGAAAGAAAGAAAAAACAATTCCTATACTTACACGGATCAACACCTCGCAGGTTTTCATTCAAGCTCAAGTCCAACCTCTTCAAGAACCTTAATTCATCCAATCTTCTACCTTCCAAGTTTTTCATCCTCAACAAAGCCTGCAGCAGCTGCTACCCAACCCCCCCTTTGTTCTCTCTCTGGCAACAGGACTCGGCTTTCCACTGTACAACCCCTCTCGCATGACTCAGCAGTTGTGAATAAGCTGGTGTCCAAGTGGCGCTTAGAAATTTAGAGTTAACAATGACGATGATTATCTGCAATTACTTGCGCATCTTTGTCGCAGTGGACGACCGTGTTGAAATGTAGTCGCTTGAAGAGTGCCTCCAACTTCTCAGTGTCCACATCAGAACCGTATCGAGGAGCAAAATTGTAAAAACTCTGATTGTTCATGATGAGTGCACGGCCACGTGGCTTGCTTTCACACTTGTAAGCTTTCTGAAAATATGAACAAAACGCATCTACCATTTGTTGCTCTTATTATATGAAAAAAAATCCGAAATGGCTGCTGGCAGCAACCAAACCCGTCGTCTCCCGTCAGACAGTATGAATAAAGGATCAGTATGGAACTCTGCTGTCCATCGAATCTATGGATGGACACCAACCAATCACGTTGCCGATCTGCTTAGTGAAAACCTAATGCTGCATGCTTTTGCTCAACGAATCACCAACACTCTGCGTTTGCTTAATTACAAAGCACTGAAAAACAATTGAATACAATTAATCATCTCACACTTTATCTACGATTTCTTTACATGACTTGTATAAATCAACTCAATAATTTTTAACCTAAAGTAGTTCTAATCCACAGGGATAATCAATACTAATATACTAATATGGCTGGGCTAGGAGCGCCTCTGAGTAGTTTCTTGAAGGGGCGCTATATAAATGCTAATAATGAACGAATGAATGAATAATATCATTGTAGTTAAGATTACCACTCTTCCTGTTTTAAATTTGTACCTAAAGTATTTATAATCCATCACGTAATCAAAACAGAGCTCCAGAAAATTATTATCAGAATCAGTAAATATTATTACTACTATTATAATCATCATTATTATTACTAATATTAACAAATGGTAGGACTTCTCGGCAAGAGTTGTACCTTCTTGAGCACCTTGGCTTGAAAATCATTGAGAAATTTTTCACTGCAAGGGCTGAATGAAATGCCTCTAACAGTGACTTCAGCGTTAAGTGTAACAAGACCTGGAAATCGCACAAAAGAAACACTCAAGAACAAAGACAAAGAAACAAAGGAACCACGTTACATCCTTTTTTCAACAAGCAAAGAAGCAATGCTTCTCTACATTTGATAATCAATGGAAACGACTATTTATAGTTAAGTTTATCAACAGTGATTCATAGTAAAGTAGTTCACAGCAAATACAACTTGAAACCATCTTAAATGATTAGTTCTCACATAGGCGGAGACCTGGCCCGAGAATTGGGGGGGACGGAAAGACGCGAGATTTTCAGAACAATTTCTGACTCGCCTGCCTTTTAAGTTGATGACCTTTTTTTTAGTCATCCTCAAAATTCCGACGAAATTTAAAAGTTGATGACCTTTTTTTTTTTTTTTTTTGTCATCCGGCCAAAATCCCGACGAAATTTTCTATCTTCTCCGCCAAAAAAAGTCTTGGCGCTCAAACATTGGGGGGAACAAATGCATGGGCCGTCCCCCCCAACACTTTCATTGGGGGGGGACCGTCCCCCTGTCCCCCCCTAGGTCTCCGCCCATGAGTTCTCAAATAGGAAAAGTTCGAACAGTTCAAGTCAAAAGAATTGTTACAGTTAACCTGTCCAGCAGGCATGAACAACCCGCAAACTGCACCATGTCAGGTTCAGCGAGTCGAATATCTTCAACTATCTAACAGTATCACCAACTTTATCACACGAGTTGAGAGGACAAACCCCATTCGAAATGGAAATCTACTTACCCGACTGCATGGCATTAATTAACATCCACTAAAGGTCAGACTGTTGTTACAATAGCTCTCTACCAGAGGACTATCCTTAATTCATCACCCGGGCAACTTAGCTATTAAACACTGACTAGTCGGTTCAAGGGCAATTCGGAGCTCCGAATTGCCCACACCAAATTGTCTGCTCAGAATTCTCTGGCTCTAAATTGTCCGCTACCAATTGTCCGCTACCGAATTGTATGGTCAGTGGTCACCCTAAATTGTCTAATTCATTTATCAAGTTTCTCTATTCACTCTTGGGTGCCCTTGTGTGATGCATTTTACTCCACTTACTTGTTGCCGTATCTCAACAGGATCATGAATAGATGAATATAAAATACCTTCTGTAATTGTGGAAATTTCTGAAACGCTTCGAATTACATGAGACTGCGTTTGGTTTCTCTCGTTCACGAGTGAGCCAGATGCTGAAATTTTACGCTCTGGGGCATTCTTCGGCTCTAGGTATTGCTTCACGACATGCAACTGATTGTTGGCTTGAAGTGCATTGCAGAAGTCGACAAACTGTTTTTCTGATCCTCTTTCCAGCCACGTAAGCATCTGCTCCGTACGTTTGCTCTCATTATCGATGTCCTACAAAAAATCTCTCACAACTAAGCAAATCAAATCTGGTCAAGCATATTGAAGCAATACAACTATGAAGATAATACTAAAACTAAAAACACTACTATTATAAATATTTTATATCACAATAACTATGATTCCGAGGGTCATTTAATTTGGTATTGCAACTAATTTCTTTATATATTCCAGATGGTATGTAGCTGTGCCGTAACTTCAGTTGCATTTAATATCGTTGCCATTATGTCCTTCATGCAGTAACATTTCCACGTTAGTTGAAGTCCTACATCAGTACGCAAATTCACTTAAATTTCAAACGCCTCACCTTGCATTTGTATTTTCATGTCTATTGTTTCCTTGCCAAATAGCATTGTTTCAGTTTAACAATTAAAAGATGGAGTTTAAACTAGAATTGCCTGAGAATCAATTAAACTCATTGTTAAAGTATCATAAATTAAAATTTTCTATGAATAGGTAATTAATTCAGAATCAATTAAATTGGTTGGTAATCTCCAGTAACGAGAACACTTACCCTCAACTTATTAAGCTGAAGTGTTGTAAAAATTTGTCCCTTGTCGACCAACGACAGAAGTCCTTCATCAAAAGTTATTTCGGCGATTAGATCGTTCCAGTGTTGCTTGAAGCACTCCGACATGCCGTACGAAATTGCACGATAAAGAGCCGAGTCTTCGTTTGAGGGAGAATCCGTTACAGTCATAGGTGGGCGACAGGAGACGTCCTGCACTTTGGACAAATGATTGCGGACGATATGTCCCTGCTCGGAATTGTCTAATGCTGTACAGAACTTCTTGAATGATTCAAAGTCTTTTTTCTGCAGGTTTCTTAATATCCGGTCGATTCTCTCTGTTGTGTCTTTGCAGTCCTGGAAGAATATTATACATACAATTTATTTAATAGTAATAATAATAATATGATTTGCATAGCACCTATAGTTCAGCTGAGGCCAGAGGAAAGCGTGTTGTACGTATAAGTTCAAAAAGTTATAATGACAGTCATATGAGTGTTTAGAAAGATAGATCTTGAGATGTGATTTAGAGATCTTCAGAGATAGAGAGTTCTTTACATGGCTGGGAAGACTGTTCCATGCAACACAACAGTCTTCTCAACAGAATAGAACGAGACAGAGAATGAACAGTTGCCAAAACCCACAGGTACTGGAGCAATCTTTTTATGGTGGAAATGCAATAAATACAATTACTATCATGTGCCAAAGGAAAGTTTTTTTCATAACAAGTCTCCGAAAAACGCATATATTATAAAAATAAGAACTATAAGAATAATTTAAAAATCTGACACAACATGCTATCGGTTTCATCAATATTACTGACCATGAATGATTTCAGCGCAATAGGCGTGAAAATCCTCGCTTTCTTCAGCTCACCGAACAAACCGAATTCTGAGCTGATATTCTTCAACAGTTCAGTGTAATTCGTACGAATTATCTCCTCCCAGTTCTGGTCAGTAGCCATGATGACTCTATAACACGACAGTTACACTCAACTGCATTCAAACTAACTGCGACTGTAATCGAATCAAACATTTATATAGCACCACTCAAAATCAGCAGCGCTCTCGACTTGCGTCAGTGACTGCGTTAGCGAGCACGAAGGCCTTAAGTCATCTCTGAAGTTGAGAATGTAACAGGGCTATTAACTCAAAGCGTTAATATAATATTTAAGAAAAATAATTGTAATCATAAACTTCAACTTTCTAAAGCATAACTTTAAGTTATGCACAAAACACCAGTAAATTCAAGAGTAATGATATTTAACATGTGATCATAATATTTTCTCTGAAAAAAATGGCTCAGAAAAAGACGAGCCTTCAGTTACGTGGAGACTCATTGGGAGTAAGATTTATATTATTAGAACGAGAAACACAAGATTGGTGAAAATAAAAGGAGTAATCGTTTTAATATGTAAGCCTGATCAGATCACATGAAGATTATTAGCGACACCTGTAGGCTAATTATACGAACGATGATTCTGGCGAAGATTAAGATTTGTTTGGCGTTTACATTACATTACGCGTAAACCACAATACGGTCACTTTCGCTTTCGTTTCAATCGTTTTAATGACAGCCAATTTCGACAACTAATATACTTCTAAAATATTTGCACAATAATTTCATATTAAAATTATATTTTCTCCATTGATAATGCATTTCGTAAAGAGGACGATCGAAGTGAAAGTCATAATTGAAGATAATCTGAACAGTCAGTAGTTAAGCTTACCAAACGAGGTATACAGTCGTCGATGGTATTCCTATTCGATAATCCGGATCCAACTCTTTACTCGACAAATTTTAGAGCTAGGTATCTTTGTGTCTCTAATTCCGTAAGAAACAGAAATACATACCAATAATTTTAGAGCCTAATACGGAATAAAACACTATTAAAACCTAGGAAATATAAGTCTAATACAAGTATTTGATGCTTGGGTAATTTACCCGGCGTAAATATCTACACGAGATGCTAAGCTCGTCGGGAGGTTTGGGAACTACATCCGCATCATTAAGCCCTATAATATTTTATTTTGCTTTGGTCTTTTTGGATCCCTATTTATTGACACCCAAACTTATCGAACAACTTTTTATGAGGACGTCCTTGATTTGATGCAGAATCGCTATGTAAGATAAGGCTTGCATGGTTTCTGTTATGTAGAATAACCAGGAAGTTGAGGAGGTTCAACCATATCTTTGGTTCAACTAAACCCCAAGACTAAATCTATTAGGGCCCAACCTCATAATAGTAAAGTTTTCTTTTCAGCCCCAACTCCACGTGGACTATAACAGTTTAAACAAAGATCTTAAAAGTCTTCGACTATCTGTGATCATGGTTTGACCCAATGAGATATAGGCCTAATTATAAAGTAAAAGCATGCGAAAGAACGAAGTAATTGAGCCTATGGAAGAACTTAAAGTGGATTTCTCATAGTAATTAGTAGATAATTATTTCAACAAAATAATGAACTTATAATTGGCCTAATAATTTAGTAGGCTACTATGAGTCCAAAGGAAATTCCTGTTGCTCAGCGAAAGGTCACTGAGATGGTGAGCCCACTAATGCTATAGTCCTAGGGTTTGAGGGTTTTCCTTTTCTTAGTAGCTGTTCCGCCCCTCTGATCCTATGGTAACTCGACCCGGACCACCACGGACTACTCTCACGGGCAATCCTTCTAACTCAACGCAGCGCTCGTGAATAAGCTGGTGCCCCGCGCTTGGCTTTTGAGTGGCGCTTTAGAAATTGCGATTTTACTATTACGATTCTCTGTGTGCCTGCGTGTGCCTATTTGTCTTTGAATACGTAGGCGGATACAAGCTAAACAACCTGCATAATAACAGTAGGTCGAAACGGGGTCAGAACGATCTCAATAATGTTTACCCTTCGAGGTCATCGACGGGAAATAATCATCGCTCAGGTGGGCAGATGCAGATGCATCACTGGCTGTTTGATTGACACTTAACCACGGCTTGGCCCCGCCCCCTATTTCTGAGAAAGATGGCGTCGGTCGGTAGTGTATTGAATCTTCAATTCGTCGACGAAACGGGGAATGTCGAGGCCGAAGAGGGCTTTAACCGCGGACGGAAACGACGAGCCTGGGAGGCAGGGTGCGAAATAGACGACGATGAGTCGGACTCGGATGGGGCCGTTCTCGAAAAGCCCCGACCGGGCAAGAAAACAAGGGGACGGGTGAAGATTCGAATGGCGTACATATCCGATAAAGTTCGTCGCTACACTACGTTCAGCAAACGAAAAACGGGTATCATGAAAAAGGTATGAACGTGCGATGTGACAAATAAAAGATTTATCGTGAAAAACTACTGTGTTTTGTTGGGTGATCGGTTGACTGCGGATATAAGGCTACGTTGATGATGCTAATTAATAAATTTCAGTTTTCCTTTCGTTTGTGTTTATACATTAAACTTTGAAAATCGTTAAAAATAGTTTCTTCTGTTTCTTTGAGCACTACTTATTGTATCGCAACCATGGAAGTTGTTTTTGGTGTAACTACTCTTACACCATGTTTTAAACCAACTTGTCTTGCTGCCCAGAAATCAAATTTCCTTACCTTACTTGCCCATTCATTAGTCCATTAATTAATGTTTGAACTCCATGTTGTTCCTTCTCAGGCTTATGAGCTTGCCGTTCTGACGGGCACGCAGGTAATGCTTCTGGTGGCAAGCGAAACGGGACATGTGTACACTTTCGCCACGCGCAAACTCCAGCCGGTGATCATGAGTGAAGGCGGTAAAGCTCTCATTCAGACTTGCTTGAACTCCCCTGACGCGCCACCTTCTCCACCCTCGAAAGATGCCCCGGAGGTCACAAGGAGTAACGACGAAAGGATGAATCCGTTGGGGTTTGAAGAGCCAGGCCTCACGTATGCGGTCGTGGAAGAGAAGAGTAGCCAGGCTGCTGTAAAACAGGTGTGAAACAATTGAAATTTTGCAAGCATTGCTGCTTATGTGATTGTCATTTGTAATTTGTGTGGTAATTTTGGTTGAAATTATGTTATCACTTATGTATATAATTTGAATTTTAATGATGTTATGGTTTCATTGCATTTTTGATTGCAGTTGTAATGATTATAATGATTTTTTAGTAGGTGATAGGTAATTACAAGTGTAAAATTTGTGGTGCAAGCAGTAAATGCGAGTAGCAAGTTATTCCAGTGACAATTTCGCAATTATCATCAATGATCATATTAATCAAGCTTTCAACTGACCAACTCAACCTTCCATTCGGCAGATGGTGTTTTTGAAAATGAGCAGTTGGATGTGTTTGGCACCTTGTATGGCTACCAGACAGTTAAATTCAACTCCTGTAATAACGTGTCATCATCCATTCATGCTATGAATAATATTGTAATCACACTGTGTTGTTTGTCAGTTTGAATTTAAACAAAGATCATTGTTCGTATTAACAGAACACCAAAGCCGACATACAGCTGAAGTCTGACATTCAGACTCCAGTCCTACTGTCCCACAGCTTACCGGTACTGGCCTCTGCGCTTGACCAGTCCAGTGCGTCGTCAGCCTCCGCAACATCTGTAAGTCATCCGACAAAAGCTCTTCGTCAGCAGGTGACGACCGTCGGCGCTTACCTTGCCGCCCTTAAGGAACCAAGTCAACCTGCCTCCGTACCAGTGGCACAAGATAACCTCGTCACGCTCTCTACGCAGCCAGGTAACTTGACAACTTAATTTTTTTCATCTTTTATATTTGATTTGTGTCCTCATTGTTGTGCTTTGCAGTGATGTCTGAAAGACTTGTGATCAGAGACACTGCATAGATGTTGAAATGCGTGCATTGATACGCGAACGATGCATGCCATGGGTGCCTGCACGTAGGGGCATGAGGGGCATTTGCTCCTGGAAAATTGTCACCCATTTTGTAACTGATGCTTTTTTGTCTGTTAAAAATTTTGATGATACTAATTGATGCATCAAGTGAGACTGGTGCCTTGAGCTGCTACGATCGATGGTTTATGTAACTTATCGTTGTTTTGTTTTGATTGTGTTAGTTGCAAAGTCTGAGCCGACCTCTACCCAGATCTACTACAAAATCGAAGGAAGTAATCAACTTATATCGATACCAAGTACGTCGACTCACTGGCCATTTATCTTTGCAGTGGATTAGTGGATGTTGGCCCTTTGCTTTGGAACAAGCTCCCTTTGGCACTGTCAAACTGCCAACCCAATGAGGGTTTCACTGTGACTCTTTTTGTGCTTACCTCAAAACTGTACTTTTCAGCCTTGCTGGGGATGGGAACTACCCTGAGCAGTGGCTTGGAAGGTGTGCTGTTTATATCTTCATAACAAGCGAATGCCCGCTTGGCTGCCATGCCACACCAAGCTTTCTCGGTTGTAGGTCCGTCCATCGGGAATACCTTCTTTCAAAGCTGTGTTTATGTATGTGACCATTAAAACTTTGTTTCATAATTCCAAATTTTTTGATAATCCACAGCAATTCACAGAGTTTTTATCCTTCAATTTTTAAATTTCACACGGATCATTAGTATCTATTGCTGATGATTTCTTTAAGGTGAGTTGTCGTATAAAATGACCTGTTCCATTCTATGTTGTAGGTGGTGCCACATCAGGAGGTATGCTGATGTACCCCGGGGCACAGACGGTCGTTCTGCCCGTCCAGGGAACAGCCAGTGGAGGTAATCTGCTCAAGAAAGGCTACGTGCTGAACATCGCCAATGCGTCGGATTTGAATGCGACTACGGACGTCACAGGCCAGTACAGAAAATGTTCTTGACATGACGTGTATGCCGTATAATCAGAGCCTTTGAAGGGTTCTGAAAGGGGCTATATAAATGATCGTATACGTACCTACGTTAAGCAGCTTTTCAGGTCTTGCTTAGGGCGCTGTTCTTTAGCGTTCTCACCTCTCAAATAATGGAAGGCACCTTTATTTTATTTTTTAGCCAACTGCACGTTTGAAGTTGGTTGATGCATTTCATTCACTCTCATTAAATGAATTTGTATAGCTCCTCTTCAAGAGACCTCTCAGAGGTGCTCCCAACCCCAGTGTGTCCAAATAAAGCTGTCCTAGGATGAGGGAGGAATGCTGCCTGAGAAAACGTATATGTAAATATTGATATAATATTTTAAAAAGTAAAAAATCAAGATCTGTACGTCACTTCTGAGTCCATGGCAATAACTGTTGTTAGGTAATTGTATTGTGTTCAACAGTATTTATCAATTTATGTAGTGCCTTTTACAGAATAGAATCCTGTCATGGTTTGTTTCCAGCACAAGAGTCCCAAGGAAATCAGCTGTTCTAAGGCTAAGAGTTTACAAGTTCAGCCCTGAAGTGATACCTTGCACTTTGGCTTGTTATGTGGATCGTGTTGGCACATGATGGGCTACCTACCGGAGGACTCACCAGGCGTATCGGACTTGGCTAAACAAGCCGACGACAGTTTATTACAGTCTGTGGTGAAAAACCCGAATCACGTGCTGCGGACCTTGTTCCCTCCGATCATTCAGCGTCAATACTGCCTCCGACCACGTCCGCATAACTTTGAGTTGCCACCGAAAGACGATAAAAACTTTATTCCAAGAGCCCTCTATAAGTGCCTTCTCAACAAGCGACTGTGTAACCCGTAGAACTTCCCTTCCATGTTACTGAGTTGGGGTCTTGTCAACCTGTTTTTTCACATTAAACGAATATATATATATATATATATATATATATATGATAAGTTGGTTTAATGAATGCCTTACCTAAATAGTTACCTGACCTTACCTGAACTGGTGATTGCTTTACAGGTGGAACATCTCAGCAGCTTTTTACGCTACCGTTGACAGTATCGACTGCATCGGTAGGAATAATTGCATGCTTTAATTTCTAATTATTATTAATATTATTATTAAGCATTTTATTAAGTGCCGCTATCAGGTTTCTTGTGGTTTCTAGTTCTAAGAAAATCAAGCTGAAATTGTAGTTGATTTTCCGATTAAATGGTGCATGTATTATGAAGAGCTTAGCAAAAATTATTAGTCATCATTCTTCAAGTCAGAATGATTTGTGATCATTTGCATGAATTGTAAACAAATGGCAGAAACAATTAACTGAACTTTCAACTTGACATTGAGACTTTGAACTGTACATGCCTCTTGTTGGCGCATTCTGGATATCTCTGCAGTTATGTGAACAAGCCTATTGCCTTGTGTTATACCTTGGTTATATACCTTAGCAAATTAAAAGTAGTTCTAGTCAGCGCTAAAAGTGTGGGAGAATAAGTACCTGGACGCCCCTTACCCCTCCAAAAGAAGTGCCTGGACGCCCCTTACCTTTCTAGTCTGTGCTCGCCAATAAGTGGCTGGACGGCATTCAGATTTTAAAACAAGTGCATGGACGCCGTCCATGACCGTCCAGGCACACTTTAAGCCCTGGTTCTAGTGCTTTTTAACATTTCAAAGATACCGATGAATGTTGGCTGTTTTTTTTACAGATCTCTTCATCAGATTCAATGTCGACGGCTCTCGCTAATAATGCACTTCTTAGGTTCGTCGATAGTCGAACGTTAAAACCAGCTCCGCGAAAGTGATCTTTTAGAAAATTATTTTGCTCAATATATTATAGGCAGTTTGAGACACCTATAAAGTGACTGTGATTTTAGACGTGGCATCGCTGAATCATGCGTTTTCAGTGTGTGTAGAATTTCGAGAAGCTCTTCTATTTTCAACATGAACTTTAAAGATAGTCAATGGTTATTTTCCTTCACCGTGGTGCTTGGTGATGGTTTCGACCTTGAAGACGCAAAAATGCTTCCTCCATTTATACCGACCTCTTTTGTACCACAGAAGTCTTGCATTTGCTCATGGAGATACATTACTATTACAGACTGTGAAATGGCAGAAAATTTCTGCTGATAGGACCTTGAACCAAAGTTTCTTTTGTAGATGTGGTAGCACTAGGTATATTGTATATGGTCAACTGGAAAGTTTTCTTATCGTGTCATTTTGTAAGTTTACAATCGATGTATATATTCATTTAAGAAATAAAGTATTGTTCAGAATTTTACACGTATTTTGGGTGCCGTTTAAAACAAATTGTCTGGGAAATGAAGAATAATTCTAGAAAAATAAGCAACTGCAGCAGTACAGGTAAACGATCAAACAATCCTGACAATTCTTTTTATTTGAGAATTAATTCTCCTTAAGAAACCGTAAACTACCGACTGCTAAACATTCAAAATGCTGCATCATGCAACCATAACCGTAGTGTTCGTGTTTGTTCTCGGAAAGAGAAGCTAAACCTAATTCATCGCTCGTAGAAAAAACTGAACCCTGCAAATATACGAAGACTGCCAAAACTTTAATCCATTCATCTCCAACAGTCTATAATTCCGAAAAACCTTCCACCAGATTACTGCAATACGCTGTGAACACACTTAACTACATAATAAAAGTACATATAATATAAATTACAAGTCAACAACAAAAACCATATTTACAAAACAGAAAGGAATATCTTGTAAATATGGTCAAAAACCATATTTACGAAACAAAAAGGAATATCTTCCTTGATTAAATACGAGCTTTTACAATAAAATATACAAAAACATTTAAGATGTTACTGTTTGTTTAACAATTCGACTATAAGCTTGTTAAGCTGCATTGGTTTCCAAATAACATGTAGGCCTATTAATATTATTGAGTTTTTATATGGTGCACTTTCAAGGTAATCTACTCCGATGTGCTTTTAGTACACTTGTTGTTAAAGACTTGAAGTGTTGAAAAGTTGAAGCAAAACCAAGGTTAATATAGGTCTGCTGAAGTGCTGAGAGCAAATTTTCACTTGTTTATCAGTGCAACAAAGCAACCAGTCTCAGTAGGCAAAATGCTGACAGCAAGCCAATGTACCAGAACTTCCTTCAAATACTTTGTGGCCAAATCAACTGGTAATTTAATATAGTTAAAAGTTTTATGCTGATGTTGTTACGTAGAGCAGAATAACAACTTTAAATGGATGTACTTCCATCTGCTTTATACAAAAATTCTTATTTGATTAATCTTAATGAATTAATCATTAATCATAATTAATCAATTATTATTTATCATAACTAATTATAATTGATGAACGTGTAAGGAGGACACTGGGGTACATCTGCACGTAGTTTTGCTGTTTGCAGCTCATCACGTAATTTTACCATTCAGACATTCCACGCGTTTTTCAGTATGTTTATGAAGTCTGATTCGCTTTCAATTCCGACGCTCAGGCCTTCGTAGTATTCTTCGAACTCGCGGAACGAAACCTGACCTTTGATCGTTGTAGCTTCGAAAGACGCCAGAAACATCTCGAGTATTTGCTCCTCCATACACTCGCCTACACAAAAGTTGGCAAAATGGTTCAACGTTTGCACTTTGCTGACAATCTTGGCGCTAAAATAACGTACTGCATTAAAACATTTCCAGTTCAATTCTTTACACACATTCTGGTTATTAAAGTGTTGTATCTGCTTTTCCCAAGGCTGCTTTTTGTAGGCATCTTTTCAACATAATTAAACTTGAATGAGGCTGAACCATTTAAGGTCATAATTTTACCTAAAAACATAGTGTGTTTACCAGATTCAACGCCTGATTTAAATGTATTTGTTCACATACTTTTAAAGCATTTAAACATGGCTGTTAATGTTAGCCCTGCAACATATCTATATATTGAACTGTATAGGGTTTTGGCCACATTTCAAAGCACATTCATCAGTAATGCACAGAATATAATCGAAGATAATTTTATCAGAAAGGATACGATGCAAAATAATGTGATCCAAGAGAAGATGATCCAAACTCATTTTATACAAGAGAATGCAATGGGATCAAAGAAAACATTATAATCCACAAAATACTACGTATTTTCTCTGAGCAATAATATCAGAAATTTTTGCAAATGGTTCCTAACCTGATTTAACTTTCGGATGCTTGTGCGTGTTGTAGAACTTGCTCATCTCGCTTAGAGTAACAAAACCCTGCTTGGCAGAATCAATCTTTGAAAACGCCTAAAAAAGTTAACAAAGAAACACATGAAGCAGAAGTATAGCAACCCATTGAACTTTTCCTAAAAAGATAGCCGTGTTTACAAAGTGTTTACGCCATCAGATAGCCATGTTTACAAAGTGTTTACGCCATCAGATAGCCATGTTTACAAAGTGTTTACGCCATCAGATAGCCGTGTTTACAAAGTTTACGCCATCAGATAGCCGTGTTTACAAAGTGTTTATACCATTCTTTTCTCGACCTAGGTTTTTTTATTATTGATTATTGATTTGCAATTAGGAGTGCGAAACGGAGCAGAAATCTCTGGCGGACATTCTAATATGAATTATATCTTTACAGATTCTTCACAGTAGCAAAACCAGCTGAACCTCTGTTTTACAATTCCAAACCATGGTATAGTTTGTAGCGAGGGACTTGTTCCAAACAATGAGAGCATTGCGCATTGTTGAAATTTGTTAAATATCAAATTGAACACCTACTTTTAATACGTATAGCTTCCGTGTTTCATTCATTTCACCAAGGTAGGCTCGCATGAACTGTGAATACGGCAGAAAGCTACTGCTATCAACGTCCAGTACGTCCCACAAATCGTCTACTTTCTGAAAGAACATGCAATAAGAGCATAAAGTGTTTTGTAGCTTTAATCCATTTTTACTCAAAATGTGCAAGAACAAATTTTGTTTATGAAGTATTGATTGATGTCATTGTGATTTACAATTAACAATTTAGTGCTTTTAGCATTTTAATTAGAAGTCATTTTCAGGCACACAAGTGAGATATCTCCGAATTTATTTTTAGATTTTAAATTGCGTTCCTAGTAACCGAATCATCAAACTGAGGTATTTCAAAATACCTCAAATAAAGGTCATAACTATAATAGTATCGGTGATTTAAGTGTCGTTTATGTTCCGGTTAGGCGTCGTCAGGGTTGCTAGGGCTGTCATTAGAAACTGTACCAAGATGCTGATAATTATATGCTTCGGTCCTCAGTAATAAGGTTTTGCCAAAATAAAGCAGAGGTTGGTAGTCACTAGTCATTGTCTGGACCACATCTCCGAAGTATTTCAACGGATTTCAGATTACATTTCAGATTGACCTTTTGAGTTATTTCAGACTGACCTCTTGAGGTATTTCGATGGAGAAATCGATCAATCCCTTTTCCAGTTCGTACTTGTTGATCTTTTCGTCGTCGTTGTATTTGCTGGCCTTACGGTAGAGACGCCCGAGACCCGTGTAGACGCGAAGACCTCTCTTCGGAATTTGACGACGCACAATTCCTACACTCGCACGAAATCACAAACGATCATCAGAAATTTATAGAGCTATCCAATCTCCATGTATGCAACTATGTAAGCATAAATGTCCATAAAAGTATCAATTCAAGAATTTCTAGAGCACCTATTCAAGGGGACTACTCGAAAGCGCTCCTGACTCTAGCATGGCAAAAAAGCAGCTTTTGAGTTGAATAAATAACGCTTCAGCAAGAGCCCCAGGGAGCAGACAGAGCTCCTGCGGGAGCACATTCCAGACCACTCGGCCCACCACAGAAAAGGCTCGATTCTGTACAATTGTACATATTTATGTTTGTTTTTACGTCTCATATTCACGTATTGGTTTTGACCTTGCGCGCACCACCAAATTATTTAATAATAATAATAGTAAAGCGCGTTCATTCATATGCGCATATGTGTGCATATGTATTTATGTGTGTGCATGTGCTTCATGCATACATACACACATGCATGTGTGTATGTATGCATACATATATGTGTATATTTGTATTAATGTATGCATGTATATATACAATTGCTCATGTATGTATGTATGTATGTACTTACTGATCAGTATGTTTCTAGATATTTCCTCATTCTAAAACACGCTACTGTTAACACTCACTTTGTACGTCTTCCATGATCAATCGAGCAGCGAGTTCCTCTTTTGTTCGCGGAAGATGGGAAGCCTTCCACATCTCTTCCCGTTCACTTCCAACAAGTCCCGATAAACTATAACACCATACGAAAGAAGCATAAAAATTCTTCTATAACTTTACATATGAAAATCTGCACTAGCATGGCGGATGACATAGTGGCCGACTGATTAGACACTCTTCTTGATTGTATGCATGCATGCATGTATGTATGATTGTATGTATGTATGTATGTATGTATGTATGTATGTGTATGTATGTATGTTTGTATGTATGTGTATGTATGTATGTATGTATGTATGTGTATGTATGTATGTTTGTATGTATGTGTATGTATGTATGTATGTATGTATGTATATGGACATTTATGTAGCGCCTTATTATAGCTTCATGAAGTAGAATGTGAGTTTGAATCTCCCTTGAGATGCATGGCAAGCGTGACCTTGAGCAAGTCCCTTCGCTCGCAATTGCTCATCAGCACCATTGACTGATGCTTCGTCATTAGATAGTGGAGCTTAATAAATGCATTAATAATAATAATGATGATAATTATAAAATAACAACATTTAATAATATTAATAATAACATTTTATAATAAATATTAATATAAAAACAACATATAATAGTAAAATAATAACATTTGAGTCTGGTCGTGGCACTTTCAGATATGCCACCAAGCACTAAGACTGCGTGAAATCCAAATCGCATTTGAGAACAAACTCCAAAACTTGGACATAGCTAAAATTCTATGCAAAGAGAAACCTGTCTAAAACAATGGACAAAATGCAGAAACAAGTTCAGCAACTTTTTCTATTGGCCTAACACAAGCGGCAACAGCAAGTGTTGAATAATTGTGAGTGATGGACTTGATGAAGGTCTTTACACAGGAACCTTATCTCATGGGAAGAGCCTTGAAACTACACTCTCAAAGTTACAAGGCATGTGCCATAACCAGTCGGCAATGCAACTCGGAACCAACACCAAGTTTAAATATAAAAAAATTCTCAGGAAACCAGTGTGCCATCGATGCTCACAGTATCGCTTGTTTGGCATCGTTGTCAACATCCGTGATGCGTATCGTGACGAAGAAGAGATCCTTCAGACTGTCTGGCAACGGCTGCCCATCGCACTCAAAGCACAAGTCACCTCCCTGTGAACATTCACACCATCAATACCATCATCATCTTCTCTTGAATTTTTATACAACTGTAATTGATAATGGCCTGCATACAAATGTCTGAGGCACATCTGAGATGGATAACAGGTAGACTATAAGACTGTTAATTCTTCAGTGTCGGAAAGAGAACTGTGAACAAGAAGAGGTGGAGAGTTTTAGATGGAGGGAGTGGCAACCTGTCATTAAACGACGAGGAAAGACAAGACATGTTTTCAGACAATAAGAACTCAATTAAATGGGTATATTTCTTAGTACAATGTTACCATTTACAAAAAAATTTGATGTTAACTAGATTAAAATTGAAAACAGTCGTTAAGGAGCAACTGCCAGAAATTACACCGGCCAACACGCTTCGTACCACAAAAAACCAAAACCGGTCGACTACTGCATTACGCCAACATGTTACACTGAATAGTGGCACATTTTAACATGTGAAATGTAACATATACACATCACGCGCTCTAACGTGTCATCACATGCTAGTTATGTATACCCAGAATGTTGAACTAGGGCATATGATGTCCAAGTCAACAACATGGTTTTACTTGATGTGGAGGCTGGAGGGGAAGTTGCCCAATCCTGAAATGTGGGTGAATGGCACTGCGACCATAGAAAATAGCACCAACCAATGTACATACCTGTTTGACGTCAGCGAGGGTGTAGGGCTCGCGAGAACGCAGATCTCGAGGCCGAGAATAAGTGCCACGCTTGATGAAAGGTAATGCCTTTGAGCTAAACGAGTAGAAAAGAACAAAATCGTCTAACGTCAGCAGACCTGGAGAATATTAAATCGCATTCCACGTCCACAAGAACAAAGATATTAAAAATTTCGGTCAGTCTCTTTCTGACTGGTCCTTCCGATTAATTATCAGCGTTGTTGCTGATCTCCAGATATGAAATCAGTTTTACATGCAAAGACAGATTATTGACTTCAACCATCCATCACGTCATGATTGGATTGCGATTTTTCACAACGGTTTGAACTCAGTCTTACCATGGCCTGAAACCAAATGTGGCCACGTCCCATGCACTTCTTAAATGGGGGCCATGGCCGGATTGGCTCCCCTGGATTGGATTACGATTTTTCACAACGGTTTGAACTTAAAGTCTTAAAATCCCATCGATAAATAACAATAAAAATATAGTTATTTTCATACTACTACTTCCAAAATATCTATGACTACGGTACTATAAATGTTAAGTACTATCACTACTGCCACTTTCCATTACTACCACTGCTGCTACAACATCACTACTACTACTACTACTACTAATAGTGCTAATAGTAGTACTAGTAATAATAATAAGAACAGAAATGATCAAATTTACCTTTTACCCAATCGGCGATATTCGTATATCGTGAGAGTGTTGTCGGCAGCAAAGAAAAACCCGGACAGTTCACGAATAGCATCACGACCGAGACTTTGAAAAGAAACACAAGCAATTAGTTCATACGCCCCACATGCTGTGACCCTAAATACTAATGATTGCGGGTTAAATATGAAAAATAAGACACAACCACTCAAACGGAAAGCAATGGTCTAAGCTGTTACAGGCTGGGTGCCTAACTCTGCCTGTTTTAACATAACATGTTTTATTTTGGCAGCCAATAAAATAATTCAGTAATCGCATTAAAATTTTACATTTTTTTATCAGCTGTCGGTTTACCCAGGCGACCCAAAAAGGGCCTGAGGTCCCGCAAGCCAGAGCCACCTGAGACATTTTTGTTGAGAAAAAACTGATCATGGCCAACCATGTTATGTGAAAAGCTAGGAGATTAATTCTTAACTAACATTATGAACAGAAGGAACTTCTAGAATATAGAATAAGACACAAAACAAGTTATATACACACAAAAATCTTGCATAGGCTTGGACAGGCAGGTGGTCAATTTTCAACTTACACCAAAGATCTATTCACTGAATTATCCCGAGTTCACTAGGGTTGCTCACTGCTCAGCTGTCTATTGGTTAGTGTACTGGATGGCCAATGAAGATGTTGTAGGTTCAGATCCTGTCTGAGCAGAAATAATTTGGCTCAAGATTTCTGATTCACCTGCTCCTGAGAATCACCGACCGAGAATCTCATTTACAACGAGTATACTGGCCACGCGCACCTTGCGAAAATATACAAAAAGACAGCATGTAAAAAATTTCAGCTCAACTCACGTTGTGAGGACCCTTGCATCGAATCGAACGCGTCTTGATAAGAGATTCTCGGTCGGTGTTCCATCGGTTTTTATCCTGTGAAAAAGCATCCTCAAGAGCTTTTATTTCAAACCGGAAGCCAACTCCCACACACCGAGAAGCAACTTCTTAACCTCCACCAAAACTTAACCTATTCAAATCTCTTCTATAGTTGGCTACAAATAATTGCATAATTTGCTGGCCGCAGGCAGAAAATTATCGCTTGCAAGCCAAAAGTGACTCGGTTTGATTACTGGAAACACAATTATTTATTTTGGCCTCACATAAAAGCAGTTCACTGACAGTTGGAATTAATAGTTAAGAATAAATAAATTAAATAACAGTCTGTAAATAACACTTTAAAATTAATTTGCTCACTGTCAGGAAGAAATAATCATGTTATAATTGTTCACAAATATTCTAAATATATTAAGTTGAACATGTATATATAATATTTAATATATATAACCGGTATATAGTTTGATAACAGCTTGAAATATGAATAAACTGACTTTGAGTCATGCATTGCTCTGAGCGAAATCCGTTTCATGCCAGGATTATACGACGACGACGACGATGGAGTCGTTTGTCTTGAAGTCTGTGCAATGTTCTGCTGTGGATCGCTGATGACCGGTCTACAGAAGACACAACATCGTTCAAATACATCACAATAGAAAATCTACAAATAGAAATGTAAAAATGCAGACGACTTATCTAAAATGGAGTAAAAGCAATCAATTTATTGATCGCCCGTTCCAATTGATTTCCCCCAATTGCACTCGATCTAATATGAAACCCTAAATTCACAGTACCAAGATACACACCAGTGACGCCACTCCTAGTGGCGGCGCTAGGGGGCTAAGCTCCACCTAAAAAAGGCCATCCATTTTTGTTCCCATGTAAAAATAAAAATTTTGGACGATTTACCCCCTTTAGCCCCCCCAAAACTGAAATCCTGGCGCCGCCACTGGCCACTCGCATCACACCCGATTGAAGGAAAAGCATCGATGTGTGAATGTTCATTTGTTCCATTGTCTCCTACCTGCAGAGTTGATCAATGAGAACAGTTTCCAACATCTTCGACTTTCGCTTCTCATCCTCCAGTTCATCCTTCAAAGAAAAACAGATTTAGAATATTCCGCTCATCAGTTATACACTCGTCAATTTGAAAAAACTGAAAATAACGGCAAGAAACAGTATCGTAATCGTGAGTTTATATAGCGCAACTTCAAGAGAAACTAGTCGGATGCGCTCCCGACCTGACACCACCAAACCACAATCAAAGAGAATGGTTTTCACACGCTTTATTTTTTATTTATTTTTTAAATTTTATTAAAAACAATTTTGTAATAATTATAATTACAATTTTATTGTAATTTTATTAAAAACAATTTTGCGGTCAAAATTAAAAATTAAAATTATTTTTTAAAATTTCTGCCTTTTATTTCTTATTATTTTTATTTTCTGTCTGTTATTTTTTATCTTCTGGCCCAAGTAAAATAACCAAGATATTATAATAATTATTATAATTATTAATACTATTATTTTCAATATTATTGCTAAGCCTTCATTTAGCAACACCATTTAATGTTACTATTTGATGATTTGACTATATTGGTAACGATAATAATTTATCTTAGTTGTGACAATTAGCATTACCTTTATTTCTATGTTTTAATTTTATTTGATTAAAGCATTGTAGCTACGAAACAGAAATTTGAAAGATAACAATATCAAGATCACAAGTTCTAAAGTTGAACTCAGCATAATGCAGTACAGTGTGATGCAATTACCTGTAGTAAAAAAATTGAAGTACAACACAACAAAGTACAATGCAAGAAGTATAATGCAAAAGTACAATGTAACAAGTACAATGCAACAAAAAGACAAGGCAACAGAGTACAACACAACAAAGTATGTACAATGCAACAAAATACAACACAAAAACAAAGTACAATGCAAAAAGTACAATGCAAAGTGTAATCAAAATAACCAAATCCATGCTAAGGCTTAAAACAAATTAATAGAAATCCTACCCTGTCACGGATTTTAAGCATGGCCTCTTTGGAGTAGGGGGCCTGAGTCCACCCTCTCTGCATTGTGTCCCTTTCGCTGTCCTCCTCCGGGGGCCTGTCCTCGTCGCACGGAGGAATGTCCAGCCTCAGTTGCGCAATCTTGCGGTCAACGTCGGACTGAACAGAAAAAGACAACAAGCTAAACAGGAGTCAAATGTATGGCATCCTGCAAGGCGCTTATCTGTCCCCCTGATCATTTGTACCATTGCCTTCAAGGGAAGCGAGTCAGTCTTAAGAGGCTAGTAGGTGTCAAACCCACATCCTTTTACTCTTCGTGCCTGAGTTGCACCATTCAACATCACTCTGACCAGTGGCAAAAGCAGTCCACGAAAGTTCTTAATACAAAGTATAGAATAAATTTATTTATTTTTCGCATTTGCTATAGCACCCTTCAAGCTCAACTATCGATACTCAGCTTTCAGAATCAATTTTATTTTTGAGTTGGCAATGATTTTCAAAACACAAAGAGAATGGCTTCGCAAAACTAACGGTAGCGATGGGAGCGACTCTCTGCTGATAGGCCGTCTTTTGTTCCTCCGCCATTTGTCTGTACTGATCTCGCTGTCTTTGAGACGGCGCTGGAAGACTCTCTGGAACTGGAGTGCGATCCCACGCAGTTGGCTGAACAACAACAGCAACAACAACAACAACAACAATAGCACAAACGAGTTAAATAATTCAAATAAAATCAGTTAAAATTCAACATGCTACATAAAGTCTCTGCACAAATAGAATTTGCGCTGACAGTTGACAGCTTTGCATCCAAGAAGAAAATTGCAACAGATGATGTTTTAATCGTGTGATTACCATACAGTTCAAGGTATGGTAAGATTCACAAAGTACGGCAAGGCAAGCTCAGGTGAAGCATTGCAAGGTAATTGTGACTACAGGCATATCATCATCGCAATTAAGCATTCATTAATAGTGACACCTGTGAAGGCTTACCTGTTTAACTTTCGGTGGCACCTGTGAAGGCTTCTGCTGTGCTCCACCATAGTTTGGACCCTTCATCTAAAATATGTTGTCTTTTAGTCAAAACACACCTCAACAGCAAGTTTAGCCATCTCAGAAGAGGCCAACAGACAGAGAGACAGATAGACAGACACATAGACAGGCAGACAGATATTGAGAGAGATGCAGAGGAGAGGAGGAGAGCTCCTCATGTTCATAGTGGCCTACTTAGGAACCTAAAGTCTCTAATTTTATTAAATAAGAAAAATTATTCAAATGTCAAAAGCCGATGAAAATTCACATAGGTCTGCGACTCATAAATATCAAAGTTTAGGCTCATGGCCCCTGCTTGTGCTGAGAAGTACGGGAAAAGTATTGTGGAAAATTCTGATGAATCATCTCAGATTTACCAACAATAGTTCATGTACACAAATGATTGAAACAAAAGAAACTAGCCAATTAACTACCAGAAGATGTTGCGTGTTCTGTTGATAGGCAGGCTTTGGAGTTGCATATTCCCAGCTGCAAAGAAAAAATCAGCAAAATAAAAACATGAACCATTTATGCAAAATCATCAAAGTGTTTAATTTTCAATCTACTTGATATAGCAATCTTCACACAAGGATCTAAAACACTAGAAAACTGAATGATATACGAAAAGTTCTGTTCCACCTGCGGCCTGCGGAGTGATTTCAAGTGGCATGCTCGAACTTACTGAAGGCAGGACAGCACTGGTTTAAGCAATTTCCTGGCAGAACTTTCATGCGAGGTAGGTACATAAATCAAATGAATCGACGCTCAGTCGATGGTGAGCACAGTTCACAAAACTTTACTTGCAATTGCTCAGCACCATTGAAGTTCTGCTGTATGAATGAGCACTTCTCAACATAAGAAGTGCACAGTTGCATTGTATATTTCAAACTGAATAAAAAATGCTTCAGCATTGTTCAGTAAACAATAGCAATTCCAACAATAACATGGCAAAAATTTTATATGAGAAAGAAGATCACTGGGTTTGAAATGGATCTTTAAAGTAGTTTTTAATGAGGTTTCATAATACATAAGAAATCTTGAGTTTTTCCAAAACAGCAGAGGTCCAGAGAAATAGTTGGTGGAAAAACTCGCCTGACAGTGGAAGATGGACTCAACGGAAGATATTTGTTTGGATCGACAACGAACGTTTCGTCATCGTCGTCTTTTCCGACCAATCGACTTAAGTTGAGTGGAGGAACAAAGCTGGAAGACACAAAAAATAAAATCGATCGTAATGGAATAACGGAAGGTTCTGCTTCCTCTGTGCAGAAGGAGGCGAGAACGAGTGCAACGGAAATCTTGAAACCGACTTTAAGATAATCTCAGCTCAAAACTCCCAAGATTTTGTCTCTCACTCGCTCTCTCTCTCTTCCTCCATCTGTCTCTTGTCTCTCTCTCCATTTTCCTGTCTGTCACTGTCTCTTTCTATGTCTCTCTCTCCATCTGTGTGTGTGTGTGTGTGTCTCTGTCTCTGTCTTTCTCCCTCCCTATGTCTCTCTGTCTGTCTGTCTCTGCATCTGTCTGTCTGTCTCTCTTTCTATGTCTCTCTGTCTGTCTCTCTGTCTGTGTGTCTCTCTGTCTTTCTCCATCCCTATGTCTCTCTGTTTCTCTGTCTCTGTGTCTGTCTGTCTGTCTGTCTGTCTATTTTTCTCTCTCTCTCTTTTTATCTTTCTCTGTGCCTATATGCATGTACGCACCCAGATATGTCTATGTATGGTATGCCTTTAAACGCGCGTGCCCATATGTGTGCTTGGGAATGTGTTTGTCTGTCTAAAATTCCACTTACTTCTGTCTGTTGTTGTCTGTTGAATTTTGTCTGGGCGTTTGAATCTGGACGTGCGTTGGATGCTGCCTCGTCTGGCTGTACGCCTCTCCAGATGTCTGCCTCGGTGTCTCTCTGTATGTTTGTCTGGGTGTCTCTCTAGATGTCTGTCTGTCTGTTTCTCTAGATGTTGCAATCTGTGCTGATGTTTCTCCTTTCCACGTTGAATATGGCATCTCTTCGCCCTGTTACCATCGCAGAATAAAACTCGAGAGTTTGTATGTTCATGAGGTTGATGATAATAGTGGTAATTGATGTGATGATGATAATGATGATGATGATGATGGTGATGATGATGATGATGGTGATGATGATGATGATGATGATGATGATGATGATGATGATGATGATGATGATGATGATGATGATGATGATGATGATGATGATGATGATGATGATGATGAATGTGGTGATGGTGGCAGTGGTCATGATGACGACAATCACAATAGCATTATTCACAACCGTATGCGAAAGCGGCACTGGTGCAGATTTGCAGCTTTTAGACTTCTATTGAGATAACAACTTCATTATAATTTGGAAATAAGTTCAATAAGAGTCTTGAAAGTTCACACACTTTCAACAAAAATTGAAGTTATAGATTAATGAAGTCAAATTACACCAACTAATAGATAATCTTACGAGTCAGTCTCGCTATAACAAAGGCCAGCTCCTGCTTCGAGCAGATTCTTGATAACTGGAGAGTTTTTTCCATCATTGTTTTAAATTTCCATTTGATACAATCTCCCGTTTGAAACCTTTCGAAGACCACGTATACGAACTAACCGTGATAGGATTAAACCTCGTCTGTGGACGAGAGGAGGAAGGTCTTGAACTCATTTTCTGCGGATATGATCACCTAAAATTTAACAAATTTTTTTACTAGAATCCCCGATTCTTGAATAAAAATATTTAGTAGTTGGTTAATTAATTCTAACGAACTTTAATATCCTCTTTTAATTTTAAATTTAAGCCAATCATGTAAGCACATCTCCAACCCCCAAAGACAGACCCACACCTCAAAGTGGTGAGGGGGCTGGCAACAGCCAAGTAGGGAATTGCCTGATGGGCTAAGCCATCAGTGGAGAAGGTTTCGACCGAAATACCTAGGGCGTTTCGCGGGGTTGGCAGGCCCAGCAGGAATCCCTGAAAGAGCTGGCTAACGTGGGCGCAGGCGCAAGCAATCCCCAAGTAGGGGTTTGTCAGATGAGTGGCGATGCGCTGACAGTAAAAGAAAAACACGATTGCAACTTGATGCCATGGAGTAACTCGAATGACAGAATGGTGTGGAACACTACTGCAGGACCTAACACATGCTGCCTTGGAGAGACAAACCTGGCGTGGAATAACGAGAATGGCACTGGACACCTACAGTAGCCTAACTGGTCCCTCGGTTGATGATGATAATGATGATGATGTAAGCACATCTGCGTTTTCTTTGTCAGATTGATTTTATAATAAAGCGTGACTTTGTGTTTGTGCGTGCGTGCGTAGGTGGTTGAGTGATGAGTGTGCCGGTGTGGGGTGGGATGGTGCGTGCGTATGTATGTCACCATGCGCGCGCGTCATGACATGTGCCATTCACACAATAAAATTGCAGCGTCGTAATTATAATATTAGTGGTTAAATAGATTTTTGTGCAATTTGTATACTGGCTAGTGATAAAGAGGTATTAATATACAAATATTTCTAAACTAGCACCATAACATTGATAGGCATCTTAACAACACCATAAAACAGTCAGCTACAGCAATATTTTACCTTCGGTGGATTTGAACGATTCTCAAACTGATTTCTTTTTAATTAAATAAGAGAAACGAAGTGCAATTTTTTTACATGGGCAGCTCTTGCTTGACAACAGACGCCATCTTTCGTAAACATCGATTACATCTGCAAACGACGACATGCTCCATTAGACACGACATCAAGTCGGCCTATAGTTGTTAAAAAAAATTAATAAGGTTTATAAATTTCAATATCTCCCTTTGAAATGAATTCATCGCGTAATAGCGCCAACACAAGTTTGTTGCTTCGTTAAGTTGTGATAGGCGATTTTTTATTTTGTTTATTTTAACTTAACAATCCTAATCATTTCTGCGCTTGGAACTCTGCATAGATATTTCATTCTAATACGTTTCCAACTGTTATTCAGCAATAAAATGCATTTTACACTGTTTTTATTTCTTAATAGGTGGCGGGCATTGATTAGATCAGAAATAACGAACCTAAATCGTATAAATTATATATTAATGCGCTACACAAATGAACACGCATGTTCTCCTCGCAACGGAAGTGTCAAAAACTTATTCGTAAACAAAACGGCTTTGCAATTTTGATCTGAAATTTTTGCTCTAAAATTTAGGAAATGCCGTCATGTAATCACCAGGTTAAATAAAATACGCTAAATACTTTTGCAGCTAGTCAGTTGCGTGATTCTGTCAATATCATTCCTTAAATAAAATTAAATAGCTTGAAGACAAAATGAGACATACTTGCCCGAACTTGTAAGCTCTTGAGACCTACGGAAATCTATGACCCTCGTGCTTCCCTTTATACCTGGAAATGTGTTTTATTATGATTCGTGCAGTATATTTTTTAGCACCTTTTGACTAGATACCATGCCTGCGGTAGTAGGTGAAGCAATTTCATACGAGCCTGGAGTTTTAAAATTTTCATTTGGCTGTCTTTTAAACTGCTTGTATTCTTATTTTTGAACGCTAATCGGAATAGTTTCCAAGATTTTAATAACGCTATTTTCATTATAGTTTTTAAAGGAAAGCATTTTACTGGTCTCTTCGTGTTATTGTTTACTCTTTAAAAACACTATTGAAACCAATATGTTTGTATTTGACAGGACAACGCGTCAGACTGGATGACTTGTACCATGTGCCGGTCAATGCGCCAGAGTCAACAGTTGCTGGCTAAGACAGCTAAGCGTCAAGTGGAATGGCCTCAACCAAAACAGTACATGGAAAACCCTATCCAGGTACACATATCCGCAAGACTTGTGAAGAACTTAAAATCAGATTTCTTTATTATTATGAATAATTGTTATGTGGTGGGCCCTGTGCACTGCCACCTGGTGACCATGCCTAAATCTTTTACCTTCTTACCTAATTCTAATCGTCTTTTTATTATTATTATTACCTTACCGTACACTGAAACTAATTGAAGCTTCGAATGCACCTGTAATTAATGAGCAATCAATTTTTTTGAACGTCTTTCCTTGTCATGCTTCACCTTAGCTTACCTTGTAACGCGTGTGAAACCTTGAATTAATTAACAATCGCTTTGCCCTGCTTTGGAAATGGTTGTGTGCTGTATTCTAATCTGAAATTTATTTGATGCCTTTTTTAATGACATGCCATCCAGTTGGTATTGGTAGTTTAATCGGTTTGAAATTGCGAATTTGAAAGTGGTATAGAGTTAACTGATGTTGGTGCTAAAAAGTCAGAAATATCTATTGTAATCAACTCGCTTGAACTGTAAATGAATTTAAGCGAGCAGTGAGGTGCTGTTAAAGCATACCCACTTGGCTAATCAACTGAATGCTATCTTTGTCCAGGATCCTCTGGTTTACACGAATATTGATGATGCTTTTGCCACGATAATGCAGTATATGTCGACCACATCACGCCAGTGCAAGGTTGGTTTTTCTACATCTGCTGATCGACCTCTGCATATTTTTGACAGATACCTTCATCTTAATGCAGCATTTTCTCAGTAACTTTGATGGTGTTGGAGTTTCTGGGGCTAGTTTTGTGTATTAAATGAATTGAAACATCAGTTTTGCCAAGATATTTTGGATATTTAAAGTTATTTTGTTTGCCAGTCTCCTTGGCCATGTGACTGCATTAGACCCATCCTTCTGATACACGGTTGAACCTGAGCCATACGGACCTTGTACGCCACCTATGGCCATGAGATGCCAAAATTTTCCAGATGGCAAACACTCCGTTCCTACTTTTTATTCTCTGGTGGTCATTGATACGCTGGGTAAAATCTGGTGACAATGGATGTGGCCTCAATTTTTAGAGTCATTTTGTGTATACATCTCATTATACAAGTTTAGACTGTCTGTACATCTTGTCTATCGTATAAAAAAAACTAATTGTTATCTAATTCCTGTTGTGTAGAGATTTTTCCGGAGCTGTCCTCCCAGTGAACTTGATGGAAACGACGCCAACCACTGCGGACGATTCCACACTCCAGGCTACACGAAACTCCAGCATCGAAATCCAGTTCGTAGTAACAGCTTCACTTCATAATTTTTTTCAGGATTTAAATTGCAATAATTTCCTGCACATTTTCAGCAACTCTGAATGAGGATGTATCCTTGTACCGGGTCATCTATTATGGATATGAACAAGGAGGGAGTTGGAGAGGGTAATCCAGTTGTGGACATGGGAAGTTTTTGGCAACTAACTAACCATGCCTCAGATTCATGTTTTTGCCCATATGCGCATAAAAGAAATTCTGAGTTACAAAAACAATAATAATAATTATAATTATTATAATAATTTATCATTATAATAATAATAATGATAATATGATTATAATATTATTATATAAATAATGATAACAATAATAAAATAAATCTACCGGTATATAGAAAGACCCGGCTGTCTAAATTATATTGCATTTATGAAGGGAAAAGCTCAAGATTTGGCCATTCCTGGGGCAAGGATATGTCTGTATATTATCATTAACTATTTATATATGTTTATTTATTATTAAGTCGAGTTCTGCATTCTTCTGTAGCTCGAGTCAGCCGAGGACATTCACATGGTCGTCCATCCAGGGACGTACGCTGTGACGGCTGGCGAATGGGGAACGAAAAGACAGCAGACGCACGTTGTGCACGTCGAACCAGGACAGAGCGTCAACCTCGATTTTGTCATGTGACCCTCGGTCAATGACGTTAAGTGTAAGGACCAGGAACATTCTAAGGACCCATCAATATATCTAATTCCTCCCTGTTTTCAACCCCTTCCATCCTGTTGCAGCTCGTACATTTTGCGGAACCCCCCATGCGTACATACAAATAAGCTTTTCTTCCCGTTTAAAAAAATAGTTAGCTAAGGTCATCTATAAAGAATTTTGTAAACATTATATTTGCTAGCTAAAATTTGTTGACTGTTTGGTTTTTCTGCTCAGATCTGAACAGAATTTAATTGTAATGTAACCAAAAGTCGTCGGACAACCATCGGATAATATGGAGTAATAAATAGGTTCATATGGACGTCACAATGAGAAATTTATTCTGCATACTGGTATGCAATTTTTTCGAGATCCCTCCTCTGCCGTACCTAAATCGCCTAAACCTGGTGACCCTCACTACATACGTAATATGTGGATAGATGGATAGCCCCAAAGTATTTACGGAACATTAAAGTGACTCGAGTCTGTGCACAGTGAAATGGTTTTTGATGCGACTGTGATAGAATCTACAAAGAATTGTTTAGTCAGAGATTCTTAGATTCTTTGGACAATTAATTAAATTTTGTGCTTTGTATAATCTGGTTTTTGTTCTTTTATTTCAACACATAAGTTTTGTTGCACGGTGAGGGGTAATTGTAATTCTAAACCATAATTATAAGATGTGATTGCTACTGCCTTGGGAAAGTAATTTTCCTGCTTTCTACCAGTTGTTCAAGACTTCTCTTTGGCTGTTCCTGGGCTGGGAGCACCTCTGAGTAGTCTTGTGTGCTATATATGTCCTCTCTTGCGGAGTAGATACTTGTCCTCCCGAAGAGGTGGCAGGAGCTGGTGAATGCAATGGCCAAAGAACTGAGCTTTCTAGAAGAGCTTCTTGTCTGCTCGAGCAATCAGCTAGCTCTTCCACAGTATGAATCTTCTCAGGTCCTTGAATTGACTGTACAGCAAGAAGTCAATCAAACTGCGTGCAATCAAGACAACATGTACCACTCAACATTGCTTAGGCTAAGGATTAGGAAGTATAAATGGTTAATTAAGTTTACACACCAATGTTTTCACATGCTGTAAAGAACAACGAGCGTCTATCTCTGCGTATGCTTTTTCAATGCGCTCTGTTAATGAGTAGCTGACTCCGGCTTTGTGGTGGGACCTTTCTATGCTGTTTTCAGATAGATAGATAGATAGATAGATAGATAGATAGATAGATAGATAGATAGATAGATAGATAGATAGATAGATGATAGATAGAATGTGCTATTCTGGATTTCTGGCGCTTTTTGTCCTCTGGCTTGATTGGTAACACACAGACACAAAGGTCATAAGGTCAGCTTAGCCTTCTATTCTCTAGGTGGCGCAGGTAAAATTGGCAGCAGGACCGGCTGCCAAAGCCTGCCATATAGTTTTGTGGAAAGTCGTCTGTTACTACAAAGTATCTTGTAGTCTTGCTGCAGCTTGCAGTGCTTGTCCGTTTAAATGAATGAATCAGAATGCTATTAATTATTGACATTTGACCCAGTTGATAAAATTAATGATCGTTATAAGGCTATGATCAATAAACGCAAACGGATAAAACGGTAAAATTGCCTTTAGTTATTCGCGAAATTAGAGAGAATAAAATATTATTATGTTAGCCAAAGTAACTTCTAGGCTATCTATCAAACCCAAACCAAACACATGAATGATCTGAATCTCGACTTGGACCTGAATCTTACTTGAACAAAGGGGTTTAAAATCGCTTATATGAAAAGTCTGGGTTTTTCTGGAGTTTTTCGGAAGGAAATCTGGGTTTCTTTCTGAAACCTCAGTTGCAACACTGGTTACAAAGCCCACCTTTGCTGATGATATGGAATTGATTGGATTCGACAGGTGTTTCGTGTCTTCTGGGTTTGTTTACATTTGAAGCATTTTGCAATGTAAGACGTATATTTTAGCCATATTTGAAAAATATATAATGCATGACTGAATACAGATTATTCAGTTATAGCGAATAATAATTGAAAAAGTGTTGACGTACAAATCTAGCGTCAAATACGATCGCCGATTGACCTAACAGCGCGTCTACTTTGTTTTTGTGGCGCATTTATTACGCCGAATGCAAGGAATGCTAGATATGCATTAAAGTTAATAATTGTAGCTTGATACAGTTGCCGATATACGTGCCGTTCTTCACTGGCTTCCTGTTTCTCAGCGCATCTCCTACCGTACGTGTTTCTGAGCTTGTTTGGAGGCACCTTCTTCGTTGCGCTCCATCATACTATGTCTGATATACGGCTGATCTGGGAGCGCCTCTGAACAGGTCTCTTGAGGAGGCCCTATGACAATTCTCAGAATGAATAAATGCCCGGTAAAGTAATGGATAATACGCTGGCATAGAGAGCGAGAGGTAGCGAGTTCGAGCCCCGTTGGGCGGACATGCTTTGTAGGCTGCTATTAGCACCATGTAGGCTATTGCAGGCTGTCTGTTCAGTTAGTAGTTAAGTTTAACGTTAATTAAAATTACTGCTTAGCTTGTACATGTAAAGCGCAGTGCATTTGCGGACGTTGAATTAAAGAAAAATTATTATTATTATTATTAAAATCATGTAAAGTGCTGAGTTTTGTTGTTATGAATATTTTTCAGAACTTGTGACCAACGCTGACTGGGTGAAACGTTTCGTAACGCACGATCAGTTGTTAACAAGGACTAGGGAGATGCCGATGATCCTGCTGGAAGAGATGAGTACATGACGTTTGTTCGTTATATGCGAGATGTTGCGGAGATGAGGAAACGTGTACTGACAAAGCGAGTCGTCTTTGTTGCTATCTGCCTGACAGTTGTTGTCATTTGGCAGAGACAGTGGCTGACAGATGACAACATCACTGACACTGTAGACAAGGTTGTCGTGAAGTCAGTCGCTGACACCGGCAATCTGCCAGGATTTGACGTGGAAGCGCAAAGAGTGATATACCGTCGAAATGATTATCCCAGGATTCAAAGAAAGCATACGTCGGATTTAGCATTTGAAAGATTTGATTTTAATCGAACAACTCCGATTTATGACACTATAAAAAAAGATGTGTTGGGAGACAAATCCGAAGAAACGGAGAACTGGCATAGAGTCAAGGAAAACGGATTACAGACTTCAACTAAACAAGTTTTAAAGAATTCTCGAACTCCAGTCAAAAATGACATACGCCGAGTTGTAAATAATTCCGATGGAGAGATTGATGAAGATCTGAGTAACATCGAGAAAGCGTTTGAGGAAGAAAATCAGTTGCATACTCCTAAACCCGCTAAGGTGACTACCGAAAAACATGCTAGGACACCTTCCACATCAAAATCTGTGCCAAAGATTCTTCCGGAAGGCGGTGAACTTTCAAACAAGGTCAAGGAAGACATTTCAAATGAAGATGATGACGATGACCTTGCGGGCTTCATCGCGCAGCAGAATTTCCGAAGACGTGGCGAAGAGTTCAGCCAGAATGCCAGCGCGTTACTTCGAAACAAGGGAAAAGAATTGGAGTCGGGAAGAGAGAAGACAGAAACAATGAAGTCGAAACGAGACGATAGTCAGCCATCCGCTGAAAACGATCTTCTGAAGATGAACGGCATCGTGATCAAAGACGACAGCAGCGACTTTCTTGGACAGATTCCAGTCTTCGAAGATGATTTGCCGATTCGCAACAATTCATCTCCCACGGAGGATCAAAATCTCCAGATAGACGAGGAAAAATTGAAAATCCCGTTGAAGAAAGATGACGAAACATCCGAAATCGTCTTGGAGCAACCAAGCGTCGCAACGGAAGAAGAAACCTTCTCCGATGGAGAGGACGACAAAAGCGAAGACGTAGAAATGGATCCACTGATGGACGGTGTCGTCGTGCTCGGTAACGTCACCGCCACGCGGAAATACGCGGTCTTTTCTACCACCACGGAAAATCGCGACTCCCTCAGCTTCATCTTCTACGTACCGCTGACGGTCCTAGCCTGGAAACGAATCGGGTTCGACAGCATCCTCATCATCGTGGGCGCAAAGGACGAATGGGACGCTGATCCTCTGCTTTACCACGTCCTCTCGACCGCCCGACGCCTCGACTGCGTCGTCATCTTCCTCGAACCACGCCCGGAAAAGAGCGTCATGATCAGCCAGGTGGCCAGGATCTTCGCCGGAAACATCCTTCGCTCGACCTTCCGAGGAATCGACGACGTCTACCTGGTAACGTCCGACGCGGACATCTGGCCGATCTACGGAGACGTCTACGCCCTTCCGCCCGGAAAGCGGATCCTCTCCCTCAACTCGGACTGCTGTACGCCGTTCAAGCACCGCGGCGCCACCTACAAGATGCTACCGATGGCGAACATCGGAATGTCCGTCCGCAGCTGGCGCCGGATCACGCGCAAGTTCGGCGACTCGCCGAAAACCATCGACGACATACTCACGTATTTCGTGCAGGAGTTCGGAACCGTGGCGCTGCGGCCGGTCCACAAGGGTGACAACGTCGGGTGGTATTTGGATCAGATGATGATAAGTATCCTCGTTTCGAAGTGGGTCAAGGAACACGGGGTAAAGACGGTGAAGTTTGTGCCGCGGGACGTTGGGGTCGATCGGATCGACCGAGCGGGATGGAGCTTCGGTCAGAACAGCATCAAGGACAAGGTGGACGCTCATCTTCTGCTCGAGGCGTACGTTCCCGGCGTGTGGGTTCGAGTGACGCACCTGCTTCGAGCGATGTACGGCGACATGACGGAGCGCTACGTGTGGTGCGTCGATTACTACGAAACGTTTCAGCGACTGTTTCTCGAGAAGTACCGAAGTAACGGACGGACGTAACGGGGACTCTGCCACTGCTGTAGTCTGGCGGTGCCAGTCCCAAGCCTGGAAAAAGGGGGGTGATGTTAATATTATGACACGACATCAGTAAACAGCGACTACACGCATGTACCATTAAACATCTTCGTGAAAGAGACCATTTCAAGCCTCAGATCTAATAGCCATGCTAAGTAAGATTGACAAGAAGTGCTTTACGCAGAGATAGGTAAGGGGTATTTACTTACATGCGCACATAACAAGGCAGGGGCGGATACAGAAATTTTCAAATTAGGGGGGCCAAAATTTTGTGATCTTTCGCCCGAAAAACGGATGACCTTTTTCTATTGGTCTGGTCCAACCTCGCTTCAAATGTATACCATTTTCCCTGCCCAAAAAAACTGACAACCTTTTTTATTTATTTTATTTTTTAGTCGTTTGGTCCAACTTGGCTTGAAATGTCTACCATTTTCCCTGCTAAAAAACTGATGACCTTTTTTTAGTCATTTAGCCGAATTGTCTGGAAAATATGCCATTGAAACCTACTGTTGAAAGCTTGTTGAAATCAAATGGGGAGCCCATGTTCTATGCGCGTTTTTCAATGGGGGGCCGTGGCCGGATTTGCCCCTGGATCTGCCCCTGTAACAAGCAGAGATCCTTAGTTGCGACTTCAACTTCTTTGTGTAAAGAAAACTGAAAGAAAGACTTGCTATAACTGTTAGTAAATTTCGTGTAAATCATGATTCTTTCAATCAATAAGTTATGGCAGCACACAAGTTTTCAGCTACTCAATGCGATTTTACTTGGATGTAAATTATGTAAATTATTCCGAAGCAAGTACTTTGTTCTGTGTCAGAATTTTATTGCTCTACACGAGAATTTTAGTAGTGTCCTACAGTATTGGCTACCACATCAGTAACATAGTGGCTAAAAAAACAATCCATAATAAATCAGAATTTATATAGCACCCAATGAATGGTCCCTACTCTGGGGTGAACAAACTTCAGTGAGCATAGTCTAGCTGGTGTTGATATATCAATCTTTGTCAGTTTCTACAGAACTTTATCATTTTATGATTTTTATCCAAGAAACTGGTCACTCTACTATGTAAGTAGGTAAGAATATTCTTTGTTAGACCACCAGCAAGTGCACAGAAGTTTTCAGAGGATATAAATAATAGAAAACATTTATGCAATGTTATACAACTTTCTCATAATAAAACTTCTTTTGGCAAAAGAATCAACTCTAGGAAGGGTTTGTTTATGTTTTCTGAGTCGAGTATTGTATGGACCTCCTCCCTCCCCAATGAGGTATTGGGGAGGGAGGAGGTCGTGTAGAATGTGACAAGGATTTAAGAGTCCTGATAGAGCGGAAAAGAGCAGAGCCAGCTCTAGAGCAGAGTGCATCAAAACTACTTTAACTGAGGGCAAATAAACATGAGATTTGATTCTCCGAATGGTATACATGGTGAAAAATTGAACAGCCTCAAGAAAGACATGGAACTCGACTACAATGTCTAACTTAACTTTATTTTGCATCTAATCATTTGTTGCCTCCTAGAGTTTCCTTTTAAACACGTCCTCTGTTCAGATCAACGAAAGGAGTCGCCCCACCCCAATCCCGCTTCATTCACAACGTTACAACATTGCCAGTAGACATCACCGAACAATGCAACATAGCAAAGCTTATGTACATGTAATACGTATACAGCGTCGATTACAGCCTAAATGTTTGGTTGAAAAAAAGCAAAGGAGCCAATAAAGCCACTTAAAATAAACTTAGAAGGAAATGAAACAAAACGGAAAGCGCTTGACCCAAGAAACCCTTATCGTCGTCTCAACGCCGTAATTTCATTTCAATTCATTCAAACGGCATTGTTCGTAATCGCTACTAAAACGTTCTATTGTAAAGTTCAATAGTTTTCTGCACAACTTAGTAAAACGTTCAAGTTCGAGTTTCACACAGATTCATAATTCACACTCAGACCAAGTCCACATTACAGTTGGAGTTCGGCTAAATCACACTCCAAATGACGTCAGAAGCTTCCATGATCGACCAAGCAGTCTGTAGGTACCAAGTCTGTAGTATCTGGTGCCCTGTTTTGCGTGTCTTCCGACAAGCTTTTCCCGATCTTACAAACCGTCCACAATCGCACAAAAGGTGAGCTCTCTAAACGTGCTATGTATGCTCGAACATCCATCATTTGTTAAATTCACTTCAGCTAAGGTGAGAGCTCATCTGCAGGTCAAAACAGATCGAATGACGTTGGCATGTTGTTGGTCTGTTGTGTCGGCGCCATTCTCTACTAATCCAAGATCACAGGCATCGAGAGAGCAGAGACATCGAGCACTGCGATCACGATCCAAAAGACATCATCAGCTCACGACGCCTGCCATTTGGTGGCGATGGGTAAGAATAGATGACCTCCATTGTCATAAATGTCCATTGCTCCCATTGTGACGTCTTAAAATTCTCATTTAAATGGTCTACCCAGACTACCATCCAACTGCACAGCTGCTTGCCAGAGAACCGACAGCGGGGGAACATCCTCGTCTTACGATCACCACGCAGACAACAACCTTCAACGCACAACACCAACGACGACGTCCACATATGTGCCAACCAAGCGTTCAAAATGCGACCGACCCCGAACGTCCGGGAATCTCTCTCTCTTCGTCCTTTATGCGGCTAACGGTGCAACTATTTAACACATATGAACAAATCGACATATCTCGTCGACTCCCCACTATGACTCAAACTCCCCAATTTACTACGCCTCCCCAACCGCCTACAGGTCGCTCTCGAGCTCCGAATCCAACCCGGAAACTTCGATGTCCTTAATGTACGTGAGCATGCTCGCCGGCGGTCGCCCTGGAAGCTCGGAACCGGTCGCCCCGTCCGCATCGTTCTCCGGTCCGCCGACCGCGGCGAAGTCGGCGTCATCGTCGTCGAACGCGACATCCATCGCGACGTTGTTATTCTCCATGTTGACCATCTCGATGTCGGGAGTCGCCGTCATCGGGTTGAGTCGTCCGCCAACGTGCGGCAACGCGGAGAAGTTCTCCGCCGCTGACGACGACGTCTCCTCCGCCGACGTCTCGTTGGAGTCGTCGAGGCCGGGGAGAATGACGGATTCCCAGAACGGATGGACGCTGAGGTTGATGGAGGAGTTGGAGGTCGCGTCCGGCTCTTCCATCGTCGTTCGGAAGACGGACCGGTCCTCCGGTTCGAGCGACAGGTGACCGCGGTCGGTGAAGCGGAACGGAGATCCGATCGGTGGATGTTGGTGGTCAGGACTGTTCGCGGCTGACAGAATGTGACGGCAGACGGGACAGGTGGCGTGCTGCAAATCACAACGGTGATGATAATGTACACAACAACAATAATAATGATAATGAACACAACAACAATGATGATGATTATGTGATGATGATGGTGCTCTGCCCGAAAGCAGGTTCATTGGCTTTACGCCCCTGGGGATGAGATGAGTGAGGTGGTTTCCCGTTGCCTTCCTCACAGACAATGATGGGTAAGCAACTTGCCCAAGGTCGCTCCGCAGCAGCTTGCGCCACCGCGTCCCACACGTGCTAGCCCGAGATATCTAAATCTCTGAATGTCAACTCCCAGCCCGGGGCTTGAACCGCAGTCCGTTGCAACCAACAGACGAATGCAGCTCGCACTTACCGGTGTAGCTAACTAGGCCAGTACAGATTATGTACACAACAACAATAATGGTGATGATTATGTACACAACAACAATAATGGTGATGATTATGTACACAACAACAATAATGGTGATGATAATGTACACAACAACAATAATGATAATGACAATGTACACAAAAATAATAATGATGATAATGTACACAACAACATCAATGATGATAATGTACACAACAACAATAATGATGGTGATGATAATGTACACAACAACAATAATGATGATGATAATGTACACAACAACAATAATGATGATAATAATGTACACAACAACAATAATGATGATAGTAAATCTTCAACGTCTGCATTCTATATATCTCTGAAAGTTGTCAACTTCAGCCGTGGTTGGGGGCGAGAGCACCTCTGAGTAACTCTCTTGAAACAGTGCTAAACAAAAAAATTGGGATAAGCATTTGGAAAGAAATTGATTTTCAGGTTTCTGATATCATGCAGCAATTCCTTAAAAAGATCCATTTCACATCCAGAGCATCCAGGCGAGTATTGGAGTAAAGAACGCACAGACGAGTGTAGTAAGGCGTTAGAAAAGCAAGTTCACTATAAACTGAGATCATCCAGCAATCCACAGGAACCAGGAAACATCCAGAGAAACGTCATCTAATGAAGGCAGTTCCGCAACAAATACAACACAAAATACAGGACGAGAAGGAAGGAAGGAAGGATGTGTGACGGTTGCCATGCCTACCAGTTGGAGCCAGGGCACGATGCAGTATCTGTGGTGGAGGTGGTTGCAGGGCAGTGACGTCACTTCCTCGTCGAGAACAAAGTTCTCCAGACAGATGCTGCACTGCGTCGAATTGTCTGCAGTGCAAAAAAACAAAGAATCCTTGTTTTACAACCAGACTGAATATAAAATATTAGTCTCACGCTGTAATGTGACTAGTTGCATCGGTTTCCGAATCATGTTTAGGGCCCTCTTGTCATTAAACCTACACCAACCAAAGTGTAGCAAATGGTATTGGAAATCCTACACTCTCGAATGGTAATAATAATAATAACGACAATTTATATGGCACCGTAACGTGGCCATACCGCTACAAGGGCCCCTCACAAACAGCCAACTGCATAGGGTGAAAGCATCAAAGGTACTATGAATTCCAATACCATCCTCCACAGGTTATGTAGTATCTAGTGCCCCGTTTTGCACGTGTTCTGACGAGCTTTTCCCGATCTCGCAGACGAAACGATGTCCACAATCGCACAAAAGGTGAGCTCTCTAAACCTTGTGCCATGCTCAAATAACATCAATCCGCTTCAGTTAGTTGGATTGAACTACTGGGCAGTCAGATTAGGTTAGTACAGTGCTTAAAGTGTGAAAAAGAAATGCCTGGACGCCCCTTATCTTTCCAGTCATTGCTGGCCAATAAGTGGCTGGACAGCGTTCAGATTCTAATATAAGTGCATGGACGCCGTCCATGACCGTCCAGCCATACTTTAGGCCCTGGGCTAGTAATTAAGTTAAGGTACTTGGCAAACTAGTTATATCTAACAATTGCTTCACACTACACCACAAGGTAAGTTGTGTAAATGTGGCACTTATATAACACATTGGTTACCAACCCATGTGATGCTGCTTCACGGCCATTGTTGGTAGTTCATCGATCTGGCTTTGAGATGCAGGTTCTGGTCCGGAGGCTGTCAGCTGCGTCAAAATCTGCGGACGAATTAAGACACATTTTTAACATCAATTAATCAATATTTGTTTATTCAATTTCGTCATTCAAACTCATTGGTGAATGAGATATTAATTTTTGGAGTAAAAAATAAACATCTGGTCAAAATTCGAGATATTCTACTCAAATATTCATTGATTACCGTACTCCTAACTTGGCATGTAGTCTGCGTAAAAATTTCTGAAAAATCCACAGGCGTTTAGTGGCAAACTGCTACTTTGCTGGTTGATCTGATATGCAACATTTGACATTGGGGAAAGAGAATGACTTGCTGCTGTTTTACGACATTGTATTCTATCAAGGATGATTAGTGTCGCCCTCCTAATTTATCCAGGCTTTGGACTGAAAAGAGAGAGAACTCGTGAAATGTACGTCTATACTGTTGTGGATTTGAAACTCAAACTTGTAGCCATAGATGTAAAAAACGATGAAAATAAAATAAAAAACGGTAAAAAAAGTCGGTTTTTCGAAATAATAAAAAACGAAAAAAAAACCGGTAAAAAACGGAAACGGAAAATAATTTGCCTTTGTTACATCTGAAATTTCATTTTCAGCTTACAAACCTTAATTGCTTATGCAATTTTATTAAGAAACTGCAAATAACAAAACTTTATTATTAGGCCGAATTGGTATAAGTAACATTAATCTACCACAGTTAATTTTTCTTATAACTTTCGTTTAATAAGAAATTCGGACAAATTAAAGGTATCGAAATCTTTTCAAATTTAAATTGTAGACATAAGTCTACATTATAAGTTTATGCTGATCGACATAACACAATTAAAATCTAACCAGAAGCAAAAACCACAGATGTTTACTAAATAATATATATATTGTATATTATTTTGTGCTTAAAATTGCTACTTATAAATATTAATAATTATGCCCAAGAATTTTTATATCAAAATAACTCTTAGAAATTTCATTTCTTGTAGGGATCCACTACATGTATTTCTCAAAATTATGACTTAAACAATTACATAAAGATCCTATAGTTAGCTGCATCCTTGAGAGTACGGTGAAAACGTATGGAATATCAGACAAAAATTAAATTAAGGAAAATAATATTAGACAGTAAATAATTAAATAAAGTTACATAAAAATCGAAAAAAACGATAAAAAACGATGGGAAAAATAAAAAACGAATAAAACGACGTTTTTTGGGAGAGAATAAAAAACGAAAAAAAACGTTTTTTACAACTATGCTTGTAGCCAAGCCGGTTCAAATGATAAGGATGGTATCTTCAAGTACGCCTATTTGTGTTTCGAGTATGGCCTATTTGACTACAGCCCATTTGAGCATGGCCTATTCGTGTATGGTTTATTCAAGTAAGTCCTATTCGTATTTTTTCTAATATGGCCCATTTGAGTTTGGCCCACTCATTTATGGGCTACTCAAGTATGACCAATTCATTTTTTGAGTGTGGCCTATATGACTACAGCCCATTTGAGTATGGCTTACACAGGTTTGGTCAATTCAAGTATACATGGTCTATATTCATGCCAGTTAATCTCATCATTACTTGAGTGAAGAGGTCCTCCAGTCCTCCGTAGTTCCTCCGAAAGTCACGACCGTATCTCCGTAGCCGTGGCTCACTGGGAAAAGACGAACAGAACATCAAATGAAACAACGTTCAAACCCTTTAGACAACACACGCTACCTTAGCTACTTAGGTGCTAAATCTGGAAAACCAGTTCTGCCAATAAACTACTCATGTAAACTATTAATAATAAGAACATAAATTACTAATTAGCATCTCTTATATCTCTGGTCTCTAATACATTATAAACTAAATGACAGTAGGTCAAAACCAATCTTTACCCAGGTCAGCACCATAGCCATCAGACTAATTAATATGATTTCTTCATAAAGCAGTTCATTAAGAGCCAGCTTTGAGCACAAATAACTAACGACTTCATTTTCTCAGCCTCTGCATATAACGAATGAATGGTAGCCATTGCCGTTTCACACTATCACGTCTCAACAACAGCGTACAGTCAATGTACTCATTATAGCCGTTTTTCCATTGTGCAGGATAAATTGGTTCCATTTGTGGGTAAAATGGTTCCATTTGTGGGTAAAATGGTTCCATTTGTGGGTAAATTGGTTCCATTTGTGGGTAAATTGGTTCCATTTGTGGGTAAATTGGTTCCATTTGTGGGTAAATTCGTTCCATTTTGTGGGTATATAGGGCACAGTTGGAGCTCAAATGTTGAAAAATATCTGACCTTGTGGTGATAACCAATATATCAAGAGCATAATTGCACATGTAGGTAAATATCCTAAAGTCATATATTCAAATACTGTGCTAAGGAATGGTAGCTAGTATATCTCAACCAGCGGCAGACATTTCATTTTCAACAACCCGTAAACAGTCGGTGTCACAAAATATCCCATGACACCAACAGCAAATTGACGTTTTAAACTAACGTGAAATCCGTTCCAAACCGTCGATAGGAATCGTCGCGCAGACTGTCTAGTACACTCTCGATGAACCTACAACGAAAACATCGGACATTGGTAAAGCGGCCACAATAATAGTCAGTGTAACCGCTAATTTGTATGGCACCACTAATAACACCTGCTTATTGCTCAAGGCCGTAGCTAGGTAGGTGTTTTGGGTTGTTTAATGAAATAAATTTCTAAAATACAGCAACAGCAGATTATAAAGTCACACATAAATAACTAAATATATAACTAAAGATGCATTGATTAACAAAACTGCATAGGCTATATTTATTTATTTATATTTATTGCAACAATTTCATATAGCACCACCCCTTCAAGGTTGCTTCTCAGAACAAATTAAAGAAATTATAACTGCTGTTTAAACTAACAAGAAGAGAAACAATTTACAATTCTTAAACAATTTAGATTGAGCAAAATTGAGCACAGCTTCAGGATCATCAAGTACAGAGACTAGAGTCTCTGCAAACATTAAAACAATATTTGAATGCTTGTGGTACTCATGAGAAGAGAGAGTTGGCAGTACTTAGAAGTGGAGAGAGTTGGTGGTACTTACTAGTGGAGAAGGCTGAGTTGGCGGTAGTTATGTGTGGAGATTGTTGGTGGTACTTATGAGCGAAGAAGGTTGGTGGTACTTAAGAGTTGAAACGGCTGGTGGTACTTACGAGTGGAGAGGGTCAGTGGTACTTATGAGTTGGTGGTACTTGTGAGTGAAGAGCGTTGGAGGTACTCACGAATGGAGAGGAAGTCCCCGCTCAGATCCTCTCTGCGACCGACGCCTTGAGGACGAGCTGAGTGAAGAAATGCTGTTACGCGATCGTGACCACACCTCACCATCATCGTTGTCTTCGTCATCATCTTCGTAGCGGGACCTCGGAGGCTGAGACGTCAAGAGGTCCATGAGGATCTGGTCCGTCACGTTCGGCTGCAGAAAGAGAAACAACAACATTCGCTATATCGGGTTTACGCTGAATTTTTAAAAATTATTTGATCTTTTGTTGTTTATTTTCTTACAATTTTTTTAACCCAAGGTCATCAACCTTGGGATTTAAAAAATTATTCTTGTAACTGTTCTTGAATGCATAGAAATTCAGGCCTCGCAACATTATTTGCTTATATAATTATCTATTCATTAATTTACTTCTAAAGGATACTTATATTGTGAACAGGTGAGAATACTTGATGAAGAACCAGAGAACTTATGTGAATATGTGGAAATAAGCTACATATACAAGAACACTTGCTTTATGAAGACAATTAATTATGTTAAAATACTTTACAGAAACCAGAACACTCAATGTGAACATGTAAAAATGTGGAAATAAGTTATAAAAACAAGAACACATGCTCCATGGAACTCCTGAGTGGGGCTTGAACCTGTACTTAAAACATTACAGGTAGATCATACTACGAAATTGGATACTCTGCCCCACCGTCATTAAGCATGAACGACAAATTGCTCTGGTCACTTGATAACTATTCAGTATTCATTGAATGGAAACATTTGTAAAATGGACGAAATCCAATGGCTTTCTTACCGGAGCAGTCGATGTTGTTTCACGATCTCTCTGTAGGTTGCTTAAAATAAGAAATACAATCATTATACAAACACTGTTAATTTAAATTATAATAAATAATTAAATACAAAATTCTTCTTCTTCTTTAGGTTCTCTGCCAAGTGGCAGGTCCAAACGTCCAATGTCTCCATCTTTCACGCTGTTGTGCCATGTCCTTAAGTTCTCTGTAACCCTTCTCCATCATCCCATCCAGCAGTTTTTGTCCAAGTCTTCCTCTGCACCTTTTCCCCTCCAATCTTCCTTCAATTATTTCTTTCTGCAGTGAGTTTCCTCGCAGCAAATGTCCTACCCAATTCTTTTGTCTTGTCTTTATTGCATCTAACAGAGATCTTTTCTCTTCTACCATCGTCAGCACTTCCTCGTTCGTAACATGCTTTGTCAAAAATACAAAATTACTCTAAAAATTAATTTAAATTAACAACTAGTCGCTTTGACAAATCAAGGCGGTTGTTTTAAAAACTGGTCTGAACTCACTCAGATAGTTCTTCGATGAAGTCACTGTTGCACAGCGGACACGTCAAACCCTGCACAACATAAAACCACGTTTAAAAGCAACAATTTCACATTGCTTAAATGTTAAGTAACGCCTTCACATTACTTCAATGTTAAGCAATGCTTTCACGTGACTTTAATATTAAGCAATGCATTCACATTAATCAATGTTAAGTGATGCTTTCACATTACTTCAATGTCATTCTTTTTGTGTATGTGTCATAGTGGTCCTCCAAGTTCTCTTCCCAGAGACGCTCCCGACTACAGCGCATCGGAGTTTCACGCCGAAGCACTAAGCAATTGCGAGTAAAGGACTTGCCCAAGGTCCCTACGCTGTGACTTGAGGTGGATTCGAACCAGAACCCATCCGGCTGCAAGGCAATGAACATACCCACTACACCGCGCCCAGCAAACATTCTGAGCATGTGCAGTATTCTAGCATCATATTAAATGTACTTCATCATCATTTAGATGATGACGCCTTCATGATAACAAAAACAATATTAAAACGAGTAGGGCAGACCCAGTATTAGAATTTAAAAATACCTTCACTGTTCATCTGGGCTCATTATAAGTATCACTTAATGTAAAAACTAATTGCAATTGGTCTGGTAGTCTAAAATGTAAGTAAGTTATCAGTTTCTCATATATCGCCGAGCGCTAACTAAGCATCCTATGTCTTGGGTATTTAACTAGTGCGCAAGCAACTAGCCTTTATTTAAATGCAATCATGACTGCAAAGTCACGGCACACTGAAAACATTTAAATAGACAAACCGATGGCAATAAAATTATTAAATTGCAACGACGACAAACTTCGAAAGTCCCAAATTAAAGCCTAAAATCTGGGCCGACAGCGGTATCACCGGCAGTCTGGCCGAAACAAATTCAGAAAGCACCACACACAAAACGAAAAGTCAAGCTAATGTCTCTAACGTTCAAATACGTACTGGTAGTTTCGGATCAATTTCTAGAGAACACTGGTGACAAAAGTACTTCATCTGTCCGCCCTGAAAGTCGACCATCTCCACCTCCATAACATTAGCCTCAGCCATAACGCCGTCTGAAGTACGATCAAATTAAAAATACTAAACGATGACTGTGGTTCTTGTCCAACGGAACGATAAATTCTACTCTAATGCCTCAATCCTGTGCGGTAATTGAATAGTCATAAGTAACTACGTGCAAACATTAAACGTTTCAATTTTAATTTAAAGCGATAAGAAAAATTAAGAAAATCCCAGTCGCCATGTTCCCAGAGAAATAATCTTTCAGATTCTACACGCCTTTCAGATGAGACGTTTCTACCGCCATCTCTCAAAAGTATCTTACATAAACTTTTAAACTTTAACATTAGTTTTTGTAATAATTTAGGGCCATGTCACGAAAATACAATGTTCGAAGACTCAAATTGGATAGTTTAAAGTTTAAAATGGTTTCTTGGACTTGGGGCTGATCACAATATGTCGGCGATTTCTTAAGCACAGCCCTTCCGAAAAAGGATTATGGATTACGTGACTCTGGAGCCGTTTAAACGTTCATCCACAATATTAAACCATCGGTTTTCTGACCTTTGCAAATAAAATTGCAATCGCAGGTCGTTCAATTTCGTCCAATCCCGCATTTAGTTGCCATCAATATTTAGGATGCATATTTAACAAAGATTTAATATTTATTAACCCATATAATTAAATCTGCTGTGCATGCATCACTCAGTTTGGGCATAGGCCTATTTTAGGCCTCTTTTCGGCTGCCGCCTCTGGCCTTCTCCTATGCTGCGACTGTATGGCTTTTACAATAACAGAAAAACATTCGCTGCTATGGCATAACCAGCCGCGCTGCTAAGCAGGCTTGTTAGGGTTCCTCAATCCACTTTTCCTGACAGACACAGACAGACAGACAGACTGTTACTTGCGTGGGCCTACTCGCGCGCGTAGATCTAATTTGCATAATAAATACTAAATTTACATAATAAATATTTACGGCCTCTGATGCCAGATTGGACGAAAAATGAACGACCTGCGGATGGAATTTGCAAAATTCAGAAAAACCGATGGTTTATGAAATTAGCGGAATGAACCGAATGACCAGTTTATAGATGTTATTTCAGAAGAATATTCGCTGGACGTGTTGAGTCGATCCGTGCGGTCAGTGTGACCTTGACATCTGAAGGACGTTACGATGGTCACTGGTCAGTCTTAGCTGGTCAGTCTTGCTGGACATCGCATTGGTCAGAATAACTCCTGAAGCATCGGACGTGACCGTAGCAGCTGGAAACATCCAGAATGGGGGCAGTGCTGAACAAGAAGGGCCAGGAAGTTCCAGGGCAGGTAGGTCAGCCCATGGGTGTATTAGGGTGGTGAGGGGGCTTATGGGTTCGAAGCCTCGAAATAATGTTGTATTTTTTAAAACTTATTCGGTGTATTTTGCGACCTTGTCCAGTGAAAAATCCTGGAATTGGAAAACACTGCGAAATGTTTTTTCCTAACTACGCCCTGGCATGGGTCTGTACCTTTTGAGGTTGCGGGATTTTGGGGTTGGGAATTTTTTAAATCCTGCTTTTCTGAACAAATAAACTGGAACATGGGACCTCCATAAATGACGTCACGCACCTGGGGGGAGGGTGGTGGTAGGGTCACACATTTGTGATGTTGTGTGACGGTCCCATATTAGATATATGATGAGTGGAGGGGTCAAAAATCGTCCAAAACTACGTGACGTAATTTATGGACGACACACACGTTCCCATTCCTCTTTTTCATCATATCCTTAACCGTGCCTTCCGTGTTCATTCCAGGCTAGCAAGACAGAGACTGTTCAGCTGGAGGATCGCCATAGAAACGAAAGTGGTTGGAGCGCAGGGAGTTACGGTGCTCTAGACGCTGCTGGTCGACGAGCGACTATGCGACGGCAGGGCTCGAGCATGATCCTGAAGCGCACGGGGAGCACTGCGACAACCGACAAACCGTTCGAGCGTCCCGAGATCCGAAGCATCGTGAGCGGAAAGAGTTTGGCGAGCATTCGGACTCGGCAGGCGAGCATCAGCCGATCGGAGTATCACGAAGATCTGAAGCCGACGATTGCGTCTGTAAGTGAAATAATTTTCTGCTTGTTGCTGTTTGATGATGTGTTGTGTCATATCAAAGATGATTAGTGTCGTCCTCCTCTTTTATCTCTTGGGACTGGCACTGCCAGAGTAGGAGCAGTGGCAGATGTTTTGGTGTCTTTGTATTCATTGAGAGGTTAGGTTACTTGACAAAGCCCAGTTGTTGGGGGTGTCTTCAACCCCTTGTTCGTTTTCTAGATCCTTTGGCTAACGGAGGGGTTTGTTTGTTTGTTTGTATGTGCACTTGTCAAGCTCTCCCTACTCAGAGGTGCTCCCGAATGCACAGCGGACACTGCATCGGAGTTTCACGTCGAAGCGCTGAGCAATTGTGAGTGAAGAACTTGCCCAAGGTCCTTACGCGGCGAGGTGGATTCGAACCTCGAACCTTCCGGCTTCAAGGCAACGACGCCACCACTACACCACCGCGCCCCACAGAGGTGTAGGGTAGTGGTCACGGTCTGGCACGAAGACCAGAGGATTGGCATTGATGCGAGATCACTTGAACCATCTACCCTATTATAGGTTGACTGTCTTTTATTCACCAGATGGTGCTGGTGCGATACATTCTGCTCTTGCCCATTGTATTTTTGCCCATACATGACATTGCATCTTTAGCTCATGCCCTTTACTCATGCATTCTGTCCGTACCCATGGTCCTTTGCCTAGACATTAGATCCTACCGTATAAGAGCCGTATCATGCCAAACAAATTTTTTTCGAGGGCAATGGCCTTTGTTGTCATGAACCCTCATCAAATTTGGATCCATCCATCCAATTATTTTGCTCCACCCTTCCCCAGATTGCACCCTGACTATGGGGTGATCAACAGTCTTGTGCTTGGAATAAATGAGGCTGTCTGGTTCTTTGAGGTGTCAAGTCTGAATCGAATGAGTTGGAGATGCGATGGAAGGAGATAAAGATAATTAAATGGTTAAGTATTTACATTGTAAGTTGCATTGTGTTTTTACTTTACATTGTAAGTTGCATTGTATTCTTCAGTGTTGTTCAACTTTGCATAATTTTGATTTATACATTGTTGCAGGGTCTGAACATCAATCTAATCTTTACGACGACAATAATCATTTTTGGTTCGTCGTTTCTCTTTGGATACAACATCGGAGTTCTTAATCAACCAAACAAGGTAACGGTGATATATCTTAATCAACCCAACAAGGTAACGGTGATATATCTTAATCAACCCAACAAGGTAACGGTGATATATCTTAATCAACCAAACAAGGTAACGGTGATATATCTTAATCAACCCAACAAGGTAACGGTGATATATCTTAATCAACCCAACAAGGTAACGGTGATATATCTTAATCAACCCAACAAGGTAACGGTGATATATTATAAGGGTCAAAGATGTGCTGGGAGAAGGACTCAAATGTGTGCATAAAAGACCTAAAATTTGCTAGAGAGGCCAAAAATGTTCTTGAGAAAGGCATAAAATGTGCTCAAGAGAGGCATGAAATGTGCTAGAGATTTACACGATGTGTAATGCATGTGCACTTGTCAGATGCAAATAAAGGCTACTTAGTACTTACTTACTTACTTACTTACTTACTTCCTTACTTGCTTGCTTGCTTACTTACTTGCACTTACTTACTTGCACTTACTTACTTGCACTTACTTACTTGCACTTACTTCCTTATACTTGCTTATGCTTGCTTGCTTGCTTGCTCACTTTTACTTACTTACTTACTTACTTATGTATTTTTGGTGAGTTGTAGTTGATAAAGGAGTTCTACAACGAGACGTATGCGGAGAGATACGGCATCATATCGGAATCAACGGTAACCGTAACGTGGTCGCTGACTACGGCTCTCTTCATTCCAGGTGGAATGATCGGAGCATTTCTTGGTGGATGGCTTGCTGACACCTTCGGAAGGTATACCCAATCATACATATGCATAAAATATGCACAGTGTATATATATTCCTACATGCTGAGCTATGACTCAGTCTCTCCTGCTCGCTCTGCAATTCTCCTTTTTCCCTTCTTCAGACCTGCTTCTTATTGCATGACCTTGCGCACTGGGAGCGCCTCTAAAGGGTTCACCCTACTAGCAGTGCTATAGAATGCTTAAATGCAGTACAATACAATACATTGTACATAGATAAATGCACATACATGTAGCTACTCAGATGTACGTATACATTACGTTGCTCAACTCCTGTGTCAACTGCAACTTATCAACAACAGACAATTTTTAAAGTGCCTCCAATAGGGTGAACCATTCAGAAGCGCCCCAGGTGCTTGAGAAGAAGCAGGTTTTGCGAAGAGCCAAGGCTGAAGAGAGACTACCAGACAGAAGTGTAGAGCAAACAGAAGGAGAAAGCGCATTCCAAAGAGAAGAACCGGTTGAAGCAAATGATCAAGACTGAGCCATTGCAGTCCTAGCACATATTTATCAGGCATGTATTGGCAATTTCTTCTTACAGAGGATCCACTAAGAGAAGCTCAGTGGCTGTATGACAATCACAGGCTAATTCTTGCATATCCATAGGCGTAACGTTCTATTGTGACGGTGGTGTCCAGTCACCACCACTTTTAAAAGTGGTAGTGACAGTCACCACCACTTTTTGGTCCGACAGGGAAATATTTTTTTAGAACCATGAAAGCATTTGGCTTTCTAACATAATAAAGGCTATTCATGATTAACATTGCAATGGCACCAATGCTGATAGCCCAGAGGCCTCCACTGTCCACACTCCACAGCGTGTTCATTGTTCGCAGTCATGGCTAAAAACGTAAAGAGGGAAGGGAAGGAATTCCCTACCACTTTAAATTTGGGGAGGAAACGTGAAGCAATTCTCACCCACAGATCGCTATGGCTCCGTGCAGTGCATGGCCTGTCAGAGTCTCACAAAACCATCTGAAATCATTGCTATTTACAAAATGGCATTGAAGGTACCTCCATACCTTTGCCCCCCTCAAATGTTGGCTTAGACTTTAGGGAAGTGTGAACAAGAATAGAATAGGAAGAATCTGGATAAAAAATTTGTGAAAGAGCTCTTTTAAAAATTGATTTAGTTATCCGTGAGTGGAAAAATCGTGGAGTTCACCAGCGAGAGAGATGAAAGGGTAAAGAGCATAGGTGCAATCACGTCCTAAAAGTTGGGGGGGACCAAATGAATCACGTTCTAAAAGTTGGGGGACCATAATAATAAAGTTAGGGGGACCCCTCAAAAGTTGGGGGGACGCGTCCCGTGGGTCCCATAGGGTGGTTGCGCCTATGGTAAAGAGTGAGAATAGAGAAGGGAGTCACCAGCTAGAGTTCATACTAAATTTGTTTCTTGGGAAGGAGTAGGCCTACAGCGCAGGGGTTCTCAAACTGTTCACATTGGGTGATTAGAGGTATGGCCTAAGCGAAAAATTCCAGAAATATAAATTTTCTTTGTGTTTATGAACTTTGTGTCCATCTTTTTTTGATTAGCAAAGATTTTTAACGTTGCAACATATAACAGCATCATCATTGTTTTATTTCTTTCACAACATAATTATAGGCCTAGTGCATGCAACATGTTTTTGTTTCGGTATATTATAATAATTTTTGAAACAAATGTTCAAATATGAGCCAAAAATTCTCAGCGTAGGCCTATAGCCAAGAGCTCAAAATGGGGGAGAGCTGAATAATATGAGCCTAACGATTTATTTCTGGGCGAGCTGGTTTTAAAGCTCTTCTTCCTGCCATAGACAAATTAGCCTATGGCCCTAAAATTTGCGTTTGAATTTGACAAATATTAAACCAGATAAAAACAAGCCCACAACACCACAACGCTATAGGTTAGCTCTTTCTTACAGGGGCTATATACCAATTTTGCCTTTTTATCAATTAATATTAACATGATTACATGATTAAAACTAAATATACATTTTAAATTTTGCTCCTTAATACGACTATAATACACGGGTGGAGACAATAAAAATGAAGTTTGAGAGCCACTGGGGTACTGTAACAGGAAGCCGAGGAAAGAATTGAACTGAGAAGTTGTGTGCCAAGGAATAGTCACCACCACTTTTACGGGGAAAGTTACGCCCATGTGCATATCCATTTGCTCCAGAAAAAACTGCATACCTGTACGGTGCTGTGGTTCTGTCTTTGTGTCGTCAAGGAAACGTACGATCCTCTTCAGCCACCTCTTCGCTTTCCTTGGCGCCATTTCCTCGTGTGTCTGCGTGGCGGCAAAGTCACCGGAGATGCTGATGCTCGGTCGAGTTCTCGTTGGAATCAACTCCGGTAAGATTGACTTTCTTCGATGAGAAGTCATGGAGCACAGTGAGCAGCTTTAAGTTAGTTATAATGTGGTCTTGTCTCGATTCTCTCGTTTTGAATTGCCTTGTCGTTCTCTTCTTATCTCTACTAATACTCACACTTGTCTTTTCTCTTTTTTTTATCCCACTCTTTGCCGTTTGATACAGTATTCCTGTATCGTGGTTGCCCAGGTCCAGCAGGACCCCTCTGCTTCTTGGTGTAAGTTACCCTTTCTCACATAGAGGCTAAAATTCGTGTTTTCGTCGCACTTTTTATTTGTGTCATTTCTTTATTATTTTGTTCTCGAGTTGATCTCTGTGAGTAAACAAGTTTTGAATTTAATTTTTGAAAGAGGCATGCCGGAAAATAAATTGGTTCTCTTATTCTGCCCGAAGGAAATGATTGAAAAATATATGCATGAGTTTGTTTTTCCGAGAAATTCTTTTGTGTAATCGTTAGGTTTGGGGAACTGCATAGCGCCGATGTTCCTGTCGGAGATCGCTCCATTTAACTACCGAGGCGCTTTTGGAACCCTCCATCAACTTTTCGTCACGCTTGGCATCTTCTTGTCGAGCGTGTTTGGAATTCGAGAACTACTTGGTAGGATGATGGTCATTGATGGACCGTATAGAATCGTTGGTCAGTGGTTGCTATGGTGATTAGTAACCTCTTTTGTGCCGATGTCAAATGCACAAGCATCGGTAATAATAATGATAATAATATTTTTTCCTGTCCGAGTTAAGTGTAATCCTCAGGCTCAAAGAAACTGATCTTTTATCATCATCATCATCATCATCATCATCATCATCATCATCATCATCATCATCATCATCATCATCATCATCATCATCATCATCATCATCATCATCATCATCATCATCATCATCATCATCATCATCATCATCATCATCATCATCATCATCATCATCATCATCATCATCATCATCATCATCATCATCATCATCATCATCAAAGTGTCATCGTCATCATCATCATCATCATCATTATTGTATTGTATCGATAAATTTATTTGATTCCCCTCGCATTGCGCACTGATCAGAGGTGCTCCGTAGAGGCGTGAGGCCAAGAGAGAAAAACTGGTCTTGAGACAGCACTTGCCCACCAGTTAATAAGGAGAAACCGTGTTGAAGGAGGAATCTGGTTCCACAGTGCAGGGCAAATGAGAGCAATGATTCGCATTTTAGCCGGGATGAAGAGAAATGGCCGAGGTTGGCAGACGGCGGAGATTACGATGGCAGTAATAGTGTAATAGCAACAATAATTATGCAATAGTAATAGTAGACCTAATAATAGCAATAGGCCTAGTTGTAATGTGGCACTGGTAATTATATAGTAATGTTTAGTAATCTAATGTTAATGGTTTCTATTGTCATCCGCTGATGAATTGTTCTCTTTGATGTGTTCTGCAGGAACGAAAGAACTCTGGCCGTTCTTGATTCTGCTCGAGATCATTCCGGCGTTCATGTCTCTTGTTCTTCTTCCGTTTCTTCCGGAGACGCCGCGATTCTTGCTCCTGGTTCGTGACGATCGAGACGGAGCAGCAGCCGGTCAGTGGACAACGACTACTACTACAACTACGACTAGGACGATGATGATGACAGTGACGACGATCATAATGATGATGACGATGATTTTTATCGTGTCAGTGATGATGACGACAACTGCGGCAGTGGTGGTGGTGATGATGATGATTGTGATGATGATGACGACGACAATGATGATGATGACGACGATCATGGTGATGGTGAATATATTAATATTATTATAACGATGACTACAAAGATACAATGATGATATTCATGGCGATGGTGGTGATGATGTTGTCGTCGTAGCATTGCGCTTCTACCGGAAGCGGCCGGACGTGGATGCGGACATGGAGGAGATGGATACGGAGGATCAGCAGAAGTCATCCGGGGAGAACACGACTTTCACGATGAAGATGCTTCTGACGGCCCCTGACCTTCGACGACCTCTCTTCATCGCTGCTATGCTTCAAGTCATACAACAGTTCTCTGGCATCAATGCCGTTAGTATACCAGCTGCCATGCTGTCATCTCTGGAAACTGGACTTGGACCTTCTTCTGACTGCCTCTTTGGATGATTCCTTTGAATTGACGTGCCGCTCGTGAACAAGCTGGTGCCCTGTGTTTTTCTGTCGAGTGGCACTTTCGAAGTTTAACATCTTCGATCATGATAGGTTTATGATAGGAAGGATTGAGAACAAAAAGAAATATGAGAATGATGAGAAAGATAGGAAAGAAGATGGAGATGATGAGGAGGAGGAGAGGGAAAAAGGAAAGGAAGATGAGAAGGAGGAAGAGGGCAAGATGGAAGATCTCGGAAGGAGTGAGGAGGAGGAGGAATAGGTGGTGACAAGGAGCAGTGTGAAAAGGAAATGGATGAGGAAAGGAATAAACAGGAGGAGAGGGAGGAGGAATAGAAGAACAAGGTGGAAGAGAGGAGTCAGAGTTGGATAAAGATGAGAAGACGGAAGATGAGATGGAAAAGGAAGAATAGAACTATTAGGAATATGCATGTGGAGAATATATATTGCGCATTTTGCCTCTCACCAGTCGAACTTTGTTTTTATGAATCTCTAGCAGTATTTTCTTTTGCCATGGCTCTGCTGGGAGTGCTCCTGAGTAGGTTTCTTGAATGGACGCATTATAAGAACCAAGAATGAATGAACGAATGGTAGGATGTCTGTTGTGTATTGTCTTACCTGTTCAGGTGTTCTTCTACTCTCAACCTATCTTTGAGAATGCGAAGGTGCGAGAGCAGGACATTCCGTATGCCATCATTGGTACGAATGCAGTCAACGTACTGATGACCATCATTACGGTATTTATATATTATTGTAACGTCTGCAGCAGCACCATTTTCATAGTCATCTTCATCATCTTTTTCAAGTCATCATCATCATCATCACCCTAATGAAATCACCATCATCATCGTCGTCGCCGTCATCATCATTAGCATAATCTAATCAACATAATTAAATCACAGTAGTCAATTCATCATCATCATTCTCATCATGATCAAATTATCATCGTCATCATCATCATCGTCGTCATCTTCCTCCTCCTCATCCTCATCATCACTGTTTTAATTTATTCATTCTCGGCCGGGAGCGCCTCTGAGTAGATACCTTGAAGAGGGGCTATATAAATTACGATTGATTGATTGATTGATCACTATATTCAAATCAACATAATTGCATCACCATGGTTAATTCATCATCATCGTCATCATCACAATCATCATCATTGCAATAATCCAATCACCATCATCTTCGTCATCATCATCAGTCAGCGTCGTCATTTAATAGCGGTTTCCATTTTTCCATTTCCAGGTTCCGCTGATGGATATTGCCGGTCGTCGTCTGCTTCTCCTCATTCCGATGATCGCGATGATCGTAGATTTGATCATCATGACCGTCTGTCTCGTTCTTCAGGTCATCTTCTTCTTTCGATCCTATTACTTTTTGTTGTTCCGTCAGCCATAAAAAATCTCACATTTCATTTATTCATTCATTATTCGTAACTTGCATTTTTTTTATATAGGTGATGATGTTTATTCTGCAGAAATTTGCAATAGTATCCTAATTGTAAATTATGATATCTCAATTCGGAGATTGTTTTATTTGTTTATTCGTAAACTCATTTATGAACTGATAGAAGTAGTTCAGTTTTCGGGATTTCTACCGATGTAAATGATGGATAAATTTACAAATAATTGATTTTTTTTCTTTTCTAGTAATTTCTTTGTTTTCAGGCTTCGGATAGCAGTCCACCGGGCATTGCTTACGTCAGCATTGCATGCGTCATCATCTACGTCATTGCCTTTGCCGCGGGATTGGGTAAGATTGATTGATCGATCGATTTGCTTATTGATCTTTTAGCCATTTCTTGATTCAAGAGCAACATATATTGCCAAGTTTTTCTACTAATTTTCTTACACTGAAAATTGCTCTAACTAATTTATGCTCTCCACTTCGCCAATGCTTAGGAATCGTTTAAAATTGCTTCCAACCTAAAAATATTTTCAATGCTTAGCACAACGCTGAATTACCTTTTACTTTCTAACCTTCTAAAGTGTTTATTGAATTTAAATTGGTTACCCAGATTGAATATAATTTTTCTGACATATTAAGTACTTCGATAAATGGCACTCGCAATAAATGTGTTTCTTTTATTCAAGAAAATTAAGTGACATTGATCGAAACATATTAGACAAGGAAAGAAATGAAAAAATTCTAGGCTGAGAAAAGAGTCTACAGAATTTAAAGGAATAGTCTAAAGAACTTTTGTTCCAATTTTTTTTCTGAAAAATTATTTTTAGTTTATCTGTTGATATCTGTTCTTGCTTGAAGGTCCGATTCCTATGATGATTGGGGCCGAATTGTTCCGTCAGGGGCCCCGACCGAAAGCAATGGCCCTTGCGGGAGTTGTCAACTGGGTTGGAACCTTCATCATAGCCATCGGATTCGAATCGGTTCAGGTATGAGTTGTCAATTTCCATTCAAATTCGTCTACTAACGAAAGGATGAGTAGTGGAGTGACTGCCGAATCTGGCTCACCCATATGACCTACCAACGTGACCTTCATTAGGCCCCTGCCCCATAGGCTACAGGGCTGTTTAGCACTATGGGTAGACTACAAATTGGCGGTTTATACCCCCTGTCAGGGCAGAGTTTTTTTCAAAATTTAAACTTGTTTGCACCCATTGCCTCATCTACACTGATTAACGAGTACACTGGTCGTATACTGTTCGTGGGACGATTGGACTGTAAATGAGACGACTGGCCACCCGCCCTCGTATGCTGAGGCTAAGAAAATGAAGGCACTAGCACCTGTGCTGTACTCAGAACTTTTGAGGTGAGTATATGCTGCGGCCGGGTTTGACTTGGTTTTACTGAGTTTGGTATACGCGCTGTATACCCGCATGTACCCTCGATTTTTAGGTGAGTATACGCTGTCATTTTTTCCAGGAGGTGAGTATACGCCGTATACCTACGCATACCCTTGAGTACAGCCCTGGCTTGCACTTCATGGCAATGGCTGCCTCTTGGTGTTGTATTAAGGAATGTTGTACTTCTTCTTCTTCTTCATCATCTTGTAGCTTGTCTGTTTTCATTTTTCTGTGTATTTGTTTTTTAAATTTGTTGCTTGAATTCTAAGGTTTATAATTTAGCTTCTTAGTTAATATATCTGTGAGTGAGATCGCTTGTCAGGTTTTGGCACAGCACCTCTGTAAGATTCTTAAGGAGCTATGTAAATATTCTGATACAAACATGCATACACACACGCATACACACATAAATAAAGCAACTAACACGCAGGCATGATCACAGAAGACCTCGGCAGGGTGGTTATAAAATTAATCCATTTTCTGTGCATTGTTTGTTTGTTTGTTTGTACGTGCACTTGTTATAGTGCCCCTTCAAGCTCTCCCTACTCAGAGGCGCTCCCGAATGCAGAGCGGACACTGCATCGGAGTTTCACGCCGAAGCGCTGAGCAATTGTGAGTGAAGGACTTGCCCAAGGTCCTTACGCGGCGAGGTGGATTCGAACCCCGAACTTTCCGGCTTCAAGGCAACGACGCCACCACTACACCACCGCGCCCCACATGTTCCCACCAGACAACAATGATTCACTTAAATATAGAATAAAATTTGATTAATGCAAGGGAAGGTGCTATGAGCAGCAACTGATGCACTGAAATATCAATTGACGGATTTGAAAGTGGATGACATCGTATTGTTCATCGTTTCTTCGTTCTAGAAAGCGGCCAAGCAGTACACGTTTGTCGTCTTCGTAGTTCTTCTCGTCGGCTTTGTGGTGTTTACGTACTTCTTCGTTCCTGAGACGAAGAACAAGACGTTCGAGGAGATTGCCCACCAGTTCTCTCCCGGCGGCCATCTTGAAGTGGAGGAGGTCGACGAGGTTTTTGATGAAATCCCCGCTGCCCCGAACGAGGACGGGGAGCAGGAGGACCACCAGTTGGTCACCCTCAACTTCTCCAAAGACCCCAAGAGTCAGACCACGCCAGAACATGCCGCTGACAACGTGTGTTGATGCATTTGTTGTTTACAGGTACCAGTGATGTCTGGTGATGCCAGATAATATTAGTGTGGCCAGTGCGAAGGGTGCAGTTGCTAGATTGAGTTGTTGGTTGGTTGCTGTTTGATGATGTTGCATCATGAAGAAGATGATTAGTGTGGCCCTCCTCCTTTATGCAGACTTGGCACTGGCACCACTTGAGTGTATTGGTGGCCATATTGTTGAGGATTAGCTATTGTGGAGTCCATTGGTTTGTAAACCCATTTCCAAGGGTAATCTGCAAGATTCATGCACGTGATACGTAGGCTTTTTATGTACCGTAATTTATGTGATAGATTTTGGAAATGTGTTGCAAATAGCCTGTGCTTCGTCAAATTGTTCAAGAAATTGGGGCAATTGGCGTAATTCTTTAAACAAAGAGTATTTTAGTTGTATTACCGATTAGCAAAGTAGTATAATACTGTGTCCGGTCATCCATGTCTAGAAGTTGCTACAGCTGTTGATTATGTTGTCTTTGTCTGTAAAACTACATACATTTTGGTTCCAGAGGATACAGACCATCATACAGTGCAGGCCTACAAAATGTACTTGCAAAAATTGTAGATAACATTGTTTGCATGATATTTAAGAAAGCTGAGGCAGTGAATATCTTCATTTTCCATATGGAGACACTCCTGCTTCACTTTATTTTGATTTGCATTGCTTATATGGAAATGGAAAAGAAAAGGTAATGTAGTGTACCGTAGCTTATACTCTTTACTGGTAATTTATTTTGCATAATTTACATGTATGGTATCCTCTTTTAGTCTTTTTATGAGTTTGAAATTGTTTCAAGTGTTCTGCTGAAAGTTTTGAAGATTGTGCTATAAACATCATTTAAATGTATGTATCTGCGGTGAGGGAAGGAGGAGACGCGGAATACCAAGGAAGAGATGGTTGGATGAGGTACAGGAAAAGCCTGGCATGAGCCTGGAGGAACTAAGAGAGGCGACAAGAGAGAGGAGACACTGGAGAGGACACATCAAGACTGTCGACAGAGCTCCAAGAGCTGACGGCACCAGGTGACCAGTTGATCTGGTTATTTACTCCACACCATTGTGTTATAAACATCATTTAAATGTATGTATCTGGTCATTTACTCCACACCATTGTGTTGTAAACATCATTTAAGTGTATGTATCTGGTCATTTACTCCACACCATTGTGTTGTAAACATCATTTAAATGTATGTATCTGGTCATTTACTCCACACCATTGTACGAATCTTGCAAAGGTTTTTGTGCACGGTTGTAACTCGGATGTGAAGTGGTGAAACTTCAAAAGATTAGGTGAATATGTTTTTCATACTTTTTCCTGGTAGATCAGTTCGAATTTTAAGTGGCTGTTCCAGTATGGCCCCACCTCGTGTTTTCCATCCAGTATTAACTTTTCAGAAATGAATGTCTATGGATATTTACAGATGATAAATTATATTGTTGAACTTTAGGAGCTTATAATTTCATGTACCGATAACGATAAAATCCTTGAATAATGCTTCATTTCTGAGCATTACCTTTGCTTAAATTATTTTGCTATTTGCCAATTGAAGTGTCGCAAGAAAATTGTTGTTAACCTGGAGGATGCTTCCCATTTGTAAACATTCGGTCATTTTAGATCTATAGTCATGATTGATATTTTGTGACTTTTTTTCATATCAGTGATTTGAGTCTTTTTTCTTTGTGATTGAATCTTGTTGAGTTTTGTCATTTCCACTGTATGTGAAAGCTGAAATCTTACCAACTTATATTCATTTTTGTATATTTACTTCAGGTATTTTTTCATGTGCAATACACTAAGTGTAATTCTCTTTTGAGAAAACTTAATCTCACTTAGAGGTTCGACAAAACATGTTCTAAGTCATGTGTTCTGTATCTATGTATTTATGTAGAAAATATATTATTTATTTGATGTTATATTATCATTGTTGTGTTCGCATTGTTATACATTTTAATTTTTGTAGTGGTTACAAGTATATCTTTGTTATGTTGTTAACACTAGTCATTTTCTAATTATCATTTTGCTATGGATGTGTACGAATTCAGCATTTAGAAATCATTTAACTGGAAAAGCTTTCATAAATGGAAACATGCACTGTATCTTTTCACGATTTGAGATAAATTATGATTCACTGAAATCTGGTAACAAATCTGTTTTGCCAGCATTGTTTTATAGGTCAGGTTCCAAAGATGATCATGTTTATCTGTGAACATCTTAGGGGTTTCTATACAATCGTGTTGTAGGCTAATATAACAATCGTGGTGAAGCTTCTGTGTGCATGTAGAGATATTTTATGTACATATATATCGAATAAATTTATAGATTTTCGTAGAGTCTTTTAATTTTATATTTCACATAATTTTCTTTTCTATTTCATGGCAATGGCTTGTCTCAATTGATTTTTGTCAAACATTGTGAAGCGTGAAATCTGTGACTACTATTACTTTGATCAAAGTCACTGGGAAAATTTGGAATGCTATTTGAAGAAATTTCAGATATGGACTAAAAAAAGCAGCGCTCGTAAAGTTAGCATGTTAGTTTGTGTTAATGATTTCTGTTGTTTCATTGGCAATTTCTGTTCATTGGTATTAGCTAACACTGTACGTACCTCTAAGATGTTAGCATTAATATTTATACTTGGTACAAGTTGAAAAACTTCTGCATCATTATTATGCAGGTGTTGAAACTTGCCAGATTAAATGTTGAAATAATTTTGAAGAATTTCGTTCACTTTATGCATTGTTTAGACACCACACTTTTTGAATATTCATTTTTCTCGCAAGATGATCGAAGTTCCATTGTCGGAACAGCTATTAGGGCGGGTGTCATCTGGATCGGGAATTGGAAGTTGAAGGATCAGATGAGACCGTAATCGTAAAACTCGAAATTTCTAAAGCGCCACTCGAAAGCCAAGCGCGGGGCACCAGCTTATTCACGAGCGCTGCGTTGCGTTAGAAGGGTTGTCCGTGAGGATAGTCCATGGTGGTCCGGGTCGAGTTACCATAGGATCAGGATCAAATGCGTTGTGTTAGAAGGGTTGTCCGTGAGAGTAGTCCGTGGTGGTCCGGGTCGAGTTACCATAGGATCAGAGGGGCGGAACAGCTACTAAGGTGGGTGTCGTCTGGGCCGGGAATTTGAGGGCGGAGGATCAGTTGAGATAGGGTAAGAGATCGTGAAAAGGAGTGTCTTAAGTTAGTTAGAGTTCTTGAAAAGATATGTCTTCAATTTCGAATGTGAAGCCCTATAGGGGTGATGGATAGAGGAGCCTCAGGAAGGTGATGGCGTATGATTAGTAATGATATGTATATTCGTGTAATGAGCAAAAACAGGTTGACACAATGATGGAGGAGGAACTGAAAGTGAACGGCACAATGTCCTGCGCTTTTTAACTATGCCGTGAGGAATCCCCGGAAATAACGATTCAATGCCATTTCATATTTTATGAGGTTGAGGTGAGCCTGCACAGTGCACACAACCGAAGTAGGCTACAAGCAATGTTGCCATAATCTATAGGCCTAGTGATAAAATCGTAATCGATCAGTCAATCAATTCAAAAAGATTTACCGTGTAAACAAATAAAACAAGGTACCAGTATACAATATAATACAAATCATTGCAGTATTATCATTGTTGCAAAAAGGGGCCGTAAAGGGATAAAAAAAACTTGCTGGATATAGGAACGTCAAATCCAAAGCAACACCCGAAAGCAATGCTCAGCTAGGACACCAGCTCATTCACGAGGGTTGTAAGGAGATTTTTAGAGGCAGGATAGGCCTACTCTCTGTTAAAATCTCTTGTGACAGTATTTCAAGCTGACCCCTTTTTTAGCTTTGAACTGCACTCTGACCGCAAAAGACTGCTTTTAGGCACTGTAGATATATAAAAGTTAATATTACTATACGTTTTTATCATATGACATAGCTGACTGAGGTCTGATTGGCTCTATAGCAGTACTGTAACCATGCATGCAGTAGCGTTTTGGTGATTTAAGACCGATCTTCATCTTCTTCAGTAAAAATATGGCGCTAGATAATTTAATGTAAGCAGAAATAAATACGTAACTGCACATGATATGTAATCCGTGGTGCATCTTTAAAGATGGCTGCTGATCACCGGGATCCGCCTCCTCTGTTTGACGAGGATCGAGATCTTGATGATGATGATATGTTTGCTTCATCCCACGAGGTATAAAACACAGTTCGGTCGCTGATCGATTCTCTCCAAATGCACCCGACTGCGAACTGTCTTAATTTGCAGTAGACGAGACCAGTGCTTCAGGCAGAAATAAACAGGACCGGTGCTGTCATGCGCTATTCATATCCCACATACCACTGAAAACATGTAGCTCTACTTGAAATTAAAAACATTTTGTGCTCTCTATATATTAACTTCAAGCGTATAGTAGCTCTGGGAAGTGTGTGCAAATTTCGAATGACGATGATTTCTTATGTTTGTCGTCTGTGTCGACCCGTTATCAGATTTAGCGAATATTGATTGAGGAAATTATCACGTGAACAGCTTTTGTTCTCAAGTACTCATATGATCATTACGGATGCTAATAATATACCTAAGAGGCTAAGTTTGAAGTGACTGCCAATCCTAAAACCAGGTCAGTAGGACCAATTTTCTTAGATTGCCATAGCGTAAATTCTTGGCGACCTTGCCGGTATGAATTAAGTTCGTATATAAATAAGTCAGTAGGCCTATATGTTTTTTAAATACTTGAGATTGAGTCTTTGATTTTGCTGGTTTCAGACACTAAAAACTGGTCACATGGATAAAGGGGAAGAGAAGGACGAGGACATATTTGCAGGTGAACAGTCTATTTCTAAATACACTAGTTTACTGTAGATTTAAATATTTGAGAGTGTACACATAATTCATTCTAATGCAAGATGTGTTCTCTTTGATCATGGCTGGCCTGAGATAGTGCCATCTGCTGCGAACCTTGGACATAATTTCCTGTTCTTGTATACAAGAGCAACCTATTCCTTGTAATATATCGATATGTTTTTCGACTATGTCTATTGCCTTCAGAATTTGCCAAACTGAAATCTGTTCCATAATGGATTATGGAAGTGTTCATGACTAATTTTTCCGTATTGTATTGTATCTGACCATTTATAATGCGCTTCTTGCAGCAAGAGCCTTTCAGAAGCGCTCCCAGTGCGTTCAACCCTGAGAGAAAGGGGATGTTTTTAGACGGGAGAAAGATGAGGAAAAACTACCAGAGAGAATGACAGAGCGAACTGATGGGGGAAGTCATTTCCATAGTGAGGGACCAATACAGGCAAATAATCGGGATTGAACCGTGGTGATCTTGACTCTGGGACAAAGAGTCCTGCTATAGCAAGTGTTTTCATACATGCATTGCCATAGCGTGTAAATTAGGCCATGCTCACACAATCTTGAGATACGACACTGTAATTCGTTGACTGGAATGGTACTAATTTTGTCTCTGATATGCTCTGTGTGGTGCGGTGTTGTAGGGGTATGTTTGATACCTTGGAGCCGTAAGGTTGCGGGTTCGAATCCACCTCTAGCTGCCGCATAGTGACCCTAATCAAGTCCTCCACTCACAATTGCTCTTGCGCTTCAGTGTGAAGCTCCAATTCAGTGTTCGCGCTGTAGTTGGGAGTGCCTGTCAGTAGAAATCTGGAAGGGGCACTATAACAAGTGCTCATACATGGATTACTTGCTTGATGCTAATTTTTTAAGTGATTTCATTAAACTTCTGTTGTAATTTGTATATCTTTAATATACCAATTACTACTTCAACGCATCCTTACACTATAGCAGCGTCCCACTGACTACGCATTTTGCAATTGGAAAACAGCCTAATGAAGAGAATACTTACTTACTTACTTACTTACTTACTTACCTACCTACCTACCTACCTACCTACCTACCTACCTACCTACCTACCTACCTACCTACTTACTTACTTCCGGTCTTCCAGAGGCGAAGGAAGAACTGTCGTTGGACAGTCCAGAGAACGATTGGACTCGTTTGACCGTTAAGCCGAACGATGATCCACCTCCGCAGGTCGGCGTGTCCGAGTCGTCGACGGCGCCAGTTGCCTCCTCCGTACCAACTCGTTCGTTACTGTCAAAGCAGACGACAGACTCGTCGAGAGATGTAAGCCCCCCGCATCATCATCTGTTGCTACTCTATCATCTATGGGCATATTTATGGGGGTTACAGGGTTCAGGCTCCTTAAATTGATGATTTCCATATTTTTTTAACTAATTAACTGTGTGTTTTCTAACATGTCAATTGAATAAAACCCCGACTTGTCAGTTTTAATTACTAAACAAATATTGCTATTATCATCGTCGTCATCATCATTATCGCCGCCACCACCATCATCACCTTGCCATCATCATCGCCAACTGCATCAACTTCAGCGTCATTGTCATCATCATCATCATCGTTGTGAACATCAACTTCATCATCGACACAATGACAACCACCACCATCGTTCATTCATCCGTTCATTCATTCATTCATCCATTCATTCATGCATTCATTCATCCATTCATTCATCCATTCATTCATTCTGCCTCTTTCAACCGCTCCAAACCCGAAACTTTTACGTCAATTGATTAGACACTTTAGTAATTTCTTCTCAGTAAACGTTTGTGATGTTTACATTTAGATATCGGACGACGCAGACGATGAAGAGGTCGACAAGTACACAATCGAGATATCGGTGAAAGATCCGAAGAAGGTTGGCGACGGCATGAATGCGTACATGGCGTACAAAGTCATGACTAAGGTACGACGACATCGATGGTACCATCGTAATTCTCAACCTCTCATTCATAGCGATACAAAACTCTTCTTGGAAACATGCAAGAGTCTTTCCGAAGCATTTTGCAGAAAGTAAAATGCTTTTCAATTCCACATCATTGCTTTAGCGATAATCTTTAATGATGCTATATAAATGATCTGGAACGACCTCCCGGTTGCGCTTCGCTCTCTACTTGTGGTCCATCCGACTGGGTTCTACAAGTCTCTCAAGTCTTTTTTCTTTGTTCGTGGTTGGGCTGGGAGCGCCTCTGAGTAGTTTCTTGAAGGGGCGCTATATAAATGCTCTAAATGAATGATCAGGCAGGCGCCATCGATCGTTCATTTGATGTTGATGATTTTCCAGACGAACATTCCAGACTTCCGGAAATCGGAGATGGAAGTCTACCGACGTTTCAGCGACTTCCTCGGTCTTCACGAGAAGTTGGTGGAGAAGCATCTCCACCAGGGCAGAATCATTCCACCGCCACCGGAGAAGAGCGTCATCGGTAGGTGGGATATCTGGATGAATCTATCCGGTGCGTGTATTGTTTCGCGTGAAATCGATTGTAGGAACGCTGTTTGTTTGTATGTGCACTTGTTATAGCGTCCCTTCAAGCTCTCTACTCAGAGACACTCCCGACTGCAGAGCGGACACTGCTTCGGAGTTTCACGCCGAAGCGCTGAGCAATTGCAAGTGAAGGACTTGCTCAAGGTCCCTACGCGGCGACTTGAGGTGTATTCGAACATCGAACCTACCGGCTTCAAGGCAACGACGCCATCACTACACCACTGCACCCCGTGCTTGGAGTTTTAAAAATAACCTGAAAGATAAGCTGGAGATGCGGTTGTTTTAGATTGGTGTTGGTAGCAATTGTTGGAATTATGTTATTTGTAATTCAGTTACATCTGTCACCTGTTTTGTAATTTGTAATTCAATTACATGTAATTGTAAATGTGAGTGCTTCTATTATTTTTAAAGGTGATTAATTAATTGTTTGGTATTTAATTTTTTTTGAAGGCATGACAAAAATTAAGATGTCAAAAGAAGAGTCCGGATCAACTGAGTTTGTTGAGCAGAGAAGGGCGTCTCTCGAGAGGTAGGTGGAAGAGGTTTGGTTAGTACTTAGGGAAATCTAAGTAATGCTTGCCAATTTAGATCGGAGTTGAAGAATCAAGGATTGTGCATAGCATGTAAACACTTTAATTACTCAATTGGGATTCTAATCAATATATTAAATACAAAACAGAAAATAAGGGAAGGGAATTTTTACAAAGTTAGGTTTTTCAAAGTGCACTTTTAAAAAAATTTTTTTACAATTGTATTTGTTTGTTTTAAATTGATGGATTGAAACATTTGTTGAATATTCAATGAAATCTTTTTTCTTTATCATGTTTATTGTTGCGATTAAATTTGAAGAAACGGGCAAAAATCATGGTGCATTTTAATTTGATTAATATGAACAAAGTTTTTCTATGCAATACTATACTATGTCACTTATTCATATATTGAACTTTCAGAGTGCAGAAGCGCATCAACCACAGTGTGGAGGCACGGTGGTGTAGTGGGTATGTTCGTCGCCTTGCAGTCTTAGGGTTACAGGTTCGAATCCACCTCAAGCCGCCACATCTATAGGGACCTTGACAAGTCCTTCACTCGCAACTGCTCATGCGCTTCAGCGTGAAACTCCGATTCAGTGTCCGTGCTGTAGTCGGCAGCGCCTCTGAGTAGTAATCTTGAAGGGGCGCTATAACAAGTGCTCATACATCCATACATACACTGATGTCACTGAGCAATTGTGAGTGAATGACTTGAGTCTCAGGTTCATCCCTACACAGTACACACTAACTGCTTCCGGCATGACTTGAACCCAGACTCTCTTGCATTTAGACCGAGAGCACTCTAAGATGTGGGGCGCGGTGGTGTAGTGGTGGCGTCGTTGCCTTGAAGCCGGAAGGTTCAAGGTTCGAATCCACCTCAAGTCGCCGCGTAGGGACCTTGGGCAAGTCCTTCACTCGCAATTGCTCAGCGCTTCGTCGTGAAACCCTGATGCAGTGTCCGCTCTGTAGTCGGGAGCACCTCTGAGTGGAGAGCTTGATGGGGTGCTATAACAAGTGCGCATACAAACATAAGCTCAAATGAATTTGTCTTCCATCGATTCTAGATTTCTCTGCTGCGTTGCAAAGCATCCGTCACTTCAGACGGATCCGAGTTTTGTCGACTTTCTTGAGTTGGACGGTGACCTTCCGCGAGCGACGAGTACGTCTGCGCTGTCTGGAGCCGGCGTCATGCGACTCTTCAATCGCGTCGGAGACAGTCTCGGCAAGATGACTTACAAAATGGACGAATCAGATCAGGTTCGTCGGATTATTCGTTCGTTTAACTGAATGTCAGGTCAGTGGTTGCCAGACTTTCTGATATTAACCCTGGTTCTGAGTTTTTTTTTAGCTCATTTGATCATTCAGTCATGTAGGTCATCTTGACTAAGTCAGACGTTAGTCATATAGTTGTTAAGTCTTGTTGTCATTTGATTCGGTCTTCTAGGTAATTAAGTCTAAGACACTAAGTCTTGTAGTCATTAAGTCAAAAACTGTTTTATGTACATAGTCTTTGGTCGGCTGGTTCATTTCAATGCATGCTACATGAAGACTGTTTACATGTCCTAGCACAAGATGGATGCTCACTGTTGCTCAGTGCTCAGCTTTGTTTCTTTACATCTCAGCTTTCACGTCTTTACATTAATATGCTAAACAGTAGAACTAGTTTCACTGCTGAAAGCCAACCTGCTTAGCTGAAAATTTAGCAGTAGACGGTTAGAATACACCGCAGCATACTAACTAACTTCTACGGCAGAGAAGTTAACTTGTATACTTTTGTATTGCAAGGAGGACGTGGCTCATGTAGTTGACTTTCACAGCTGATAATTTTCAATGTGACTTTAACTCTGCCAATGGATACAGTTGTTCTGCATTGCATGAGAGAACAATTTGACAGAGCTTTTAGCTACCGGATCTCCATCTTAATTTGGTGCTTTCTTGTGAGACCGTGCCCTTCCCTTCTCTGCTCTTGAGACTGTTCTCTTTTGCCGTGGTAGGGAGCACTTCTGAGTAGATCTAAGTTCTTGAAGGGTGCTCTATAAATATCTGATATGAATGAATGGATGATTTGGTATTTTCTCGTGTTTCATTTACAGTGTAGCGAGGACTATGAGGTGATGAAACGCGTCTTTTGGTATTCTTATAAAGTCCACGTCAATTACCAATGTTGTCTTTTTTTAATCTATTGAATCGTTTGCCATTTTAATCATTTTTTAACACTTATTTCTCGATTGTTATTTATTTTTGGTATCTAATTAATTGTAGATATCGTTTACTCCAGCATTTATTGTTCTTGTTGATAGCTTTGTTTGTCTATTGTTTTATTATTTATGATACATATTTGGTGTAATTTTTTATGTCTTTTAAAACTACTATTACTTTATTATGTCTGTTTTGCAGCACTTTGACTTGGTATGGTGTTTGAGTTACCGCATGCATGGCACGTTAGGTTTTTTATGACATGTAGCATGTTTTAGTAATGAGCACAGTCGTTTATCTCCTGTCATTTAGTCATTTACGCTGTTGGTCATTAAGTCATAATCTTGTAGAGTTCTCTGATTCATCTGGTCATTTAGCAATAAGGTCATTTGGCAATTAAGGCAAAGACTGCTATGTTGTGGTCATTTTGTCTTTAGTCATTAAGTAACTAGGTCATAATTTAGTCACTGAAGAAGGAATAATTTTATTTCATCTTAATTTATTTGGTTTATTTAAATACTTGTTTGTTGCAATTTATTTTTTTATTTGTCTAATTATTTGTATTTTTTCATAACTCCTTTTCCTTGCATGCAAGAACGTAGTTTTTGGTTAAAAAGCCAAATATAAAAATTATTTTCTAAAAATTCTGTTATTAGCAACACCCTTTTTTGCAGCTGCACCGTATAATTATAGTTTTTGGTTAAAAAGCCAAATATAAAAATTATTTTCTAAAAATTCTGTTATTAGCAACACCCTTTTTTGCAGCTGCACCGTATAATTATAGTGAGGTTTGCCTATTTTATTTGTATATTGTTTATATTTTCTTAATGATTTTCTTTAGTCTTTTGGCATGGCAAAGAGTCTTATTTAGCCTATGGATATTTGCTTTGAAAATTTCACCAATAAAAATTCTGTTTGTTACCCATCTTTGTTCTCAAGTAATTCTAATTCTTGGTATTCTTACAAAAATTAATCGGATAACACGCTGACATGGAGAGCAAGAGGTAACGAGTTCGCGCCCCATATAGGGCAGACAAAGACATGCTTTGTAGGCTGCTATTAGCGCCATGTATTGCAGGCTGTCTGTTTTGTTAGTAGTTAAGATTTGTGTATTCTGTGATCTGCGTTCTCGTGAATTGTTTAAACTGCATAATTGTACACTGTAACCGGTTGCTGTCCTGTTGAATACACGAAAATGATAAATTATAAAAATTCTAATTCTTCGTCACATTCTTTGCCTTTGGACCGATGTTGAGATTAGCCATTTCCCATGATGCTCCGCTTCCTTTTCCAGTTTACCACCTGCATCCACCATCGCTTATCAATTATTATTATCCATTTAGGTCACATTCCTCTCCTTCACTATCCATCCATTCTACCACCTCCTTTCGTTCTTCTCTGCTGCCTGCGATCATCAAGTATATGGATCAGAACAGAGTTAACAGGGAGCCAGTGTATCTATGTTTGGTTTGTATCTCTGCTTGTGCCTGTGCATGCTTCTGTTCGTATGCACTATTGCCTGTGTGCATGTGATTGGTCATAATATTATACTTACCTACATGTATACGAATTGTGTAACGTGCTTGCATACATATTACACGAGCAAGCATACGTGCATGCATAAAATACATCATACGTGCATGAATAGATGCATCATACATCCAGTGGCGGCGCCAGGATTTCAGTTTCTGGGGGGCTGAAGCCTCGACCAAAATCTCATGAAAATTTTCCATTTTCGCCGCCAAAATTTCTGACGACCTTTTTTTTTTTTTAGTCATCGACCGAAATCGTGAATATTTCACTGTTAAAAATTTCGGATGGCCCTTTTTTAGGGGGGCTGAGCCTCTCGTAGGGGGAGCTCAGCCCCCCTAGCGCCGCCACTGCATACATCCATGCATAGATACATTATACGTGCATGCATATAGGTTTGTATACATACATACATACCTATTCATATTTGCATACATGCGTACATGATAGATATATATACTTTCCTCTTTAGTTGAGTGTCGCTGAATCGTTATCTTGAAGGGTACTCTACTGCTCTAGGGATGGATGAATAGATGGATGGAAAATAATTTATATATTTGACCTTTAACCAAAACTACATTCCTGCATGCAAGAAAAAAGGAGTTATGTAAAAATACAAATAATTGAAAAAGTAAATAAATAAATTGCAACAAACAAATAAATTAAGATGGATGGATAGACAGATGGACGGATGGATGGACAACAGACAGTCAGACAAACTTATGCATTTGGTTTTATATGTATATATAAACACATTTTATGCACTTGTTCATTTTCATGCATACATACATGCACATTGGTGTAATTGTGTATGTTTGTCTGAGTGTTTGTGACTTTATAATCGTATAAATGACTGTGTAATATTATTTTGATGTTTATGTTTCAGTGGTTTGAGGATAAGCAACAGCAGATCGAATCTCTTGATATCCAGTTGCGCAAACTTCATTCCAGCATCGAAACGCTCATAATCAACAGAAAAGGTATGTGGAAGGGAAGGGGGTGGGGGAGGGGGATGGGGAAAGGCCTCCACTTGTGAGCACTCACGGACACGACCACTAAAAAAATTGTGCAGTTCTCACGACGTTGTGATGCAGAGAGTGTGGGTATCTATCCGAGAAAATGATGCTATCCTTAATTTTGAAATTTGTCCCGAATGGTAAGGGAATAATAATAAATAAATATAATAATAATTATAGTAAAAATAATAAAAAATATAATAATAGTAGTAATAATATTAATGATAAAAAATATAATAATAATTATAGTAAAAATAATGACTATAATAAATTAACAATACTTGCGACGACAATTAGAGTGACGTTGACAGTAACAATAGCAAAAATAACAATAACAAACGAAACAATGCTTTAGCGCTGTTGTGTCCGTTTGTCGTACTTCAGAGCTGGCGCAGAACGCCGGTCTGTTCGCGAAGAGCGTCGCGGTTCTTGGCAGCGTGGAGGAACACACGTCATTGTCACGTGCTCTGTCGCAGTTGGCCGAGATCGAAGACAAGATCGACTCGCTACACGTCAACCAATCAGACAGCGACTTCTACATACTCTCAGAGTTCGTCAAAGACTACATCGGTCTCATACAGGCCGTCAAGGTAGCCACGATTGGGAGCGGTCCATATGTTACGGATGCGTGGAGGGGAGGGGTGATTGGATTTTGGCGATTTTGAGTACGGGGTAGGGAGGGGTCTAGACCAGTGGTTCCCAACCTTTTTTGACTTTACGGCCACTTTTTCAAAGTTGAAGGACACGATGGTCACTTTTTCTTAGTTGGAAGAACATTAGGGGCCACAAGGCTAAATTTGATTTACTAAAATCATGTAAAGTTGTTACAATTGAATCGAAAAAGAGTGTTTGATGTTATTTATTGACGTCAAAATAAAGTAATTTTGTAATGTAAAATAATTTTTGGTTCCGCCCTGTCCAAAATGTAATTTTTTCATATATTTTTTTTTATTCTTTGAGAGATGAGGGCCATTTTCTGTGGCCTGGCGGGCCACTTTTGGTCTGCGGGCCACGGGTTGGGAACCACTGGTCTAGACAGAATGTGTGCATATGCAAAATAAATATATAATCGTTACTTTGTTTTATTTGTTCTATTTATTTATTTGTTTATTTCTCGAATTTGCTATGGCGCCTATTCAAGCATCCATATCAGCCTATTTATAACTCCCATATTCTTCCGATGGCATTTTATTGCGTGGTAAAATATTTAATGTTTGGTGAATGGATGCGTTTTTAGGACGTTTTTCACGAACGAGTGAAGATGTACAAAGCGTGGAAGGATGATGAGGCAACGCTGACGAAGAAACGCGAAACAAAGGTTCGACTCGAACTCACCCACAAAACCGACAAAATTGGAACGGCTGCACAGGAAATTGCCGAGGTCAGATGATCGAAAGTATATTACATTACAATTGCATAGTAATTGTGTTCACAGGTTTAAATCAATGAATCAACGAGAAATTTATATAGCGCCCTTGAGATTCCTACTTAGAGATTTATATGGATTTTATTGTGTGTTACTATTTATTTTATGCGTTAGGATTTATTTATGTTACAGTATCGTTGCAATAATCCTTAACCCTTTTAACCCGGAGCTCCCGTAACTCTATGGATAAGGGGCCGGAAAACCAGCCCGTCGGGTTCAAAGGGTTAAGGATAGTCGTAACTTTAATTAGCTAAACAGTAGATATTTATGACTCTAATTAAATTACAACCGTCGTAGCTGTAATTTTAATTAATTAATTGGTAATCGTAGATGTTATCATCTGCAAACAATTTAGTACCGGTAATCGAGAGTGTAATGAGAGTAATTGTCCCCAAGGATTTGATGTGATTTGATTTAATTTGATGAGATTTGATTGAATGATATTTGATTTAATTTGATGTGATTTGTTTTGTTTTGATATGATTTGATATGATTTGATTTGGTGTGTGTGTCGTTGTTTAGTGGGAGCATCGTGTTGAGAAGAGTCAAGAAGAGTTTGAAGCGATCTCAAAAAGTATCGTTAAAGAAATGAAACGATTTGAACGACAACGATTGAGAGATTTCAAGAGAGCCGTCGTCATTTATCTCGAGTCTCTGATGGCCAATCAACAGCAGGTGGGTGGGCAGGAGGCGCTGGTGCTATATGGCATTTGGCTGGTGCTATATAAATGTTACATTGGCACCCTAGCTCTGCATTTCTGTCTTTTTGCTTGTCCATATTTTGTGTATGTCTGTTTATATGTCTCTCTGTGTCTGTCTGTCTGTCTATATATTTCTCTGTACCTGTCAGTATATAGGTCTGTGTTTCTATCTGTCTCTCTGTCTATGTGTCTATGTGTTTCCTTGTATCTGTGTCTGTCTGTCTGTCTATATATTTCTCTGCACCTGTCAGTATATAGGTCTGTGTTTCTATCTGTCTCTCTGTCTATGTGTCTATGTATTTCCTTGTATCTGTCAGTCTATATGTCTGTCTGTCTATATGTTTCTATGTGTCTTTCTGTTCATATGTCTTTCTCTGTCTGTCTCTCTGTTTCTATCTTTCTGTGTGTGTCTATATGTCTGTCTGTCTGTCTGTTTATATATGTCTTGTTTCTGTCTGTCTATATGTCTATCTGTCTATATGTCTATGTCTGTCTGTCTGACTATCTCTCTCTCTGTCTTTCTGTCTCTGTCTCTCTCTGTGTCACTGTATCTACCTCAGTCCTTCTCCTTTTTTGTCTTTTTCTTACTCCAACCCTCTGCATCTGTCTCTCTGTCTGTCTGTCTGTCCGTCTCTCTACGAATTTGTCTCAAAAGACCTTTTTGCGATCCAACACTTTTTGACACACTACTTCACAATCCAACATAATCTCCCTACATACAGACGAAACAACTAACTTATTTCATAATAAATTTTCTATTTTATACAATAACCAAATTTTCATCTCTTTTCAGTTGATCAAATACTGGGAATCATTTCTACCGGAGACGAAAGCGATCGCCTGACCGACCGATGCAACCACGTTGCAACTTGCGCGTTGTCTCACGGCGGTCGATGTTGTTGTCTTTGTTGCTTCGTTGTCTCTTGTCCGACGGATTCCGTTGCTCGTCTTTTGCGTCGACAGACGATTCTGTTGCGGATGATCTTCGAATGTAGAATGCATGTAGACATTTATGATTAACGATTTGCATGCGTTGTCGGGAGTTTTGTTGTACGTTGCATGAAAGGTGTCTGCTGACGTCGGACATTGTGTAGTGTGGCCGGACTGCTGTGGCATTTGCTGAGTTCTTCTTTGCTGTAGTGTCTGGTGGTGATCCTCTGCATGGGTGTTAGTTACTTGTCTGCTACTCTTGTATTGCATTCATTCATTCATTCGTTCATTCATTCATTCACATGCTCGAAGGGTCATTTGTCTCCCCTTGGAAAATTGTTACCATTATTTAACTTATACTATTCCTTTGTAGCAATTTTTTTTATACTCTTAATGATACATAAAGTTGTGGCTAAAAACTTGACCATGACCATTGTGATTGCCCCCCGGCCCCCACCCCATTGCCAAAATATCTACTGGTGTCAATATTCATTTATTGGATTTATATATCATCCCTCCTGAGAGATATTACCATCCAACTCAAACGGTATTGTCGTTAATCATGATACTTTGAGATTGTAGTCAAGATCAGAGTCTTGATCTTTATCCCAGAAATGACTGATCACTGTACTGTCGTGAAATGCTCGAAAAGTGTACTGCTACTCAAGAACGATACTGTTATGATATGCTCTAAAAATGTACTACTACTTAAGAATGGTGCTGTTGGGCAGAACATCGATACTCGAGAACAGTTCTTAGATGGAACCGTTCTACTGTAGAACAGTCGTACTTTGGAGGAAAAAGCAGTTTAACGGAAGCAGTTGAACCGTTAAAATTTCTTAGATGTTTTGCAAATTAATGAACTGGAAAAGCATTGTGTATTGAGGCAGGAGTTGTGGTTTATTAATCAGAAAAACAGTTGTAAAGATTACTATCTATGCCATAGGCTCTCTATCTATCTCTTGCTCTCTGTCTGTCTGTCTCTCTCTGTATCAATGAATAGATTGGAGGTTGATCTGATTATGGCTTGATGTCTAGTGCATCATAACATGGGCTCGATAGAAGTCACTATTTACTAACAACAATTGCTAATAATGAAGTAGCTGTTACGCCAATCGTAGTCAAATACTGCATTTTGAAGTTCGTGTTTTTCGTATGAAACTATTCTCGACGCCAGTATTGTAGAATTCTAGTATTCTAGAACAGAACCTGTTCTAACAAACTGGTCGCGTTCTGCATAACTGATCTCAAGATGTTTCATTCTTTCAACGCTAGTAAAATTTTCTATTTTTCTGTTTACGTTGATTTCTTTGTATTTTCTTAGTCACTCAAACCGAGCTATTTGATTAGGTATGCTATTAATTATGCCATTATTTGATTATGCCATTATTTGAGTAAGTATGCCATTATTTGATTAAGTATGCCGTTATTTGATTAAGTATACTGTCTAACAGTTTCTATGTTTGTAATGCAAGTGCCACAGGATTTAGATCTTTGTTACTTTACGGAAAAATGCCATAGACTCGGTTGATTATTTTCGCATTGTCATTTTCTATGTTGTTATGTCAAGAACGAACGCTTTGAATGCTTATGGTCACATCATCGATCATAGTTGACAAGATTAAAAAAAACTGTTACCGTAGATTGGTTATGTACAGCGAACTTCAAATGTCTCATTGTTGTACAGAATCATAGAACTGCTAATTTTAACGTTGCAACTGGTAGCAATCTAAAGTATGCAATATCTTCTTAATTTACCAAAGCACCGTTCTAGTTAACACTGAACCACATGGCTTTTTACATCTTCAAGACAACTCTCTTTAAATATTTAGACATTTCTTTGCATAAAGCCACTTTAACGTCTGTTTTTCAGATTATTTCTGGAGTATTTGTTTCCCAAATATATTTTAAATTCTTTCGTACAGCAATAGCAAATGCTCTTAATCTGTGAATTCTTCTTAATTATTATACTCGTAAAGGTTCTGCTACTCTGAACAATACTAATAAAATAATTTTAAACGGAACAATATTCAATTACATGTACCGGTATGTGTATTTCTCTTACGCTTTTGGCTGCATAATGTTACAATTTACCCCACATTGTTTACCCCATAACCCACAACCACCTATTGTCAACTGTGGGTGTGTTGTTTCGTTTTGAAAACAATTGTGTCGTCACAACCACTGTTGTTTGTGTGCAACCACTGGTTGTTTGAAAACAATCGTCTTTGTGCAACCACCATTTCTAGCTATTGTTGTGTGTGCAATAACGGTTGCTATGTGCAACCAAACTGAGTTGTTCAGTTGCAACAAAGTTGTCAAGTTGTTAACGGCTACTGTATTTCGTAATCGTGAATTTCTATAGCGCCATTTCAAAAGAAATTCCTCAGAGGCACTCCTAACCTGACAGCACCAAAGACAATGGTTTTCAAGTGCGAGCAGAAAGTGGGCGAAGAAGGACCAAGACGTTCATTACGGAGACTGCTATAGTTAGCTTATTCCAGAAAGATGAACCCATTTATTTGTGTTTGTCATGGAAACTGCAATGTTTATGAATTAATGAATGAGTGAATGGGCAGCAATCATTGACCAGACCCATTCAATTCAAGGCCATGAATACAAGGCTCCTTGATACACTTTGCGACCAATCTTGAGTATAATCATTCTTCCATGTAGCCTATGTAGTTGTTATGTACATGTACAGGGTGGGCCAAAAAACGCAGGGGATTAGTTTTTTTGCCCACCCTGTATCTCTGTGCCCTTTATTGTAAATCACAATCGCATTTAAGCATGTGCAAAATGGATAACAATAATTGTTACCAGGGTGCAGATAATTCTTAACAGTCTTGCTGTAATGAGCGTAAGCAACTGCTGCTGATCTGGTTGAGTGCTAAGTGAAACGCCAGCAGCGCATGACGATGTCAAAATGAGAGAACAGAAACAGAAATACACTTGCTTTCAAACATTCCTTGTTATTGATTTTATTTACCCAGCCATCACAATAATTTTAAAACTACAGCAATGCAGATAAACCGTGTATAAATTATATATGTATATATAATCATAGGCGCACGAGGCGGGGGTCCAGAGGGGCAAATGCCCCCAAATTTCGGGCAAAACTGGTTTTCGGGCAAGCAGAGTAGCAGACCCAAGAAACGACTAAAAAAAGGTCGTCAATTTTTCGGGCAAGCAGACCGAGAAATGACTTTGAAAAAATGGTCGTCAACTTTTTTCTGGGAAAAAGTTGTATTTTCCACGAGATTTCAGGATTGATTTTTTGGGGGCAGAAGTTAAATCTTTGCCTCCCCACCCCACACTGCTGAAATATCCCGTATGCCTATGTATATAATATATATATAATATATATATATATATAATAAGTGCCGTCGTATGACAAGAGTTCAAAAACTCAGTACTTGCTTCATGTAGTTAATAACGTAGTATTTCAAAATTCTTCAAACACAATTAGTTCACAACCCAACAAAACCTGAGCAAAAACAGTTCATGAAACTCCAAGTCTGCAAGAAATTTTTGTATGATCCTATGAAAAAAGCTTCTATAAAGTTAACATTCCACGATAAAAACTACTCTATTCTAAATCAACAATACTACTGTAACTAGAATCTCAAAAAGTGTTTTTCATAGGAATAAGACAGAATTTCCACGTACAGAGGTCTTCAGTAATGCCCCACAAAATGTGTTGCAGAAATATTTGGCTAAATATACAAAGCAGAGTTAACAAGTATTTCAAAATGGTCAAAGAACGTTTCATACGCTGGATAAATTCTAATTGAAATTTGCACAGCGCCACTCACAAGCTAAGCACAGCTTACTGGGTTGCTTACCAACACAGTGGTGCTGTGTCACAGAGATCATCCACAGACACTGGGGGGAGGTCCAAGGTTTGGGAGGTCCAAGATTGGAGAACCAAGACCAGAGTGAGGAGGACGAGGCAGCTGGAATGGGGAAAGATTGGAAGGCATAGGACTGGATGGAAAAAACAGATCCATGTTTTCATGCAGGAATTCTTTCACGAAAACAACTTATCGAAATTTACACGCTGACGATAAAAGCTGAAGAATCCTTGTTATAAATAATTGCAAATACTACTTGCGTAAAAACTACGACCTTAAGTTGACAAAATAGCCACAGAACATTCAAATAAATGCAGCTCACTTCGCAAAGATGATCCACATATAACAAGACAACGAACAATTATAGCAGGTCATCATTTCACTATAGCATGCTGGCTCAGTGGACTCTTAACCCTCCCCAGAGGGATCTCCACCCCTTTAAGGCCTCCCTTTGTAGCCATTGCATTCTTATTTTCTACATGTGCTGTCATGTTGTTTATAATGAATTGAATTCTATGTTAAAAACATACTTTTTCTCTATCGGGCTTATCCTGCCCGTTAGCTGCCTTGCACGGCAGTGTTACGGCACCATAAAAATTGTCGCAATTATTATTATCATTATTACTATCATTATTATTTATTATTAAGCCAGTCATACACTTGATCATAGCAAGCCAGCTATTACTTGATTACAGTACCGTAAGCCAATTGCTACGCTATCATAGCAAGCCGTTATCACTCAATCCAAGAAACCCAACCGCCAGTCACTGAGCAGTGAGCACTTCAGACAAAATAAGTTTAAACCATTTCTAAAAAGAGACAAAACTTTTTGCAGTCACGTACATCATGGTGTCTCAACTGGGAGCCAACTGAATATTCATGATGTATGAATATTCATACATCTTGAATATTCATACATCTTGAATATTCAAGTCGGTCTGTTCAACTCTGTTCTCAATGGAAAGACTTGGTTACCCTTAAACACTGGAAGCACATCCGCAAGTAGAACACTTGCATAAAAACACGTAACCAAGATAACCATGTAACATAGATAACCATGTAACATAGATAACAACGTAACATAGATAACCATGTAACATAGATAACAATGTAACATAGATAACCATGTAACATAGATAACCATGTAACATAGATAACCATGTAACATAGATAACCATGTAATATAGATAACAACGTAACATAGATAACCATGTAACATAGATAACCATGTAACATAGATAACCATGTAACAATTGTAACATAGATAACCATGTAACATAGATAACCTTTTAGTTGAACGCATCCAGTCTCTCTCTCACAATCCCTACACTCCTGGATGTCATCAAATCGTCTCTCTCTTAATGCCTCCAAAACACAGTTTATTTGGTTCGGCACACCTCAGCAGCTTTTGAAAATTGATTTTGTTCTCCTCTCTGAATTATTTCCTCACTATACCTTTTCCTCAACTGTTCGTGATCTGGGTGTTACTACAGATAGTTCCCTTTCATTTAAAGACCATATATCTAATCTTACACGCTCCTCATATTTTCATTTAAGGCGTCTAAGGGCAGTTCGGCGTTCTGTTTCGCTTTCTGTTTTTACCACTTTGGTCCATGCTTTCATTTGCTCCAGAATTGACTACTGTAATTCTCTTCTAATTGGTCTTCCCAAGGTTAGACTCTCACCTTTGCAGTCGGTCCTTAATGCAGCCGCCAGATTAATTGCACGCCTTCCACGCTACTCTCTACTTTTATGTTTGAGCAGCTCCATTGGCTTCCTCTAACTGCGCGCATTCAGTTCAAAATTCTCATTTTGGTCTCTAAAGCACAACGGGGTCTTGCTCCAAAATATCTAACCAATGGAATTCGCAGGCCAGTTTCAGCCTCCTCACATCGTCCACTCCGCTCTTTAAACAGATTTGAACTTCTGGTACCTCCTACTAGAACGGCTATGGCTCAGTCCCGTTCCTTTACATCAATTGGCCCCTCTCTTTGGAATACGCTCTCTCCTTCTACTCGATCTCAACTTCTGACAGGTAATCCCTCCTCCTCATTTTCTTTTCTTAAAACCTATTTCTTCTCTCGTGGCCTTGCGCACTGGGAGCGCCTCTGAACGGTTCACCCTAGTAGAGGCGCTTTATAAATGTTTTTATACAATACAATACAATACAATAACCATGTAACATAGATAACCATGTAACATAGATAACCATGTAACATAGATAACCATGTAACATAGATAACCATGTAACAATTGTAACATAGATAACCATGTAACATAGATAACCATGTAATATTATAGATAACCATGTAACATAGTTAATCATGTGACGAAGATAGCATAGATGACCACAGAACATTAAATTTTATAAATCCTCGTAATGAATAAATGCACGTTACACAGCTGATCATGATAAATGGATGAAAATTTAACATATAGATGACCGATGTAACACAGATGACTGTAACATAAATGACCAATGATCATGTACAGTAGATGGCCAAGTAAAACAGACAACCATGTAAGCAGATGGTCATGTTACATCCTCTACATTGATTTCATTGACAGAATTTTATTACTCCAAAGTTGTGAAAACAAACATCTTCACTCAAAGATTAATCAATTGCACCTCATAATTAATTGCATCAACCGTGCTTGTTAAACAAACCCCAAACACGTAAACTAGTACATCTAGTACAAACCAATAAACATACGAACTGCAAATCCCATAACTTTCGCTGCATAAAGAATTGCCTGCATAGCACACAACAAGTTAAATACCGCAGTAAACATTCGCATTAGTAATTCTGTACATACAAAGTAAGTAAACTCGTAAACGTCAATGCGAGACTCAAGGATTGTAAACAAGTTAAAGCAACTCCAAGTACCAGTATGCTAAGTACCGCATCACAGTGAAGTGAAAAACCATGATTAGCAAAAGATGAAAACTGCGTCACAAACCAATTTAACTGAACCACATGAACAGATGCGTGAAGCCTTTTGCTGAATGGAAATAACGACTGAAAACAAGGAAAGTGTGAACAAACTTCGCATTAAGTATTGTCACATTTGAATGTCAGTTGGATGTACAGAACCGAATTCTACGACGACAAGAGAGCACTAAAAGCCGCTGAGAAACCGGTGATAAAGTATTAAAGAACAGGAACCCGCAGCCCAGGAAATGCCGACAATTTTGATTAGTTCATTTTCAACTGATTCTCATAAGAAAAATGTGACAAAGTGAGGGTTTAAAGTGGGACCCGGAAATGCATGGGTACGGCGTTCCCACTGCCATCAAAATTCTTTGCTTACATTCCCACTGCTCACCATGCATGCAACCGAGGAAACACAAGCGTTCCAATCAAACTCTTATTCTTATACGATGTTCCCACTGCTCACCCATTCGGGGATCCTACCGCTGACCAAAACCACTTCAGCCAGTGGACAAGGTAAACAACAAATCGATAATTATAGAAGACGAGCTTCAGCCAACCCTGAGGCAGACATGGGTATTAAATATCAGCGCCTTCATTTTCTTAGCCTCAGCATATGAGGAGGGCGGGTGACCAGTCCTCTCCCTCACTGTCTCGTCTTCCCACCAATAGTGTACGGTCGGTGTACACATTTCAGTCAAATTGGCTTGGGGGGACGCAGGTTGAGTAGAAGTCTCGAACCAAATTTCTACCCAGGGGTGGAAGGGGATTTGAATACATGCATACACACACACGATATTAATGCCCACCTTTCGATCGATGAACAGCCAAGCATGACAACCACTACACTATAAAGCGCACTGAAGTGACGAACTTTACGACAATTTAACAAATATATTTTACCCTTGATTGCAATTGCAGCTGAACATCTATGCAACCACTTCAAGAGCAAAGTAATAATTAGCACTCACTGCGCAAGCATACACACACACGATATTAATGCCAGTTTTTCGTCCAACCGCTGGTTTAAAATGTGTTGAGGGATTTGGATCGGAGTGAAGATATGATATTGAACGACAATTCAGGCAATTGATGAATCAAAATTTGATCCACAGACCCAAGAGGTTTTATATCGGCTTAAAGCGGTCGTGAATGCAAGAACGGGAAATCAACATTTGAGACAAATCAGATCAGAGACTGATGAAGTGTTGCAATTGGAAATCATTGCAGTTCTTCGTTTTGCGTCTTCACTGCATCTTCGTTTGTTTCTTTATCTTCATCTGCTGCTTCTTCTTCGTCTTCGTTTTTGTCCAGCATCTCTTGTAGTCGCTTTGCTTCGAGGAATTCGTTGTAGTGGTGCTTTCGCTTCTCTTCAAAAGCTTTTCGCTTGGCTGCGAACAGAAGTCAGCGATAAGCAGCTATACGACAATATGGGTACAGCAACAACAATAGTCATGATAATAAGATTTATATGCAGCGTCGTAGTCGTCCAATGGTATGTTATTACATCATCATTATCAGATCTAAACAGTATACCATAAGGGTCAACAAATTTTAGCCAGCAAATTTGATGCTCAACAAAAGTAAACAGCAGCTTTATGGTGAAAAATAAATGTTTTACAAATGACTCTAGCCAACTAACCTTTGCAAGTGGGGAGAAGCATGGAGGGGTCCATAAAATGTATGAGTTGCAAAAGGGGTGAGGGTTGAAATACAATTTTTTACAAGTGTAATTAATATATGGATGGTCCCTCAAGGCACATGTTGATGTCTGCTACTGTTCACGAAATGTAATCTAATCTAAACTACCCCCCTCTCCCAGACACGAACCGATTTCCTCTTCTGTCAAACACGTCTCTTCGCCGTCGATGTCGTCGTCATTGGATGAAACTGTTCTCTGAAATATTTTCGCGTCACCAGACTCCAGACTACAAAACATCATGAAAAGCATTCATGAAACCATGAAATTATACACAGCACAAGGTCACCATAATGTATGTTTTCAGGTCACAACAACAACAACAACAACAGTGCACTAATATCTACTGACCCTGAGAAACAATTTTTTCCTCTACATGCATCACTGATTGGATTGACAACATCGGGCAAAGCCTGACACCTAGCATTTAATGACTTCACAGACCGCAAACACCTGCACTAAGACTTGGAACACTAGTCTACTGTAACACTAGACCTAGGAGGCAGGCAAGGACACACAGAATTAGCAACCTCATTTTCTTCACCTCAGCATACGAGGGCTGGTGGCGGTCAGTTCCCTCTTCAAATCCTCGGTGTCTGTGAACTCGTTATAGTTGAATTGGTTACGGGCACATGTGATGCAAAAGATTTCAAAACCAATTTCTGTCTTGATGGGAGATATGAATCCCAACCTCTTTGTTGACAGCCCGACTAAGAACAACAGCTCTTTCCTATGCGTAAATAAGTAAGTATATATTTATTATGAAACAGCGCTACTAAACAGCGACTAGTCATGCCCCAGCTTTTAAACACGTCCACTGGACCAGCATAACAGAAATACTGTAAATAAATAAATGGATAGATGATGCATGAATGAATGAATAAAAATGAATATATGAATAAATAAATAAATAGATGAATGAATGAATAAAAATGAATATATGAATAAATAAATAAGAATAAATGAATGAATAAAAATGAATAAATAAATGAATGAATGAATAAAAATGAATAAATGGATAAATAAATGAATAAATGAATAAAAATGAATAAAAATGAATAAAAATGAATAAATAAATAAATATGAATAAATGAATAAATAAATGAATAGTTGTAAACCTGGCCGCAAAGCAATCCTCGTCAAGGCGGAGCGTCTCATCTCCCCCTCCTTCCCTGACGGCCGATTCGTCGTCGTTATCGCTGAAACTCGACCGATTGTACGGCGTCGGAGGCTCGTCTATCTTCTTATATCCGTAGTCTTTGTCGGCCGGATGATACGTCTCGAGGATGTTCATCTCGTCCCATGTCGCCTCCTTCTTGTCAGACGTCTGTCGCCTTGGAAACCAATCATGCACGAAGGTAAATAAGTATGTATAGGTTAATTAATATGTAAGGTCTGTAGTCCTGTATAGGTTAATTAATATGTACCTGTATAACAGTGTATATAAGTATGTACTAGTAAGCATCTTCTTTATAAAAACAGCTGCCAAATTGCATTTCCCAAGTAATTAATAGATACTCGAACATTGCCCTTTTTCTGATTTCCACTCATTAGATTGAATTATTAAGATTTTCTTTCTCATTTCTATATTTGTAACTGGCTGCGGTACGTCAGCAAGAACTCAATAAAACGAGTATAATCATCATCAAATGGCACTCTGGTTGACAAATATGTAAGATGAATAAACAAAACATCCAAGGCAGACAATCACACAAGAATCCAGGTAGTACGTCAATATGTTGGATTGATCAGTTAAGTAAATGCAAGCATCATGAATGCATCAAGGCATTCTGCAAAATATGGTGGTTTACATACAAATAAAAGCTCGGTACTGATCGAATCTAATGTGAGATTTAAATAATGCTCAGTATACTGATATATGTGTGGGCATGCATCAATATGACTGCTTATGTGAAGACTTTTAAGAACTTCATGCTGACACACTGATGCAAAGTCAATGTCTCAAAAACTAGATCTGAGCCATGCAATTTTGCACGAATCTAACCATAGACTAGCCCTAGTCGAGAGGTCGGTCAATAAATGCGCTATATAAATGGCCAAAAGCAAACAAACGATCAGATGATACAGTGTGCTTTGGTAGGAAACTAGGCATCCTCTGCTGAAGCAGTTATTCAGTTTATTCAATGACTGATACAGCAAAACTAAGTGCAGTTTACTTAACTGCACCAATGCCAGGCCAAGCAGTTTATTCGGTGGTTAGTAAATCGTAACTAGGTGCAACTAAGGTTCTCTGACAATAAGTCACAATTATTATAAACTAGGGCTGACATCGACGCAATTGGGTCAGACATTGGGGGAGGGTTCAGAACTGCACGAACCAGGCCAAAGTCCGGAATGCCATCTCAAGAAACACTCTCCGACGACGACCGCAGTGGAATGACCTCAAATGCAAGTCATTCCAACCGATTAAATTCCACCTACAAATGGTCCGATTCCTCCAGAACTCATCCAACGCACTACAAGCGAGCAGGTGATTATATTCGAGCACAGAACACGAGCAGGCTACGCTTCGCTACAGAAAATCTACACAGCTTCGAATTTCTTCAATTCTTTCAAAGCTAACTTACTGCAAAGTTCTGACGCTTTCGTCGAGGTTGGAAGAGGGATGCTTGAGAATTCCCTTTCGGATGACAGGTTCGCTTTCTGCAGTCGCCATCGAATAAGATTCGAATGAAAATAATTAATTAAATCGCATCAACAAGAAATCAACAAATAGCCTAGGAGAAAAGTTAAACCACCTAGACAAAAGTCTAATCAAGCCAAGCACCTACTATTTACATAGTTCCCACATATATAAAAGATGTGGTAAAAAATCTGACACAAAAAAATGATGCGAACAACCATTTTACTGAGAAAATGCAAGATGGCCGTCAGCCGAAAGCAAATATTGTCTATTACTACTAATAAAATTATTCCTACATGTTTTACCTGAAATATCCATCTAAGTTAAAGTGTTCTGCTGCTCACTACATCTGTATAATCACCCAGACATTGACATAATACAGTATGAAAGCCGAAAACAGTACAGGGTGGGACAAAAAAGGCTCCCCTCACGTTTTTTTGCCAATATACTGACCAAAAGTAAGAATTTCCAAATGAAATTTTACAGGCTTGTAGACAATTCATATTTACACATCATGGCCACATTTCATCAAAATATTTCCAACGGAACAAAAGTTATATCACTTTTAGTGAGGCCGCCCATCGTTTTTTCCCGATTCAAAAACGCGACGCAACAAAAAGTAACATAAAACCGATCTAATTATGCTGGCAAATATCTTGGACAGAAGTAAGAATATCAAAATGAAATTTTAGAGGTTTAAAGACAATTCATATATGCATATGATGGCCAGATTTCATCACAATATTTCAAACAGAAAAAAAATTATGCCCTTTTAGTGAGGCCACCCACCGTTTTTTAACAATTCAAAGACGTAACGCAGCAAAAAGTAGCAAAAACACGATTTTATTACGTGTCATCTCGAATAATTGTTATCAAATAGCCAGATGATCATTGTTATCACTATTTTTTTTTTAAATAGGGCACCAGCGTAACTGCACATCACTCAGAAGTCACTTAAGGACGATGACAATGAAGTTGGTAAATAAGGAATCTGTCAGATTATTAATTTTGTTATTAAAGCAATGCAATTCAAATTTCTAAAAAAATGAAAATCATGAAGGTGTCAATGACAGACAAAATGTGTATTCAGACTCCTCTTGAGCAAGGTCCTAGAGATATATTGAGCAACGTTTACTCTGATAAACAGTGAGAGCGCAAACATTGAGAGTTGTGCTGAGAGTTAAGAGATTTTCTGTTAATGAAAGGAGATCGGCTCGATTGTTCTGGTTTCATTGAGAAAGGCAATGGCCCCCAAATCTCCGGATTTGAACCCGATGGATTGATAATCAAATGCGGAGAGCTACGCTGAATAAATATCAAAATCTGCAACCAAACCAAGAGCGGTAAGGGAATTGGAGTCAACATGGGAAGATTGCATCCATTGATTTAAGAGAAAAAGATGTGTTCTCCATATCTCCAACTTCCACTTCAATTGTTTACTAGAATAAACCGACTCAGAGTTGTTTGACAATGTACCCATCTTGTCCATCAGTTGTTCATCCAATGTGTACAGCTCATCGTCAGAAGCCTCGAGCCAACTGCAGTTTCTCAAAAGCACCAGACATTTCTGGGTCAACAGGTCAACCAAACCTTGCACTAGAATAAGGAAATCCTTTCAAATTATCAACCTGTTTCTAACCTGTCATTCATCTCTAAACTAACAGAACGTGTTGTACTCTCTCGGATCAATGACTACTTGACTTCAAATTCATTCCTTAACACAAACCAGTCCGGCTTTACTAAAAAAGCACTCAACCAAAACACTTCTCACTTGCCTATACAACAAAGTTGCCTCTGCCATCTCTCATCAACAAGTCTTCTGCCTTTGCCTCCTTGATGTTTCTGCAGCCTTCGACACCATCGACCACAACATACTACTCCAAAGTAGTATGTCTGGTTGGTTTGGCTTTACCGACACTGCTCTCCTTTGGATTCAGTCTTATCTCTCTTCACGCTCTTTCTCAGTCAAAACACTTGAAACGTCATCTCAATCATGCCCTCTCACCTGTGGGGTTCCGCAAGGTTCTGTCCTCGGGCCCCTCTTGTTCATCCTCTACACCACTCCACTCAGCTCACTCATAAAAGCATCCACAGTCGACCATCATCTATATGCTGACGACACCCAATTATTCATCTCTTTCTCTCCAAGCAGCTTTTCTGACTCCATAGATAATCTTCTCTGTGTGGTCACCCAAATCAATTCCTGGATGACCTCAAATCTCCTGTGCTTGAACCCTCCAAAACTGAATTTATTCTTATAGGCCTGTGTGAGCAACTCAAGAAAATCCCAGATCCTTCTTTATCCATCAACCTTGACTCTGCATCCACCCGCACATTTACTCCAAATTCTCCTGTCAGAAACCTAGGTGTTATTTTCGATCAAAACTTGAGCTTCTCTGATCAACTCAACCATCTCTCTCGCTATTGCTTCATGCATATCCGCGACCTTCGAAGAATCCGCCCTATGCTTGACTTCAAAACTGCATTCACAATCGCCACATCTATAGTTCATGCGAAACTTGACTACTGCAACTCTCTCTTCCTAAACATTGATATCACCCTAATTAACCGCCTCCAGGCTATCCAGAATGCCCTTGCCCGTGCTGTCACTAAAACCTCCAAACATCACCACATCACTCCTGTCCTGAAATCACTTCACTGGCTCAAAATACGTGAACGCATTGAATACAAAGTCCTCTCACTCACTTACAATATACCGTACTTCAATCATCCCAGCCGTTCTACCTTCGTCAGTTGTTCACCATCCAGCCACTTCGTTCAACACGCTCCTCATCCTCCATTACACTGCTTCGCCCTTTCATCACTTCATCGCTGAAATTCGCAAACCGCTGCATAGCCATTGCCGTTCCACCTCTTTGGAACAAACTTCCGCCAGCACTACGTCAAACTTCCAACCCATCATACGAGCTCACCAAAACTCCACCTCTCGCTATCTCCCCCCAGGTATTTCACTCAAAACTGAAAACTTTGCTCTTTCACAAATCCTATCCTGATTCTTTCTCAGCTCCTCACTTCCCTCGTCATTTCAACTCTAAACATCACCCACCTTAGCCGTCTATCTGCCTGCCTGCCTGCCTGACTCTTCGGACTTGACCCGCTGCCTATCGATTTTGTTTTGAATAAGCGCCTGTGAATAAGCTGGTTCCCGCAACTTGGCTTTTGTGGGCGCTGTAGAAATCTCAAGATTACGATACGATTAGAACTAGAACTAGTGCTTGATGTATTATCACTGCCCAGAACAAATGCCTGATAGCAAGCTCTATGGTAAAATGCTTCAGCTGCAACCAAGTCACAACAAGTTTCTAACCGACCTAGGACTGCAGTTGCCAAAGGGTCACCTTTTTACGGCAATTCTCAATCAATTTATCACAAAAGGGAAGGGTCATAACGGCACTTGTGTCTCGCTTATCTGGCTTGCAGCAAAAGAAACAATGTTGCTTCCAATCAAAAGCAACTGGTACTACAGACCTAGTTTCCTTTGGAGCTACACTACTTTCGTCAGACAGTATATGGCTTTTTTGACTGTCACAAAATTTGTGTATTTTTTCCGACAGCTACTGTGAACACAAACAAGGCTGGGTCTCCCTCGTAAATACTGGGTCAACTCTCCATCATTGTGTAACTCACTGTACTCGAGGAGTGTTTCTATGCCTTTTGTCAGGCATTGTGACTTTGACATCACTCGCCTTACTTTCATCAAATAAAACTCGACATATCACACACAACATTTCGTTGTAGTAAAACATACTTTGATTTTTACTGGTAACAATCAAGAACGATGTGGAAATCAAATGACTGGTAAGGAAATACAAAGACGGCAGGCAATGATATGATCCAAACAACGTCTGCTACACGTAAAACCTCTGTTATCGCCCACGCCAATATCAGATCATTTCAGAAATTTTTTAAAAATACTTCGATTTGTCAGATTTTGTCAGATTTTGATTTTTTAGATTCAACAATAAATTCTACACATCAGGTATAATTTTCACCTTGATTAGACTTTTGTCCCGGTAGAACCCAGAAAAAGTTTTATTCTATGCGACTAAAACCACGAAATATATCGCATTAAATTAATAACAAGGTAAGTTGGTCACCGTTGCCAGCCGATTAGACCAACGCGATTGCTGGCGCTGAGCTTAATAAGCCGTTCAGCTGAAGCTGATCGATTATATACCGCCAGTTTTATAATATGCAATGCATAATGCAAGAGTAGGCATTATTATAAAAATTATGCAACGTATGAGAATACAAATGAGAATTAACAATTTCAGCAGTGATAGAGGCGCGCTGTGGTTTAAGATAATTGATCAAACAAGTAGGTTAACCACGAAAAACACGTGCTATTCATTCATTCATTACGAGGATTTTTTTTAGCTATGCAATTTTTTTCATATATTTTATATATTATATATATATATAATATATATATATAAGGTCTAAATAGCTCGATCATGCTCGTAACATAGGCCTACGCCTGCAATGCAAAGTTCTGGCTATTTTCTGTCACAGGCGGCCTATGGATCTTAATTGATCCGCACGATTGATATTTCCTTTGCAATTTGGACGACCTGAATGCGCGGCACTCGTTAGCTAAGTGTCAAGCACTTAGATTTCAAGCGACCCATTACAAATTTTCGAAAGCACGAATAGGCTTACAAATTAGGCCTAGGCATATATGAGCGTAGGCCCTATATATAAAGCGGTAGAATGTTTTTCAGATACATTAAAGACGCGTTAATAAAAACTTAAAGACAACTGTTTTTCAGACAACCGGTTTGATAGCTCGTTTGGTTTTTAGGCGTACAGATTCTGATTGTGATTTGTGAGCATGCTTGAACAAGTTCTGGCACCGTACATCGTGTCGACCAAAGACGTCGCCATTTATTTGTATTTTATTTGATCTTCAAAAAACAGCATCTGCTGCCATCTGGCGAATGTCGCACCAATTACTCCATGTAACACGGAACGCGTCCATAAATCTAATGTATTCCGCTATAAAAATTCATTTTATCCGTTTAAATGACATTTCCGAAAAATACTCTTGATCTACGCAACCAGTGGATTACTCGTTCAAGAAGAATGGAGGTATTTGAACGATGATTGGTGTTTTGGTGTGCGATCGCGGCGTTGTTTATACATAGTGAGAGATGTTTTAAATACCTGTCTGACAGGTCTGGGTTCGACGCCGCTTTTTTGCGAAGCCACCACAGGAGCGCTGATCGTGCTGTCCGAACTGTTTTTGCGCACTGGTTTACCAGATGAAACACGAAATTTCAGAACGATGATAATTTTATTTTTCTGAGGTCTACAGACTTACTGTACGGTGAGATTCGTTTTCCGGGTATTTTTTGCGCGCGATTTGCTTGCAAAGCGAAGTAATGTACAGGTTTTTATGTAGCGACCCTATGGCCACAACCCTGCTGATTTTCAATGAATTTATAAGGAGATCCGTGACCATATTTGCCAGTTTGAATGACCCAAGACGATGCTGGACTACTGTTAGCAGGCAGTCTGCAGAGCAGCTAATTTTTATGTTGATAGTAGCATAGATGAAGAGTTTAAAATATTTGATTATCCCATGAACCATAGCATGCTCTAGACAATCCAACTGCTAGAATTAACTTCCAGGCTTCTGTTCGGTTGTAGAACTTTAGTGCACAGAGGTAATATGTAGGTTATGCTATGTGGACCAAAAATTACTTTGACCCTGTTCCATTTTTCACTGGCTTGATTTGGTAAGATCCTTCACCACTGCTGCCCATTTGAATGGGTGCCATGCTATTTAAGGTATCTATGTACATGCCATGTTAGAATGATTGTGATAATTTTCTATCGCATTGATTACGTGTAATTTTTCACCGCCATTACCCGTTTGAATGGGTGCCTCACATCCATGGGCAGTGCTTGGACGCCCGCAGATATTTTTTTTGCAGGAGGGGCAAGCACAATGGTCACAGTTACGTTTTGAGGAAGAGTTTGACAAATTTAAAACAGGAAATTACAGCATGGGTATTTTCATGGGTTTTTAAAATATAAAATTTGATAATTTTTAACTAGTGTGAAGAAATTTTTTACAAAACAAAAAGTAGTAAATAAAAAAAATGGGATGTGGGCTTCACAGGTGCAAGTGTCCCTCTTGTCCCTATATATGTGCAGGCACCCATGTACACTTCAGTATTTATGAACTGACAGCTTTACAATCTGTGTCAATGTGATCAGCACAGCTGATTTTGCATGGACTTTCGGCCTGTAGGTGCGGTTCATCAGAAAAACTCACCAGTTGAGCGGCTCTTTGTGGTGCTGGACATCATGCACCACCATTCTCCAAAATGCTGACATTATTACTTTTGTGCAAATATATTTTTTAACAATCCTAATCCAGCTCAGATGAAAAGACGCTGGAAAACCAATGCACTGCACATCCTCCTAAATGCCAGAATTATTGTCTTCTTACAACAATGTTTTTTTTATTGTTTATCTAACTTGCACTCGTTTGTTTTTCCAGTATGACCAGTTCGCTTGGATTTAAATTCAACACAATCTGTTGACCGGTTCGGTGTAAATATTGGATGGCTGCCAGCGCGGTCAAACGGCTTCTGTCGTCATCACCGCTGAGTTTCAGCCGGAACCAGTCGTCCGATGGAAAGCTTCCGGTCATGTCGCAGCCGTACTTCGGGGTTCCACTCTTGGACATCGTGAGACGCGAAGGAACGACCGTCCCGAAGCTTGTGGCGAAATTATCATCGTTTCTACTCGAACGTGGTTCGTTGAAGTTATTATTCGAGTTGTATGAATTTGCCTTTGAGACAAGTTTGTTATTATCAGAATCCTGATTGACTTTGCATGAATTAATGGACTTGACCTCTTGTATCCCCACACACTATGATCAGTGTCGATCATTTGCCTTAATGATGTTCCTTCTCTTTGGAATACACTTTCTTCTTTTACGTGGTTGCTCTACAATTCTTCTCTCTTCTCAAAACGTGTCACTTCTTGCTTGGTCTGGTGCACTGAGGTTGCTTCTGAACAGTTCGCCCTACTAGAGGCACCTTACAAATTCTCGACTTCAAGACAATACAATAATTGTTTCTTTTTTATTTCTTCTGTAGGTGCTCTGTATGTTTGTTGATGCCACAAAATCTTATAAATAAATGTTCTTACTTGCTTATAAGCTGTTTGCATAAATTGCATTGCAATACACTACAAGTGAATGAAAACATTTACATTTGGTGGTTGGCTCTTCGTGTTTTTCCAGCCCTTGACCAGGTTGGAATATTCCGAGTGAGCGGCAATTCCAAGGTCATGGAGAGGTTACGGACGTCGTTCGATCGCAATGGAGATGCGGCGCTCACGGATACGGTCGACGTGATGGCCGTCGCAGGGCTGCTCAAGCTCTTCTTCCGCGAACTTCCAGAGACGTTGATTCCGGAACGGCTGACACAGCATTTTGTTGCAGCCCAGGAAGGTGCGATTCGAAACGCATTCGCAATGCATTGTGATGTGTTTATTAGAATGCATTTTTTAAAGTGCTGCTGTGACTTTCTAGAGTCTGTGGAGTTACGTAGTGCCTCTTGCAGATTGACTATTTTTTAGAACTAATAATGTGAATGAGTAGCTCATCCACAGTATTAGTTCCTTTTGCTCGTACTACTACCATGAAGAATCAAGCCTTTTCTGTGGTTGGTCCAGTGGTCTGGAATGACCTTCCTTTTGAGCTACGCATACACCCTGTGACTCTACCAGGATCCTTCCTTATTAAACTTAAAACTGTTCTTTTTGGGTGCGCTGGAGTCGAGAGCGCCTCTGAGTAGTTTTTTAACTTGAAGTAGCGCTATATAAATGTCTGAATGAATGAATTATGATCAGTAGGACGCGATGAGTGGCGTGCATGGTTGCCAAACAGTTCAATTCAACTCACGACTGTATTCGCCTGTGATCTTTTGTTCATACTATAAATTGCAATCATATTGTGGTGTGCCAGTTTGATATTAAACGAAGATTATTATTATTTTCTTTGCCAAGCGAAATTGCATTCAAAAATCAGTATCTATTGGAAAAACCAGTTCAAACTCCAATGGATCAGAGTGAACAGTCAACATCATAGAATAATCTTACCTTACCCTGTGCTGTTTTAAAGCGTTGTTTTGTGTGTATTACCATAACCATAACCATAAATTTTATTGCACCAATATAACAAAAACATTTTCATGAAGTATATATACATAACAGTTGGTTACAAACGGAAACCCAGAAGGGATTAGAAGTCCCACTGGTAGGGCTACCTATATGCATGCTTACAGATTCAAGATGGTAGATAGGCAAATATCATGTAAATATTTATAATCTGGATATACACATGATGCAGTCTTAACTAAAAACATAAACATTGGCAGTCAAGACAACATGATGTTGTTAAGCTATCAAACCTTAACTAAGAAAAGGAATAAAACTAAATAAACCTTAACTAGAAAGAAAAAGAAAAGATTAGAATAGAAGTGCTGTTACTGTATATGGGGTATAGTGTTTGTGTGTTGTACCTGCAAGGTTTGTGTTGTGCTTCTAGCGAGCTTTAAGGATCCCGATGGTTATGTGCGAGAGATTAAGCGACTCTTGGCTACGCTTCCCGATTGCAACTATTCCACTCTCAAGTACCTGACAGCATTTCTCGTGATGGTAGCTCAAGGGGAGAGTGCCAACAAAATGAACGCCAATGCGTTGGCAACCATCTTTGGTCCAAACATGTTCAGGTAATCGAGTTTTTGTTTTAGTTTTGATAAGATTTTTGTTTTGTTTTGTCTAGATGGAACTTTTTGCTTCAAATGTGTTTAGATTGGTTTTAGTTTTGTTCCAAAACATTTTAAGCTAATTTATTTGACTTTTTCACATATGTTCAAGTTTTTCGAATTGGTCCAAAGTTATTCGAGTGCTGTTTTAGTTTGAGGCCACCAAGTTTCATATCGTATATGAGAATTTATAAATCGCATCCAGCAGTGCTAGATAGTAAGTGGTGCTCTCACTTGATAGCCGCAAGGAAATAAGAACCTTCAAGCAACGAAGGGATGATGTTGGTACCCCGACTAAGATCTTACTACTGACTTACGGCTGACTCAGTTGACTCCTTAAAATCAAGTCTTAACACATTCACCGCCTACACGCCATGTTAAATGACTGGCTGTACTACGAGTTAACTCGTAGTAGGTGGCCAATGTGTTAAGACTAATTTATTTTGTGAGGCCTGTCCCTCTGTTTGTTGAATGTGATGCGCCATTGTAACGGCACGACTGTGTTATGGCATCATAGAGATCATCATTGTTATTACTATGGATTGAGGATGAGAGGTCATTCCACATAGAAGGTTCTATGATTGAAAAGGCATGGTATTGTGCCTTGGCAATCCTTGTGGTCTGTATTGTATTTGGTTGTATTGTATTTGGTTGTATTGTTGAATTTCATTGTTTTCTAGATGCTCGTCTGGACTTCCGGGTCTGAAGGAGCAAGGAATAACGAACGGTGTTATGTTCGACTTCATCCGAAAGTACAACGACTTGTTCCTGGAAAGCGGAGAGAGCTCTCCGTACGGTGAAGGCTTCCAGCTGGTAGGTCCTATGTCATGTGGACGATCCAGAAGATGTCAGCGATTACATGTATGAGAGACATTGAAGGTTGTGCCATAGCCACGACTGTAGCCAGAAAAAGAGTTTGGAAGAGTTTCCAGTGGACTTGTATCCCAATTTTGGTGGGGGGGGCAGTAGCGCAATGGATAGCTCGCTGGCGTAGAGTGCGAGAAATTGTGAGTTCGAGCCCTCGTTGGGCGGATTTGCTTTGTAGGCTGCTATTAGCGCCGTGTAATTACAAAGCTGTCTGTTCAGTTAGTAGTTAAGTTTAATTAAGATTACTGCATAACTTGTAAATGTAAAGCGCCGTGCATCTTGCAGGCGCTTAATTAAAGAAAAGATATTATTATATTATTAATATACACAGCATTAGTTGAAAAAAGTGTGATTTCTTTGTTGCGACAGGGGGGTTTGAATTCGCAACCCCCCTAAATACACCCGTGGTTTGAGTCAATGTTGGTTTTGTCAGAAGCATTAAAAATTACCTGTGTGTCCGATTTCGTAAAGATTGTGATGGAGACCTTGGACATAATCTGTGCTTGCATTGTCATGACTGACTTCTATTCTCTCTCTTTTCCTCTGCCTTTGCCTCCTCCACCTTTTGTTCTTCTCCTACTTCACCTTTCCTCCTCCTCCACCTTTTTTGCTCCATATTTCTTGTTCTTTCTCCACCTGTCCTTCTTTCTCCTTAAATTCTTCTCCATCCTCCACCTAATCTGTCTTCTCGCCCTCATCCACTTTTTCCTTCTTCTCTTCCCCTTCCTCCTTTTCCTCCTCCTCTCCTTATATTCATTCCTGTTTTCTTTCCAGTCTGACGTCATCTTATCCAGGCCATCCCCTCCCGTTCTCCACCACGACGTCCGACCCGCCTCCCGACTCATCTTCCAGGCGGCCGATGCGCCCATCCGACCGACCTCATCAGGCGACACAACAGACGGTGGCACCGGCCAACCTCCATCCTCCGCAACCGTTTCATCGTACCAGCAATACGCCGACAAAAACATCAATTTCAGTGAACGCCCGAAGACTTCGCAACTGGCGTCGACTCCTGTGCTGGCAGTGTTAGTGTTTGGTGTGCCATCTTCTGATTTGTAGGGCCCAGGTTTCATATGGTATTTATAGGGTATGGTTATGGTTTGATAGGTAATATGTGGGTTGGTAAGGCAGTGTGTGGTAAGGTAAGGTTTCAATGGCAAGGTAATAACGGAGTTGAGCTACTAAATGGGGTAACTTAAATACCTTGAATTTCATTATATAGCATAAATCTTCAATTACCTTCTTGTATCGCTTATTGATTCCTTGTGTTACCATACCATCGAACTGTGAAGGACAAATTTGTAAATACCATTTAATTCCATGCCTAACCAGACATATTTTGAATCACCTTGTATTAGTTACTGGAACCATACCATGCAGTGTTTAATCTAGTCCCCCTCCGCTGGGGGGGGAATTGAGGTTTCTGGGGGGGACAATTGAGCGTCCGAAGGACGCTCGTGAGGCGCGTAGCGCACTGAGGGGGGGTAATGGGGAGGGGGCAAATCCCCGTCCCCATTAGAAATTTTTTGAATGTCCACATTGCAATGGCAGTAATTTGAAGTGTCATCTTAACAAAATAGCTGTACTTTTTTCAGTGATCCATTAGAAACTTTTTGTATTTTCAAATTGCAATGGCAGCATTTTAAGGTGTCATCTTAACAAAAGAGCTGTACTTTTTCAGTGACCTAATTGGAAATTTTTTGAATTTCCACATTGCAATGGCAGCATTTTAAGGTGTCGTCTTAACAAAATAGCTGTACTTTTTCAGTGGCCCATTAGAAACTTTTAGAATTTCCAAATTGCAATGGCAGCATTTTAAGGTGTCATCTTAACAAAAGAGCTGTACTTTTTTCAGTGATCCATTAGAAACTTTTAGAATTTCCAAATTGCAATGGCAACATTTTAAGGTGTCATCTTAACAAAATACCTGTACTTTTTTCAGTGATCCATTAGAAACTTTTTGAATTTCCAAATTGCAATGGCAGCAGTTTAAGGTGTCATCTCAACAAAATTGCTGTACTTTTTCAGTGATCCATTAGAAATTTTTTGAATTTCCACATTGCAATGGCAGCATTTTAAGGTGTCGTCTTAACAAAATAGCTGTACTTTTTCAGTGGCCCATTAGAAACTTTTAGAATTTCCAAATTGCAATGGCAACATTTTAAGGTGTCATCTTAACAAAATACCTGTACTTTTTTCAGTGATCCATTAGAAACTTTTAGAATTTCCAAATTGCAATGGCAACATTTTAAGGTGTCATCTTAACAAAATACCTGTACTTTTTTCAGTGATCCATTAGAAACTTTTTGAATGTCCACATTGCAATGGCAGCATTTTAAGGTGTCATCTTAACACAATAGCTGTACTTTTTCAGTGACCCATTAGAAACTTTTAGAATTTCCAAATTGCAATGGCAACATTTTAAGGTGTCATCTTAACAAAATACCTGTACTTTTTTCAGTGATCCATTAGAAACTTTTTGAATGTCCACATTGCAATGGCAGCAGTTTAAGGTGTCATTTTAACAAAACTGCTGTACTTTTTCAGTGACTCATTAGAAACTTCTTGAATTTCCACATTGCAATGGCACCCTTTGAAGATGCCATTTTAACTAAATAACTCCATCATTTCAGTACTGATAAAAAGTGTTTTAGGATTTCAATATATATAATGTATATTATATAATTACAATAAAAAAAACTTTATGTATCGTGTTCAGCAGCTCAGTTCTGCTGTTGCTGGGTTATTCAAATGAATTACTGTTTACATGAGTAAATAAGCTGACTTTTCAGCACTGTAATCAGAAACTGTCAGCTTATCCCAGTTTCTCCATATGGCCCTGAGTTGCTGACCTAATACACACTTTCCGAAATCATATTTAATGGTACACAAATCTACCAAGAGCTAATAAACTACCGGTACCAAAATCAAGAAGCCACTAGTCTTGTAGTAATGATGTTGTTTTACTAGGTGTTCAGATAATAGGACCAAAACATTTTGAAATTTGACAGTTTAAAATGTGAAGGATAGCACTTGATAGCCATTCAGTTGTACAAAAAATGGTATTTGTACAAATATTAACAGTAAATTATACTCATTTTTGCTGGATTTTGTCATCTAATATAACAGTAAATAATTACTACAACCATGTAGCTGTAAATAATATTACGGTTATATTATTATAACAGTTCATGTAATGCAATGATGTAAACACTAAACAGCAACTAAATACTATTACCATTTTGACAAAAATTTCTGGAGGAGATGTCATCTCTGTTTTAGTTAGAAAAAAATAGCGTTTATCTAAATATATACAGTAAGTTATATTCTCTGCAACATGATAGTATCGTATATTATAGTAGTAAATAATGTCATTATAATCATATAATAGTAAATAATATCACGGTATATTATAACACTTCAAGTAAAACAACGATGAAAAAGTTACTAAAAACCAATAACATTTTGTGAAATTTTTCTGGGGGGGAAATGGCAATCCTGGGGGGGAAAGTTCCCCCCCAGAGACGTCTAGATTAAACACTGCATACCATGGCTTCCACAGGGCTATGGATTTTTCTAATTTTGACGCATTGTGTTCCAGAGCTGACTCTGCTCTTTAAGTCTACCTTCTTTTCTTGTCTCGTCCTTCAAGACCTCCTCCTCCCCACCTCCTCCCCCCATAAGGTCACTTCGTACAATACTCGACCCAGACCACTTGATCTTTCCCTTCATGGAATTGATTCTTTTGCCAAAAGAAGTTTTATTATGCGAATGTTGTATTACTTTGCATAAATGTTCTATTAATTATTTCTTCTGTAAACTGTTATGCATTTGACGGTAGCCTAAAAAGAATATTCTTACTTACCGGTATTTACTTAACGTAAGTTGGTGAGGACAGAAATGGATGGGAAGAAGTAGTGGGTAAGTACGGACTGGGTGTACGAAACGAGGCGGGGGAGAGAATGCTGGAGTTCTGCGATTCCAATGAACTACGAATAATGAACACATGGTTCGAACAACCGAAAAGAAGACTTTATACATGGACGACGCCGGATGGAAAACACAGGAATCAGATTGACTACGTGTTGGTGAACAAAAGATGGAAGAGCACGATAAAAGATGTAAGAACAAGACCGGGGGCGGATTGCGGAACAGACCACGAGATGATAGTGGCTACATTACAGCTAAAGTTGAAGAAGTTGAAGAGAGGCAAAAGACTGACCAGTTTTGATTGCAAAGGCATAACACCAGAATACAGGGTGGAGATAATGAATAGGTTTGAGATCTTAGAGAGAGACGATACAACGGAAGAGGAGGATGCAAACAAGTTATGGACAAAGATGAAAACTGCGATTCAGGAGGCGGCGGAGAAACATGTACCAAAGAAAACGTCAAGGAAAATTACACCATGGCTATCCAAAGAGGCCATTTAGGTGGCAATGGAAAGGAGAGTAGCAAAAAAGGAAGGGAACAGGGATAGGGTAAAAACATTGAATAAGGCCTTCCAAAGGAAGGCAAGGGAGGATAAGGAAAACCATCTCAAGGAAATGTGCAAGGAGATGGAGGAAGAAGGGAAGAAAGGAAGAACTAAAGAACTGTTCGCAAAGATAAAGGAAATAACAAAGACAGCAGGCCCTAGAATGGGATCTCTCAAGACAAAGGATGGGAAGATAATAGGAGACGAGGAAGAGATGAAGGCAAGGTGGAGAGAGTATACGGAAGAGCTGTACAAGGAGGACGAACGTGTCGAGAAGGAAAACATCAAAATAGAGGAAGTTGAAAACGAACCAGAGATATTGGAGGCAGAGGTGGAGTGGGCGATAAAACAGCTAAAGGACAACAAAGCACCAGGACATGATGGAATACCTATAGAACTGGTAAAAGCGGGAGATGAAGCAGTGGTGAGGACTATTACAAAGCTATGCAATCAAATCTGGAGAACTGGGGAGTGGCCGGAGGACTGGAAAAGGTCAGTGTTCATACCAATATTCAAGAAAGGAGACGCGAGAGAGTGTGGAAATTATCGAACGATAGCGATGATATCGCACACGAGCAAAATACTACTCAAAATAATCCACAAAAGAATGGAGAAGACAATTGAAAGAGAATTACCAGCCAACCAAGCGGGATTCAGGAAGGCGCGAGGAACGCGTGATCACATCGCCAATATAAGGTGGATTATGGAGAGACAGAGGGAGTACGGGCAAGAGGTGCATATGTGTTTTATAGACTACAGCAAGGCGTTTGATTGCATAGACCATACACTACTGTGGAGGACACTAATCGAGATGGGAATTCCGAAGCATCTGGTTAAACTACTGAAAGGCCTTTACGTGGATCAAGAGGCGGTTATAAGAACTGAATATGGAGACACAGAAAAATTTAAAATAAGGAAAGGAGTGAGGCAGGGGTGCATTTTGTCCCCTTTCCTGTTCAATCTGTATGCCGAGAGAATTATGAGGAGGGCTGGATTGGAGGAGGCAACAGAGGGGGTAAGGATAGCGGGGAAAATACTGAATAATTTGAGGTACGCTGATGATACGACATTATTGGCGGGTAAGAAGGACGACCTGGCCGAGTTAATAAGAAGAGTCAGGATGGAAAGCGAAAAGGCGGGACTATACTTCAACGTAAAGAAAACAAAAGTTATGACAACTGCAACATGGGAAAACTTTGAGGTGGATGGAGAAACGATAGAGGTAGTATCGAGCTTCACATTCCTGGGATCTATGTTAGAGAAGGAGGGAAGATGTGATATGGAAATAAGGCGGAGGGTAACAATGGGAAAAACGGCAATGAACGGTCTGGGAAATATTTGGAAAGATAAATATGTGAGCAGGGAAACAAAGAAAAGACTGGTAAGAGCACTGATCTTTCCGGTCGTCCTATATGGATGTGAAACATGGACAAAGACACTGGATATGGAAAAGAAAATCAACGCGTGCGAGATGTGGATTTGGAGAAAAATGTTAAGGATTTCATGGACGGAGAAGAGAACTAACGAATCGGTGCGTGAGGAGCTCGGAATAGAGAGAGATGAGACACTACAGCAAACAGCGACTTGGAGGAAATTGAGCTACTTCGGCCATGTGATGAGATCTAACGGTTTGGAGAAGGAGCTGATGACGGCATGCGGTGAGGGAAGGAGGAGACGCGGAAGACCAAGGAAGAGATGGTTGGATGAGGTACAGGAAAAGTCTGGCATGAACTTGGAGGAGCTGAGAGAGGCAACAAGAGAGAGGGGACACTGGAGAGGATACATCAAGAATATCGCCAGAGCTCCAAGAGCTGACGGCACCAGGTGACCAGGTGACATTACATTGCTTACGTTATAGCTTAATATTTGTTGAAATACCTAAATATTGCGTGAGATGAACCTGCTGGTGACAAATTTCTTTTAGCATTCAAGAGGCGATTGACCAAGCCATTCTCGAATATGTCTTCGGCGAGACAGTTGAGAGCTTTCCAGAAAGCGATGGTAAGATCACCGCCACTTGCAGGTCGAGTTAGGAAGAACTGTGCAAGGAATTCCCATCTCCTGGACTTCGATTATTTTCTTAATATTATTGAATACGAACAAGTTTACTAAGTTTAATTTAGTTTGTTGGCAATGATGTCTTACTATGCATGGTTTGAGCTGTCACCTTGTCATGCAGTGTGTATGTGTGTGTGTAGGGTGTGTGAGTGTAGGGGTGTGGGGTGTGTGTCAGTGTGTGTTCATGTGTCGGTTGAGGTAAATGCGGGTGCTTGTATCATAAATAAATGTGTAATTAATTATTGATTTATTTAAATTTGATTAACTTTGATTAGATTAGCTTAGATTAGATTTGATTAACATGGATTAGATTAGCTAAGATTTTTACGGATATATTTTTGCTCAAGTACTAATCCTTAGTTCCTGCGAATCACTTTTAAAGTGTAAACTTTTTGCGAATTACTTTTAAATTCGATTTGTGATTGACTAATATTAAATGTTTCTGTTTGCTTAGAAATGCCGGATGAGAGTGACAACAGTTGGAGTCTTTCAGATGATGACAATAGGTGAGTGACTCCTTGGTATGTCAAAGGTCAGAGCTCTAAGTTCATCAACGGGTCAGCTAAGTTTGTTTGTATGTGCACTTGTTATAGCGCCCCTTCAAGCTCTCTCTACTCAGAGGCGCTCCCGAATGCAGAGCAGACACTGCATCGGCGTTTCACGCCGATTCAGGGAAGCGCTGAGCAATTGTGAGTGAAGAACTTGCCCAAGGTCCTTACGCGGCGAGGTGGATTCGAACCCCGAACCTTCCGGCTTCAAGGCAACGACGCCACCACTACACCACCGCGCCTCAAGTTGTCATCTAACAGCATCAAAAGGTCATCTAAGTGAATAGAAGGGTTCATCTAAGAGAATAAATGGAATCTTCTAAGAGAATATCTAGAAGAAGTAATGCACGAGAATAGAAGGCGTTTATTTATCTGCAAGAAAGGGAAATTTTTGAAATATTTAAATTCTTTTTTAGTTAATTTTTCCTGCAAGCTTATGCCATAGCTTTCTCAACTCAGGCCCTGGAAGTGTTTTTGGGAGTGGAACATGGCAGTGGAACAATGGAACATGTCAGTCAGTCTGTTATCATTCTTGATGTGACGTTGAACAATGAAGTCTCTTTCATTTACCTGTCATATGTTGTTGGCTTGCAGGGCCACACAACTCCAATATCCCCAGAGACTCGCTGCCAACAACGTGCAACCATCTGTCAAAGCAGTTGACTCTGACAGCGTGTCAGAATCAGAGACGAGCAGCAACGACAGCGACACTGACAACCGTCGACAACGACGCAGGCAAGTGCAACAACTGACAATGCAATCGTGCAACACACGACAACAAGACTGAGAATGCAATATGACGCTATGTTGATTTGATGGTGCCTTTCTTACAACTTTAGGTTTATTTGAATTATTCATGATTGCTTATGATTATTCATGATTGTGTAACTTGATTATTCGTCACATGTGTATGAAAATGAACCCTTGTTTATGATTATTTATGTTTATGATTGCTTATTATTATTCATGATCGCTTTTGATTATTCATCATTGCTTATGATTATTCATGATTGCTGATGATTTTTATTTATGATGGTCTGTAGTGATGCGGTGACTAAAACTGCAAGTGATGGTCAGACGCACGACAGAGACTGGGCTGCGGAGGCAGAGGTGCGTTTCCATGACTACTTGTAATTATGCTATGAAGTTCTTCGTTTACATTGACTGAGTGTGATACATTTATATCTGTTGCCGTAAAGTCAACCTATGTAAAGTCAACCAGGACAGTATTTGGGCATTTTGAGCAATTGTTGTGCTTTGCTGCCTGTTGAGAGATGTAAGAGAACGTTATTCTTTCATTTTTCAGCAAGACCATATCTCTCAAAGCCTTTGGACTTGCGCCAATACCAAGGCCAAAATGTCACTAGAACGTTAGGTTTGGCGTTCAGCTGAGTCCAGACTTGAAAACTGAGTGTAGACTTTAAGCTTGAGTCCAGACTTAGAGGCTGAGTCCAGACTGTGAAGCTTATTCTAGGCTAAGAGTCTGGCTTTTAAGGTGGAAGTCCAGGCTTTGAGGTTGAGTCTAGCTTTAGAGGCTGAGTCTGGACTTTGAGAGTGAGTCTTGTTATTAGGGCTTCAAGTTGTTTAATGAAAAATATCAGGAGACATACACAAGTTTTTTCATTTAATTTTAATTAAATTTTTGCAATAAAAAACCTTTCCATGTTTCAGACAAAATCCCGACGCCCCGTTTCTGGCTTTGGCAACAGAGCCGAGGAACCAGTCTCATCGGCTTCACAGCATCGGGCCACCAGTGCGCCGACTCGGCCATCAAGCATAGGTACAAAGGAGAACCTCAGCCAGGCCAACTCAACGACGGGGAACCAGTATTCGCGAAACAACAACTATTCTAATCGACGGAATGACCAGGGGACGCTGAAGTCGCCTCTTGTCGAGAAGCAGGCGTGGTCTTTGGAATCAGGAGATCGACTGCAAGAAGGTAGTCTGCGTTTGTGGATTGCGCGGAGGGGAATGGTGTCGGAAATATGCTGTGACTACGACTGCTGAAGGGTGCTGAGGAGTTGGTGTGATTGATTGATTGGTTGATTGTATGAGCTATTGACTAATTGATTGACTGATTGCTTTGTTGATTGTGTGAGTTATTGATTGATTTATTGATTGAGTTAATGACTGATTGATTTATTGATTGATTTACCGATTGAGTTATTGATTGATTGTGTGAGTTATTGACTCATTGATTGATTGAGTTATTGATTGATTGATTGATTGATTGATTGATTGATTGATTGATTGATTGATTGTGTGAACTGATTGCCATTGACGTAGTGTGAAATTCCAGTTTCTTTCTTTCCGCCTCCAGGCAAATCGTCGACATTGAGGCCGCAGCATTCTGCAGATGACCTTCCGATGAGAGGTCATCCCAAGAACTCGGGGTTTGTTAGGCTTTGATGATGTTTCCAGTTTAAGTAACTGTCTGCACATCATCAACAATTCATCATCATCATTGTCATCATCATCATAGACGTACAAGGCATATTTCGGACAAAACTGTTTTTTGGCAAGCAGACCCGGGAAATGACTAAAAAGGAAAGGTCGTCAACTTTTTTCTGGTAATAAGTAGTATTTTCCACGAGATTTCAGGATTTATTTTTCGGACAGAAGTTAAATCTTTGCTCCCCCACTGCAGAAATCTTCAGTATGCCTATGATCGTCACATCATCTTTATCATTGCCATCATCATCATCATTGTCATTATCATGATAGTCGTCATCATCATCATTGCCATCATCAATGTATAATAATAATAATAATCATCATCATCATCATCATAATTGTCATCATCACCATTGCCATCATCAAAGTATCATCATCATCATCATCGCCATTATCAAAGTATCAGAAGTCATCATAATAGTCATCATCATCATCATCATCATTGCCATCATCATCATCATTGCCATCATTATCACCATCATCATCATTGCCATCATCAAAGTATAATCATCATCATCATCATCATCATTGCCATCATCATTGCCATCATTATCATCATCATCATCATTGCCATCATCAAAGTATCATCATCATCATGTAGAAAGTCATCATTTTGGTGAATGATAATTTGACGCCATGTCTGATTACAGGGTGGCTGAGAGAGAGGAGCAATGTTTGGCTGAGTTTAAGCGGCTGACGAAACAGATTCACGGTGAGTTCAAAATAACGATCGTTTGCAAATCATGGATCGGATTATACGGATGATCGAGCGAAAGGATCGATTGCTTGATCCATATGAAGTCGGTGTTTTATTTTGTGTTCTGACGTAAGAACATTGATTAAATTACTTTGGATTATAATGGAGTTTTATATTAGATTAATTGTCATAGATTGGTGGATATCATATTAGTGGATTGGATAATTAGATTAACAAATAGAACAATTAGGTTGTTGGATTTGAAGATTAACAGATAAGGAGATTAGACAGGTGGATAGATTGGATTACATTTGTGTGGATGGCACGTATAATTCCTTATTCATCTGGACGTATGGTTTGTAAACAAATGCTCTTCATGCTTACATAATAAATGAGATTAGCAAAGATTTGATTAGTAGTGATTAGATTATTATTAGATTTACTTTTGATTGGACTTGGGATATTGGACAACACAGAGTATACTTGGATAGAAAGATTTTAGATTATAATCAATTTCGAAAGTGAAGATATACTGAATGTTGACGATCTTGAGGTTTTTTCTGACAAGATTTGTTTATGGGAGGTGCGATATTTTTCCAGCTTGCAAGAAGAAGGTGAAGGAGTTTGAAGAAGACTTCGAAGCCAAACACGGATATAAAGTAAGTCGTCTGCATTTTTAGCGCCAGTCCCAATTCTGGCTAAAGGAGGAGGCAGTTCATTCAGTTTTCAGCCTTTTTGTATCCATGAGATTATTGTCATGTGTATTAATATTTCCTTGTTGAAGGAAGACCTGTGCTACTATTTCTAATGGGACACAGTAGCCTAGTGGTGAGAGTGTGTGTTTTCTAGTCTCAATAGTCGACCCTGAAGGTGACCATGTAGATCACAATTCAGCACTTCAACGCCATGGCATTTAGTGGTTCCTTTAGAAGACCACGCCCGATATGCATGAGGTTTAGCCATTCCAGATGCATTGCTTTTGTAATTTCTAAGTCCCTGGGGGAACGAAGTACCTCAGGGCAAATAAAAAAATAATTAATAACAATATTAATTAATAATAATTAATTATTAATATTAACTGTGATCTGTACTTGCAGCCGATGCACAGCGACAGAGTCGGCAACAAAGAAGTTCGACGCTGTCTCGAGGAATTACCCGAAGCTCGTCGACAGCTCAATGGTACGATGAGATTGTGATTGTTATCATCAAGATTATCATAATTAAATTATTATTATTATTGTTATCAAGATGAGACGGTGATTTTTATCGTCACACGACTTTTATATTTAATTATTTACCTACTTTTCATTATCTACTTTCTTAGTTCGGATGCATCCGCGTTTTTCGCGTTGATGAATTCAAAGATTGTTCATGTGTATAGCTTGGTGGCCAACTGGTTTGAGCGGCCGGCCTGTACAGCGGAAAGTATGGATTCAATCCGACACGGTTGTACTGTGTAGGGACCGTGAGCAGGTTCTTCGCACACTATTGTTCCTGCAATATAATTGGATCTGTGCTATCAAGACCTGTGCACTTATAGCTTTGTTAGAAGGGCGATATATATATCAAATGCAGGTGTGTTGTATCAATGTATAGCTCCAGATTCATTGATTGCAAGAATTTATATAGCGCCAATTCAAGAAGAAGCCCACTCACAAGTGCTCCCAGTCCAACCACCGTGATACAAGAAGGTTTAAGGTGCCTGTAAAACACTGAGGAGTCAACCATATGTAACAGTCACATCTCCAACGAGAGACTATTCCATACAGATGGACTTGCTACTGAGAAAGCGCAACGCTGACAGGTTGAGGTTACAACACGACGGGCCAGCAGCTCTTCGCTGGAAGCAGAGCGTAGGGCTATGTGTGGCCAGGCTGCAAGTTGTGTAGCTCCTTCTTATTAACTTCTAAATTCTATCAGGCAAATTTGATGTGATTGTTTTGCTAGCATCATTATTCCTGTTACAATTGATTTCTTCTTGTTGTGAAATTGTTTCGCTGCAGAGCTGCGAGAGACAATGGAATCGATCCAGGACGATCGACGTGACGATCGATTGAGCAGCGGATCTCGCAAGACTACGACGACGACGACTCCACCGACGATCGAAGACACGCTTGCGACGCTCGTCGTGAAACTGAAAGAGAAGAGACAGGCTGCGTCACGTCCAGAAAGTCTCTCGGTGGGTTAAGTTACAGATTGTTTGATTGGTTGTCTGGTGGAAGTGTTGATTTGAAGCTAAGGGACCTTGGTCCCTTGGGCGGGCTTCTTGGTTGTTGGCCGTCCACTTGGAATCGACTCCCGCTAGTGCTGCGCTTACTACCTCTGAATGATTTGCTGCTTTTTACCTGTTGCTCAAGAGCCTTTCTCTTTAACTGGGAGCGCCACTGAGTAGGCATCTTGACGGGGCTGTACATGCACAGTTTTGCAATGAATGAAGTATTGTTGTTTTGGCTGGTGTTAATAATGTCGTATTGTTTCACAGTATTGTTATCTGGTGATAGTAGCATTGTATGGTGGCATTGTTGTGTTGTTTGATGATACATTGCATGGTGGTAGTGTTGTGTTCTTTATAATTATTGATGTTATGTTTCTGGTTATAGCAATGCCTGGAGGTATTGTTCTGTTTGTTACTCAGTGATAGCAATGCCTGGTGATATTGCCATGTTTCTGGTGTAAGTGCCATCTGGTATTAATTAGTATATTTGTATGGTGGCATATTTCTAGCCGTGTTATGTAACAGAATGCAATTGATGTGTTGTAGGAGATGTCAAAGAAGGAGATTTGTGAAGAGAAGCTTTGCATTCAGAAGGCGCTACTCCACTTCGAAACGATCCACGGCCGACCTGTGAGCCACAGTCATACATTCACTTGTCATTCATTCGTTCATTCATTCATTCATTCATTCATTCGTTCGTTCATTTATTCGTCCATTCATTCGTTCGTTCATTCATTCGTTCATTCGTTCGTTCATTCTTTCATTCATTCGTCCATTCATTCGTTCATTCATTCATTCATTCGTCCATTCATTCGTTCGTTCATTCATTCGTTTGGAATACTCATATGGTGTCTCTCTCTCTCTCTCTCGAGATGGCTATTTAGAAGCCACTCACCGACATTAGAACTCAAGCATTGCTCTCCTTGCAGTGATTATGTCAGTGAATTGCTAGTTTTACTCGATGTTCTTATTTGCATTGGATTATCAATATAATTTAATTTAACTGTTGAAATGCATGTATAATGTGTATTTTAATAAAGTATATTTGTTTTCCAAAGAGTACGGCGAGTGAGAAGGAAATCATGCATCCGCTCTACGACCGATATCGAAGGATTAAACGACTGCTGGAGAAAATGTCCGATGTGAGTGGCATCTTTTTTGTTATGCTTATATTTACCCATTGTTGTCCAGACCCATTGTTGTCTAGAACCGTTGTGGTCAAGGCTCTTTGTTGGCACGACCCATTGTTGTCAAGACCTTATTATTTGGAGACTGATTATTAACAGGAATTACTGCTGTCAAGACTCGTAGTTGTCAAGACCCATTGTTTTTCTTGAATCCATTGTTTTAACGACCCATTGTTTGAGAGATCCATTGTTTCGTTGCCTTTTGGTCTCAGAAGTTAAAAACATTTAACGATTTATTTACTATGCTTTGCAGCTGAATGAATATATATGAAAATTTATATTTCTGTTGTGATATTTTCTTTTAGGGTAGTGCCGACGATGATATTCAAAGTGTGCCTGGTAACCTGTCTTTCGTGTCATCAACCACACAGAGCACGGCCTATGGCACAGGAGCCAAGGGAACCAGTACGCGATCAAATCGAAATGTATGATGATCGTTTAACATGTTTCAAGCAGATTTATGGTAATCGTGTTCTGGGTAACGCTCAATATTTGGCGTTTGCAGTTCGTGCTAAGCCAGCACACAGCATCGTCATCAGCAATATGTGCAAAGCGGAAAGTCCAAAAGGAAAACCGGTTATTCTGCAGTCATTAACGATGTGAGACATTGTCTGCACCTCTCTGCAGTCACAGAAAGGGTTCGAAGCCTGCTTCCCCCGAACTTGATTTGCCGCGCAGCGTTCTGACCGGTTCTGAGCTGTTCAGCATTGTACAGAGTCGTCGATATAGGTTGTAGCTGGGGGCCAGATAGATGGCATGGCAACGAGGGAATGGTTTGCAACGTCAGTTGTTGACCATTCTACACTTCAGGCCGAATTAGCTGTCATGTCCTCAGCTGGTAGGTTCAACCATATGGGTCGTCTCGAGGGGAGACGCATGGCAGGGTGGAGTAAGATGTCGCCTTGTATTATTATGAATATGTATGCAGCTTTGTTAATAATAATTATAATGCAAATAATAATGACGATATTATTTGTTTTATATACATTGGATCCGTGGATGAGAGACTTTATTTAAACTGGTTTAATTTTCCTAGGGCCTAAGGGATTTTCTACGTTTTCACAATAAAAATATTAGCAATAATTAAAAATAACGGTAAGCATTGTTATACTACGAATAGTTATAGTAAAATAAGAAAGGGATTCATTACCAGGATATCCACACTTATTAACATATTATGTTTTAAGTTTTTAACTTTACTATTAATTTATTAATATTGATTTGCTTTATTATTATTAATTCTGTGTATTATTTAAATACATTATATCTTGAGGTCCCATTGTGTGTCTGCTATTGGAGTAATAATGGATATACTTACCTACTCACTTATAATAATAAAAAATAAAATGGTATTAATATCTGTAGATAAGAATCATAGCTCTATATCTTCTACATGTTCTACACTTATTTATCAGTTTATCAGATATTTGTTTTTTTCAGACAATTGTTATATCAGACAATTGTTCTTTCCTTTATTCCAGAATCCGGTGTATTCCCCGACGAAATCCCACTCCAGTCGAAACGTGTTTACCATCGGACGAGGGGATCCTCCTATCCACCGACAACCGGAACCCCCTGTACAGCGCCGGAAAACGGATGGCGCTGGAACGAGGGAAGCAATGGGAAGAATGTTAAACGACGACGAAAACCTTAACCTTAACCAATTATCAATGTACGACATTGCAATTATTATTGTTATTATTGTTGTTGTTGTTATTATTATTGTTGTTATTATTATTATTATTATCATTATTATTATTGTTATTAGTATTTTTTTACCCATGGTATTTATGATTATTATTATTGTTTTTAATCGATTAGATAAGAATTGATGATGATTAAGTAATGGGTGAAAGTTGATCAGTTATGAATTTACGGATGATTGTATGTTTATATATACATGTATACACAAGGGCGGATACAGAAATTTTCGAAGGGGGGCCCAAAATTTTTGGTGTTGCCGGCGAAAAAAATTTTTTTTACCGCTGAAAAAACTGATGACCTTTTTTTTTTTTTTTAGTCGGCCAATTTTTGTGGAAAAAAGTACTTGTTGAAACCAAATGGGGGGCCACGTCCCATGCAATTTTTAAATGGGGGCCATGGCCGGATTGGCCCCCCCTGGATCCGCCCTTGTGTATACATATATAAACACACATATATTTATATGCATGGCATATATGCAATTATGCAAATATGATAATATATACATGGCATTATTTTATATGTATACAGACACATACACATATATATTTATATTTGCTGGTTTCTTATATCACTTCTGCTGTTGAACTGTGACTTTTTATCGGATGTAAAGATAAAAAATGCTACGGAGACTATTATTACTTAATTGATTATTAATCTTTAATACCGTACATAATTAATATATATATTTTACAAGCAGTGATTAAATTAATCTAATTAATATATTAGTGAGTATTTCATCTTTAAGGTTCCAACTTCCAATGATGCCATTCTTCTCTTAGCTAGTGAGTACGAGCGTTTTGATTAAATATTACTAATTATATGTAACACACACTAATGAAGAGATGATCAATCATTCTTTTGTAATCATTGACGATGAATTGATTTATTGTGATGCATTTGTTGACTGCTGAGCTCAGACCTCGGTTGATGAGTGAACTGCAGAGGACGAAGGCGGAAAAGAAACGTCTCCAGTTGGTGCTGCACAACTTCGAGGAAGACTTCCAAAGAGAAAACGGACGGTAATTAACCTACGACCGGAGTTCTGTCTAAGCTGCAACTAAACCAGAAACGGAATTTAATTCTAGTGTTTTGTTGATGCTCTGTTGTTATTGAGAGATTAGCTCTAATACTAGTGCTTATAAGTATGTAAGTAAGTATGGCCTTTATTACTTCATTTGTAAACGCACAATGGGACATTGACAAATAATGCAATGTAACTCAGAAGTTATAATAACGTGTAGTAATATACGTGAAAGTAACGAGAAACAAATGTTAGTAAGTGTAAATCATTCCCTGGTGGCGCATTGGACAACACACTGGCGCTGAGTTCAATTCCTGAATCCCCTGTAGGGCTGACGTGCTCTGTAGGGTTTTATTAGCGCTCTTGTATTACAGGCCATCTGTTCTGTAAGTAGTTAAGATTTGTGTTTTTGTGATTCGTTTCAATTGCATGACAGTTACTGTCCACTGTAACCGGTTGCGGTCTGTCAATCGGATTGTTCAGAAAATGAAATTATAATTAGTACTGATGTAAACCTTTCTTCTGAGAAGGTTGTTATGTGGAATTACAAGTGTCTGTGTTTATTAAAGTGTTAGCATTTGATAATGATGATGATAACGATAATAAGAGAGGGACATTGAATGATTATGTCCTGAAGTTAGTAATAATAAAGATGACAATATTGTTATTATTGTTTGGAAATTTTTAAAGTTATTCATCATCTTTAACCTAGATATCAGTTTCTTTTCCCTACTGCCTTTAGATAATTCAATTTATCACTCTACATCTGTATTTTGATATTGCCTTCCACCTCGAAAGTTTAGAAGTGTGCAAGACTATATGACAGTGTGTAATTTATTGTTAATTTTTGTGTTTATGCAACAGGAAAATCCAGAAGTATGATCAATTGCCTCTCGAAGCCGAATATAAACAGTACAAGGTACGTTGTTCTTCAGCCCCTTCATTAGCAACAGAGGTCAAGGTAGTCTTAGCTGAACAGGTGGTAGAAGGTAAGATATCTTTGCATGTATAAGTGTCCATTCAAGATTTCCACTCAGAGGCACTCCCGACTACAGTGCAGACACTGAATTGGAGTTTCAAGTGAAGGCACACGAGCAATTGCGAGTGAAGGATTGCTTAGGGTCCCTACACAGCAACTTCAGCTGGATTATGGTTGCGATTTCTTTGCAAGGGTAATAGAAAGTCTGTTTGTATTGCAGTGGATGGCTATTTGAGGAGAAGACTCAAATAGGCACGATAGCACATTGGGTTGAAGTATGTACGCAAGGGACCTTCATATTTCCAGGTGCAACAGAGCGCAACATTCTCTGACTTTCGTTGCGTTCTTGTTTACATATTACATCGACATACACGGAGTTCGAGCAGAAACTTTGATTTTCATCGATTGACAACGTTGGACAACAAATGACAAATGAGAAAAATCTAAAATTTCTATTTCAAAGTTCTATGAACTCTTGATGTTTTATTTTCCACAGACGATCAAAGCGAAATTAAAACTACTCGAAGTCCTCGTCGCAAAACACCAGCAGACAAAGTGACCTCTACGCTAACGTCTGCCAATCGACCGCTGCTGTTACGATTCATTTGCGGGAAGAAGTGTTTAGGTCGGATCTGGGTCAGGCCATGACCTCTGAATCGGATCGTGACCTCTGGGTCAGGTCGTGACCTTGACTGCGATGATGAAGCCCCTACCTTATTCGATTGTGGTTGTGTGTGCTTTGAGCTGTCCATCATCCATCTGACCTTTTGGACGTACACATTCCAGCTTCGCTTTGCAGTGCTTTAGATGGCGTGACTGCGGTGTTGTGTTTTGCCATGTCTTAACGAAGACATGGTCTTACCATATCTTTATTCTGAAATGTTGTTCTGCGGTGGATTAAATGCGATGCGTCACTTCGTAAATGATACGGTCTTGACGTGTTTTCGAAATAACGTGGTTTTGTCGTGTCTTAAAAATGAAATGGTGTCATAGATGACATGACTTTGTAGTGTCATAGATGACATGACTTTGTAGTGTCATAGATGACTTGACTTTGTAGTGTCATAGATGATATGACTTTGCAGTGTCATAGATGACCTGACTTTGTAGTGTCATAGATGACATGACTTTGTAGTGTCATAGATGGCATGACTTTGTAGTGTCATAGATGACATAACTTTGTAGTGTCATAGATGACATAACTTTGTAGTGTCATAGATGACATGACTTTGTAGTGTCATAGATGACATGACTTCAAGTACTCACACACACACACACATACTGTAAAAAGAACTGACCTCTAGTATTAATCCACGTTGGTGGTAAATTTTCCATGACATCCATTTAGGATTAGAAAAGTATTCTATCTTTGAACTTGCCGTGCGTGATAATCTTGTACATAATCACATCGTACGATTAACTTTGCAAATCTATGCGTACAGCTATGTATGCACAAGTGCACGTGCATGCACGACGTACCATGTCGATTCGTTCACTTGTTCCCGGTGTGCGTGCCACTCCACTTTGTGAGAAGTGTTACTTTGTTCCCCCCAAACCTTTTCACTTAACGTGCCATACTAGTTAATGCAACATACGAGAACTGAAGATTAGTGCTACAGAAATATCGATTCCAGCTTCATGCTGGTGTACAGCAGCATGATTTATACACTACTATCATGGGATATGTCTGCCAAATACTTCATGCAACGTGTCTGACGCGGTGTACGTGTGTGTGTGTGTGCATGTATTCCCTTGTTAACTATGTGTATACATTAACAATTGAACATTGTCTTAAGGAAATGATATTTGATATAATCAGCAAGTACCCGGTATTTACTCAGCGTTTTAACGAGTATCCAGTGTACCTGGTTGTATATCACTTGTGTGCAGTTTCGCAGGACAGCATTTCAAATGGACACAGATTGAACTTGCTGAAAACTAATTCTTCAATTTTTCATCGGAGCAGTTGCAGCGTTCTTGAGAACTAATCCAGATTCTTTGCTGCTAAATTAGCAATTAAATTTGTAAGCGGCCGAGTCTTTGAAAAGCTGTTATGGGACATGGTGGCGTTTTGATTACTGCGCTCATTTGGAGACCACAGGTTTTGAGCGTTCTACCTAAGATGGTGGAGTAGACCTTGTGCATGTCGACATAGAATTGCTCAGAGCTATCCCATCCCTTTGACGCATAGTGATGCTTCGTGAGTGTAATGATATAAATAGTGTTTTTCGGTTGTTTTTGACTAGATTGTGTTGGATGTTTTGTTAATAGACGCCAAGACACAATCCTTTTAGATTTGTGCCTTTCCCATGATGCATTGCCTCGCTTTATTGTAAAATCGTGCGACGTTGTTTTTCCCCCGGATGCTGTAAACTACGATCTCTTTGTTTAAATCGAAAAATAGAACACCAGGGTTGGAAATAAAACCTGGTGGCATTTCGAAAATGGTTGTTTTCTTTAGATTGTAATTCTTTGGGTTGAAACCTGAAGTTTTTTAAATATGGTGCTTGTACAACAACTCGGTTATGTAATGTTGTGATGTTTGGTAGGTCACGAAAACCTTTTGAGTTGTATGATGTGTTTTTAATCTCGCAATTTCTACAGAACACAAAGGCGATGTCTCAAGAACTGGCTTGTCACATGGTGCTCAGTCAAAACACAATTTATAGGCAGTAAAGGTCAAAACTGGTTCAAGGCTGAGAGTTAAAGGTCTGGCTGGCAGATGGCTACGATGTTTAGAATTGAAGCAGCAAATTGCAATGGGGAGGCTATTTCAGACAGAGGGACCCACACTCGACAAAAGCCAAATGCTGTCTAGTGGCAAAGCAAGCATGCAGAACCATAAAGTCACCTCTGGAAGCAGAGAGCGGCGACCAGAGTAGGCTGAAGTTAAAGGAAAGAGTTGCCAAAGATAGACAGGCCACATGGAAACGATGCCAAACGAAAGAGGATGAGACCCTATAATGGATGCACTGCTGGACAGGGAACCAGTAGATGACCAATATTATATTCCTATATGAGAGCTATAAAAAAGCGAAATGTACAATTCAGAAAGAAATTCATACACGCTTGAGAACGTATATGTACACGCTTTATTTAATCCAGACAGTACAACCAGCTGCATAGTGGAACAAAATAAAATCTGCGAACAAACTACAGAATATTATTATTATCCATTTGCATAAAATAGTCCGTACTTGATCGTTTGCATAATTTGCATAAAACAGGCCATAATTAATCGGTTAATTTGCATAACAGTCATGACTTTGTTCGACTTCGTTTTCTTTGGTTGAGCTCAGAAAACCTGACGTATTAATTAACTAATAAGTCTGCACATTGTGATGATAAACTGCAACACAGCCTCGGTATAAACAAATGTTCATTATAAATTATGTCAAATGGCTGATGTATAATAGACCAAAGCAAGTGTCCCACAGTGTATCCATCAAATGCCCAAAAATCCTAATCTCTTGCAAGCGTATGTCCACTGTTCAGTCTAGCTAACAAACACGTCATAGGTGCCACGTGAATTCTATTGGTAAAACAGACTTTTCTAGAACACTACACAAACAAGTCATATGTGTCAAAAGCACTAATCTATTTGCCGAATGATCACATAAAAAATGCAATTCAGGCAATAAATTTTGTCTGTGCTACCAAAGTTGTATGAAATTAAGTGATATCTAGCGGTGAAACAAATCCAATGATTCTGAGGTTTTAGTATCCAGCTATTCTACCTAAGTGACTCGATGTGAACTCAAGCCCATCAAATAGCAGTTGTCTTAACCATTTAACGGCGAGAGTGGATCAAACACAGCTGCGAAATCAATTCAACGCGTGATTTAAGTGTAAAAGCAATTGACAATTTAATAATCGAGGCGAGCTAGCACTTCCTCTCTCGAATTCTCAGTTCTCACTCCAATTTTCTAAATCACGTACTTAGATTTCAGCTAACATTGTTCTCCAAGTCAGCCTGCAACATGTAGCAGCAGCTTCACAATTTCAAGACGGCTCCATCAAAAATCTTTAGTTCGTATCTAATTATTTTCTGCAGAATTAAGTATTCGCCCCAAACCCAAAAATAAGCAAACGTCCGAGTATCCACAGACTAGCATCATTTTAAAAGTTGGTTCTTGCTTTCGCAAATTTCAGCACGGCACAATTACAGCATGCAGCACTATTGGAGTAGCGTAGGTTTGTTAATAAAAACTGAAGAGTAAAAAATTGGTGAAATAAAAAATGCATGACAGGCATAATACATCTTCCACCGATATATATACATATACACATCAATTGTACATGCATCACAACACTAACCCCGGAAAACATGCGTATGCAAATTCATGCAAACACCCACCTTGCGCCATTGTAACTGCACGTTATTAAAGGACGTCTGTGGAAAAGAACAAGCCTCCGTATAAAGAAACTCGCATGCCTACGGGAAATCTCCGAAGAGTTCAACTTTGGAAACTGGATGCCGCACTTGCAATAATTGTGCATCGAAGAACATCTTGCAGAAACTTTGACCTTGTAGTAATAATTGTGCAGCAAGCAAATCTCCAGGGGAAACTAAGTTTCAATAAATCGAACATTGAGGAACGTTTTGAAACGCACAATGCATTCAAGCAACGTCATAACCAACCAACCATCAGATTTCAATTCAAAAACAACATTTGATTCAAGCACTAAAAATGCACAAATGTTTCATTCGGTCATACTTCATCCACATAACACTTGACATTCCTTTTGCCGTATAACCACAGTATAAATAATCAACATTAATATCGGAAACTGGCATTAAAAAAATTGAAAACCAACAAACACTACAGAAAAACGATCAGAACAATATGGTGAATATGATAAACATTCCAACATATCATCCTTTAGATAAAGTATAATATCTAGGTAGCTGATATCATTAGCTACTTCAGTTCTGTCATGCTAACGATCGTGAAATAACTAAAAACGCGCACAATATCATACAGGTAAGGTAGTTGCTGTGACACACTTTTTCTGATAACAAACTCCTTCGCTTGTCTCTAACAATATCTCATTGCTACAATATCAATTATCGTTCGTTACGAACAGTCAAAATCACCCAAATAATTCATATTAAGATAAAACAAAAACAGATTGACTAATTATCCCAAATCATCAACACTAATCTAAAACCGTTTTTCTGCATTTACGTGAAACCATTTTTCCGAACACTCTCTTAACATCCGTAATGCAAAGTACACTTAATTAATTACACTTAATTACATGGTAATTAGAGTTGCAGGGAGCTGATATATCCGTGGTTAAGAGTAAACTTATTTACAGTAGAAATCTAAACAATAACTCTGGTAGCTTGCTTGCAGGATGTTTTCAATATCATCAACGTCAATCATTTTCAGTGTAAAAAGTAATTGCCTTATAATGAAATTCACTTTAAGTTCTTGTTACTCGGGAACTCATTTTGTTCGAGAAATTTACTGATATCAAACAGTTTCAATATCTAATAACACACTAAATAATATCTCCTTAGTTCTAATATCACACCATCAGTACTGAATGTCTCTAAAATGTTCACAAATCCGGGAGTACAGCAATTTGCATGATACCAAAATCAAAGGAAAAGAAAAAAGAGAATAGTAATGATTGGCAGAAATGTCAAATACCTCAAACACCCAAACATTACAAGCATCGTTCAAAATCAAACTTTTATGCAGCAGTCACGCAATTTCATAATTCAACAGCACCTGCTCAAACATCTGATCAGTCAAACATTTCGAAGAGCAGATCTGTGCAAGCGAATTCTGCTTAACCCAAGATGGTTCAGTGGGAAAAGTTTTCGTCAGTTTCAGATCGTTCGTTAGGGTTTTTGGTCAACACTCCTACGTTTTTGATTCATAGAAACCACGTCGAACATGGCAAACATCTGACATGGCAAAAATAAACAAGAAGACTTCATCGATAGGTTCCGCCAAAGCTGCCATCCGCACTAACATCTGTTAACGCAATACCTCAGTCTGTCATCATCTACGTACAAATTGCACTGGCGATAAATCAGTCAACAACATTTTTAACACTAAAAGCTCAGTTGCTCATACGCAAAATAAAAACTTAACGTCTTCTGCAATAACCGTCCAAAACTGCCGAAAACTGAAAATCTTCGATCGATCTTCGTATCGAACTGTGGCGTAGCATCGAGCAGAACCCACTCGAAACGACGCCGACAAAGATCAGCATTTGGCTGAGCCAATAAAGAAAACACTAACATCAGACACCGCAATGAAAGCAGCGCGGCACAAACATCGTACGTTTAGCAACTGTCCTGCGCCGTCACGCCGGCTAAAAGTGTAGATTTGAGAAGTTGTAGTTGGGGCTGCTCACCTCCGAGCAAATCGCAGAACCGTGAGCATTTCTAATACTCCTTTCGCTCTCTGTACATACGTCCGACTGAGCATTGCACAAACGCTTTCTTTCGACGCACACCAGCCTCAGCTGGTCACAAATGACTCCAGCACTCCGCTTCCTTTCTTTCCACTCTCTCGAACGAGCTTTCCATTCCAGCTCCAACAAAAGCCACCACCACGAGCACTGCGCAAACAGCTCTTCCTTCGTTTACGCTGGCCACAATCAGCTCCGAAAAGAAGCCTTCCACTCTGTGCTACCGTTCATTCTCCGTCGCCTCCAACAAAAGCCACCACCAGCAGCACTGCGCAACCAGCTCTTCCTTCCTTTACGCTGACCACAGTCGGCTCCGAAAAGAAGCCTTCCACTCTGTGCTACCGACAAAAGGCAACAGGAGACAGAAAGGCAGTCATCATCATCGTCGTCGTACAATCAGTCGTCTGTTACGACCGACGCACGAAAGTCAACAGAACGCACCGTGGGTCTCTCTCTCTCACTCGTGTGCGTTCTCTGTCTTAAAGAGTAACAGTTCGAGGTTTCTGGTTCTTCCCCCCCAACCAGGGGTGTCAGACCTTTGTCGTGCCATTTCGGAGGTTGGTTTTTAGTTTGCCGAGAGTCTTTTTTACTCGCAGAGCCGTCAGACGACCGGCCGGTATCTTTGTCCAGCACTCCTGAATGACACGGATCATAGACTGCATGTACTACAAAAAAATAAAAGACAACAACATTTAGATAATCACATGATTAAGACAACAATAGATGATCAACCACTCTACTATATACATATGATGCAAAATTGGATCATTTTGCAACAGCAGAGTCAAAATAAAGAACAGCATTTCCAAAGCATTGCAACACAAATTCCTATAGTTTCTAGTACACCCATTTCATTTATGTAATATGTAGAAATGTGTATATAAAATAATCAATTAGTTCATCAACAGAATTTGTATAGTGCTCTTAAAGGGGCTACTCAGAGGCACTCCCAAAACCAGTGTCGTAAGATGATAGAAAATACGGTTATGAACATTTGAATATGAATGCATGTACGTACAGCCATGTATGAATAACTATGTATGAATAACTATGCATGAATATGTATGAATAACTATGTATGAATATGTATGAGTAACTATGTATGAATATGTATGAATAACTATGTATGAATATGTATGAATAACTATGTATGAATATGTATGAATAACTATGTATGAATAACTATGCATGAATATGTATGAATAACTATGTATGAATATGTATGAATAGCTATGTATGAATATGTATGAGTAACCACACGGTATGTATGAATATGCAATGCATGTGTATGAAGAGATATGTTCCCTGATTCCTACCTCATCACAGTGCCATCGGTTGGGTAATTCCGGTCGTCGTCCCTCTATGCAGACAACCTTTCGCATCTCGTCAAAACTCGGATCATGTCCAACGGCATCGAAGTACGGAACCTGATAGTCTTCAACAATGCCTGTTAAGCACAATAGTCATCATAACAATGCAAGTCAATGTGCATGAAATGCTTCCATCTTCATGTCTCTATGCACAGCGGTCACAGAATGGAATACGACAAACAAGGTTTTTTCACAGAGTAAGGCATACCTACTGATTAAAACTGCTATGGTATAACCCACTTTCAACAGCCTGACATCGAATGGCGTCCCTGACCAATTGGATTCCACCGAGCCTCAAGAATGGATTACATTTCTGAATAAAATGTCACTTACATCGACCATCAATTTACATCGTGCACATTTGATTTACTTGCACCAACAACTAATCAATCAATTGATCAGAATTTATATAGCACCTCTTCAAGATGCCTATTCAGAGGCGTTGCGGTCAACATTCTGATGTGACCAGGCACACATTCTATTCCTTTTGAAAAAATAACAATAATATTACTTCGATAATGGTTTGTATTGAAGTTCCTTATAAAACTACAAAAGCTCTAAAAGCAATAATAATAAGAACCACTGTAGGGCAGAACCTAGCACATTTTGGGGCGCGGTGGTGTAGTGGGTATGCTCGTTGCCTTGCAGCCGGAGGGTTGCATGTTCGAATCCACCTCAAGACCACTTTGTAAGGACCTTGGGCAAATCCTTCTCTCGCAATTGCTCAGCACTTCGGCGTGAAACTCCGTCAGTGTCAGCGCTGTAGTCGGGAGCGCTTCTGAGCAGTAAACCTGAAGGGGCACTATAACAAGTGCACATAAAAACATCCTCCCATTTTACCGAGCACATTCCTCCCATTGTAATCCGAATGCCATGAAGAACACTGTCATCTCTCATTGCTTACCTGAAACTTCACACCTGCGTGCCAGCTCCCACAGTACAAGCGAAAGTGAATACATGTCAGCTTGCTTGAAGGCCTCGAAATGCGAGCGAACGAGCGACTCATCGAGAACCTCAGGCGACATGTAGCGCTTCGTTCCCTGGCGAGTGTTTGGAGCAACGTCCACTTCGTTCGTCTCGCTGTATGATGATCATCACATAAATACCATATCATACTATTCATTCATTCGTTCTATGAATTTAATATATAGCGCCCCTTCAAGAAAACTACTCAGAGGCGCCCCCAGCCCAGCCACAGCGAAAGAAAAAAGACCTGAGAGATTTATGAAACAAATTTTGACTGGTCGGATGTAGAAAATTAAGCTTTGTTCAAAGGAAGGTCGTTCCAGTTTGATGGCCAAGACGCACGTTGAAACGTAATTATGTGTATGTGTGGATGCATGAATATGCATAAACAATGTATTCATGTACAACTGCATATGTCAATCAATCCCCCCCAAATTTTTTTTTAAACAAATTAAATAAATCAGATTCACACATCATTGCAACTTCGATATAACAAGGAAGCTCTGAAGGGACAAAATCATCCTGTTAACTAGGGACATCAAGTTATCGATTGAAGTTTCAGATATACAGTGGCCTTAATCTTTTACCCGTTTGCCCCAAGAATATCCGCTGAAAACGGCCTTAAAATTTAAAAATGAACGGGTAAAGGGGTTAACTAAACTAAAGTTTACCAATGTTTCGATATACAGTGATGAAAGCAAAAAGTGACAAAGCAGAAGAAAGCAACATTTCAACAAACACAAGCAAACTGAGACACTCAACATTATCGAGTCAATAAACGATTTAGAATAAGAGAAAAAATGCTTAGCTACTGAGAAGAGAACATGATACTAAAGTGCACATGAAGAACAAGGTTACAAGGGTTGTCTGCTTTTCATTAGGTACATTATATTAGAAAGGCGCTTCATTTTTTTAAAACTCAAACATTGGGGACAGGAGGAAAACATTGTTATTTCCCTTGGAATTTTTGATTTAATAAAAAAAAGACCAAATAGCTACAATAACAAACAGTCTCTCACAAACCTCATAAATCGTACTGCTAAGCCAAGATCTGCGATGCAGCATGTGCCGTTCTTCTTGACAAGAACGTTCTTGCTCTTGATGTCACGATGCGCTATGGCTGGTTTGCCTGAGAACGGACGAAACAATTGGAGGAAATAAATAATGTTGCAATATAAACTATGCATTTCAATGCACACTGTGTACAAGTTGAACATTATTAAACAATAAGAATCCACATTGCTGTGAATTTCAACGATTAATTACTAAAAAAATTAAAGATCATTTCCGCTTGTTCGATAAACAATTTTGCTTAAATCTAAATTAACATATCGATTTTTCTCACAGTTAGTACCCGTCATAATAGTTTGCAACTGGAATGAACACAAGTGGCACTGGAATAACATAGCTAGCAGTCTCCGTAATTGAACTTCTTGGTCTTTCTTTGCCCCTATCCATAAGTATCTGAAAACCATTCTCTTTAATCGCGGTTTGGTGGTGTCAGGCCGGGAGCGCCTCTGAAGAGTTTCTCTTGAAGTGGCGCTATATAAATAAGTTCATGATTATGATAACTGTTATGATTATGATTAGGTTATGATTATGATTACGATTACTGTTATGATTACGATTACTGTTAGAATTACGATTAGTTAGAATTACGATTACTGTTATGATTACGATTACTGTTATGATTACAATTACTGTTCCGATTACTGTTATGATTACGATTACTGTCATGATTACGATTACTGTTATGATTATGATTACTGTTATGATTACGATTACTGTCATGATTACGATTACTGTTATGATTATGATTACTGTTATGATTACGATTACTGTCATGATTACGATTACTGTTATGATTATGATTACTGTTATGATTATGATTACTGTTATGACTACGATTACTGTTATGATTATGATTACTGTTATGTTAACTGTTGACGACCTTGAGTGCCATGGATCTCCGTGTGGAGGTGAGTGATTCCACTGACGAGAGACAGCGCCATCTTCAGCATCGTGTTCATATCGAGAACGTGCTGCTGGAGGAAGTCATACAGCGATCCATACTCATGGTAGTCGGTGATTAGGAAGAGCTGCGTCCACGATCCCGTTCCCTTGATGTCGGCCGCAATGAAACCTACGAGAAAATCAGACACACCCGTTGCACGACTAAAAACCATTCTTTTAAACTAGTTAACAAGTTTAATGAGCTGTATAATGAGCATTAGACAATCTGGGCGATAAGATGAGACCGGAGTCTAACTTTAAAGAGTGAGAAGCAAGTTAAATTCCATAGAGAAATACATAAACATACATTTATTATTATTACTATTATTATTATTATTATTATATATACGGTTATACATGTATATACCTAGGATGTTGTCATGCCGTAGCATTGCCGTCTGGTATAGCTCCGTTTCACGGAACCAGCTCGCCTCCTCCGAAGTGAAGAAGATCTTGACAGCGACGTTCTCGTCCCGCCATTTCCCCTTCCACACTTCACCGTACCGACCCTTCCCGATGCTTCGCACCAGGTAGATCTGCTTAGCAATTGTTCGTTGAACCTGCGATACACGTTCAAAAACAATCACCAATTGTTACAGTCTTACACAGCCAGGTATACGCACAACCCAACTTTCAACACACACACACACACACATTCATTCGGATATTTATATAGCGCCCCTTCAAGAAAAAACTACTCAGAGGCGCTCCCAACTCCAGTGTGCCCAAAAGAACAGTTTTAAGTTTAGTAAGGAAGGATCCTGGTAGAGTCCCAGGGTGTAGGCATAGCTCAATTTAGGAAGACCATTCCAGACCACTGGGCCAACACAGAGAAGGCTCGATTCTCCATGGTAGCAGTATGAGCAAGAGGAACTAAGAGAACTCCTTTATATATTTATCTATATATAATTTATATTTTTGTTCTTAATGACACTTAACATCAAACAGGCCAGCGCAGGGAGCGCCCCAGAGTAGGTTTGTTGAAGAGGCACTATATAAATTCTCGGTATTAATGAACGAGTGAATGAATATATAAAAATTAAATAGAAATAGTATTCAAACATTTACAAAGTGACTCTAGTAGGCATATGAGAGTGGGTATCATCTTTCTACCAGCAACCTACATGGTCAGAGCACTTGTTAACTTTAGATGATAAGTTTGAAGAGTACAGACCAAAAGTGGAAGTCCGGAGCCGCTGCCCGAGCTCTGCGACTGGTCGATGAGCTCTCGTAGTGAGCTGCCTTGAGCAAGAAACGACTCGCACATGTCCGCTTCCTGCAGATGCTTAAGGCGCCGTTCCTCGTTCTTTCTATTCCTGAAATTCAAAGAAGCATCATCATCACACATTCAAGAACATCTAATGAATCTTCCAACGTTAAAGCTGTTGATATCAGTTTTTTAAATGTAATACAAACGATCACCGAGGAAACGAATAAAAATTTATCATTAACTAGGAACTTCTATAAAGATGGTGTCTAGGGCATCAGGCAATTTAAAAGCGACTGTGCACAAGATACAACCAATCATGCATTGCCTTGAAACATCATTGTCTTGAAATAGCATTCTCTTGAAATGGCATTGTCTTGAAATGGCATTGTCTCTAAACATCATCAATTGTCTTAAAATGTCAGTGTCTTGTTATGTCATCAGCTTGAATTGTTCAATGCCATTGTCTTTAAATGTCATTGTTTTCTAATGCAACCAACTCTGCAAGACGTCATCATTGTCATTAATGCCATCATAATTTTTTGCTCGACTATTCTGGACCATCTAGTGCATTTAATTCTTGTGATTTTTTTTCGCAGTGCAGAAATATTGTATGAACTTTCTTACCGCAGGTAGACAGCAAAGACAACGATGACAAGCAGGACAAGAGCAACGGATACAACAACGAGAATAACAATCGGCAACAGGTTGTTAGACAACGCATCTGGCTGACCTACAACGAAAAAACAATGACTTAAAAATGAAATCAGACTAAAAGAGATTAGTTGGGGTGTGAAATTTAGACAAGTTTAGTGAGTGTGATTAGATGACATCAGATGAGAATACATGAGGTGAGATGACATCAGATGAGTTTAGATGACATTGCAAATATAAGATCAGATTAGATGATTATATTAGACAAGTGCAGATTAGATGACTTCAGATGACATCAGATGAGAAGGGATCAGATGATTTCAGATTAGATTAGATAATTTTAGATGACATTAGATCAGATTAGATAAGCTGAGACGAGAGAAGATTAATAATTAAGATGAGTGATTAGACGAGTAGTGATTAGACGAGTGATTAGATTACTTGGCATAGACACAGTCGTCCTGTAGCTAAGCGTCGGACGCAGACGTTGATTGCATAGATCCGTTACGTCGCAACATTCGATTCCTTTCGGTTCCTCGTGAGGCACTTTGCCGCCTTTGCACTGCGACACAACAATGAAAAAAATACAAGACACTCAGAACAGAAGAAGTGCAATCCCTTAAGCCAGCACTCGGTATCATCAGCGCCATCATTTTCTTAGCCTCAGCATATATGAGGGCGGGCAGCCAGTCTTCTCCCTCACCATCTCATCCTCCCATCAACAGCGTACGATCCATGTACTCATTACAGTCGAGCTGGCTAGTGGTGCGGAAATCTTTAACCGAATTTCTGACGTGGTGGATGGATTCGAACCCTCACCTATCGACTCACAGTCCGCACGTTAACCACTACACTATCGAACACCAAGAAATATGCTCAGATATCGTTAAATTCCGTAGATTTCAAATACCATCAGTGCTTGCCGGTTGTTCATCATCAGTGTTGCTGATCTGTCTGGACTTGTCTGTCAGTCGGTGCTTTCCAACTGATGCAAGTTATCATGCATTGCTTAGCCGTAGAGAATTTATGCAAAGCAGGAAAACATCGAACGCAAACAGTGCACTATGACCTGCATCCACGAAGACCACATTGCAATTTATAATATTAACATGTTGACCGCTGATTTGCTGTGTTAAATGACTCAATGGGGGACGTGTTAACACGTCCCTCGCGGTCAACGTGTTAAGAGGTTTGTACAGCGCGTCGGTGTTGCCAACCGATGAAAGTGCGGGCAATAAAAGCGCATGTATCATGCATTTGCACTTTCATCATGGAATTCACCTACGCCACCATGGTCCACACTCTGACAGTGACAGTCCCATGTCTGGATAAAGGAGGAGGGCGACATTTATCATCTTTGATATGAAAATGTCGTTAAACAGCAACAGTTCACCAGTTGGGCAAGAAGTAGGCCAGTAATCACTGAGCATGGAGCCCCCACCCCCTAAACAATCAGCCTCAATGGGGGTTCAGCACAGGTCCAAACTCCACTAGAGACCCTGATCAAGTCTTTCGCTGACAAATCGCTCACAGTCATAATACTATTTTCTTTATTGTAACAATCCAGTTGACCAGTTACAGCGTGCATTCATTTAAACAATTCACAAGAACGCAAACTTATGGAAGACATGAATCTTAACTACTAACAGAACAGGCAGCCTGCAACACACGGCACCGGTAGCAGCCTACAAAGCACGTCCGGTGTCATTCGCCCTACGGGGGCTTGAACTCATCACCTCTCGCTCTCTACCCCAGGGTGTCATCCGTTGCTCTCCATCAATGTCCTATTGTCATGTGTGCCATTCTGAACTTTGGACAGAGCAAATATCAAAATACAATTGCATTGTAATATTGCATAAGACAATGATCGATTGGAGGTATCCAATGCCGCAACTGGAATGTCCAGGTAGTGCAATCAACTCACCTGTAGAATCATTCCACCTTCCTCGTCAACAGGTGCGAGACATCCATAGGACCAGAACTCAATCCCATCTGGTTCCAGTTCAATGGCCGTGAAGCACATGCCGCCGGGTTTCAGCTCACAGGTTGTGTTCAGCACATCGCCCGGGCAGACGGTGCAAACGCATGTCAGACCCCCAGCTACAACCCAAAACGGCAGTTAGCTGACTACTGCAATTCCATTCGCATTCGTCAACGGTTGTCAGTCGGTTTTTTGGCAAAATATTGGTTGCAGAAATTTTAAACCAATCATTGGATTTGTAAAATTCTGTATTTATATAAATCCCTAATTCAAGAAAGCACCAATAAACAAAGATGGTGCCGGGTGTTTTCAACGTAAAAAGTGTTTATAGTGGTTCTGTAATTAACTCGTCTCATTCGCTGACAGCTAATTAGATTGGTTTTCATTTTCCCCGGATTTCCGATTAACGTTCCTACATTGGTCATCCTTCAGTCGGTGCTCAACACAGCTCCCTGAATTGCTGTCCACCTTCCCAAATATGATATGTGTTGTTCACATAGATGCACCGTGCCAAGTGGAGCACATTCCAGACTATATAGTATACTACGCAAGTAGGGAGGTGCTTGGAATTTAAGCAAACAGCTTACCAAATTACACCCCAGCCCTATATAAATCATAGATGAATAATCCGGTAAGCGCTTTTCAACACCTTGCCCTACAGAGTTCCAAATGGTACGACAAACCGGTGATAATATCGGCAGATTCCACATAATTTGTCGACAAATATATGCAGTGAAAAGATTACGCTCTAACGCCGTTTTAGGGCTTAAGAACTATGGTTTATGATAGCGATTATATCCAGGGCACTCGCTGTGTTTAAGCGAACCTCGTCAACACCAGCCGCGCATACAAAGCGGCATCAACTGTAATTAAGACAGCAGACCAGTCAATTAGCAATTCGTATTAAACAAATTCCACCAACCTCCTTGGAATGTGCATAATAGCACCGTTACGCAATATACGAAGTAAACAATATACTTTAGAAACTTATCAGCCGCCATTTTGCATTTCTTGTCCGTCTGTCTGACCGGACGTGACGTCATTTGTGCAGGCGCTTGCTACGCTACGAGTTAGTAAATAAGTAAGTAAGTGACAGATTGATTTATTCCTTCGACTCTAAAGTGACTCTTTCACCAGTTTGAAGTCAGACAAATCAAATTTTTTCGTGGGGAATGCGTCGTTCTTTAATGTCAATCTTACTATGCTCAGCGAATGCCAATTTTTAGTTAGGCCACGCGGATTCCAATGCTAGTGTCCGTGTGTGGCACTTTATAACGTGGGATTAGCGAAAATGATTGCGATATAATGAAAATAATTGTGCATGCATGTAGCACTACTTGTCCGTCCGTCTGACCGTGGGGAGCGGTGGTGTAGTGGGTATGCTCGTCGCCTTGCATCCAGATGTTTGCAGATTCGAATCCACCTCAAGTCACTGCATAGGGACCTTGGGCAAGTCCTTCACTCGCAGTTGCTCAGCGCTTTGGCGATGCAGTGTTCGCGCTGTAGTCGGAAGCGCCTCTGAGTAGCGAGAGATTGAAGGTGCGCTATAACAAGTGCTCATACAAATAAATAGTTGACAAATTTCAGGCGCTAAAGTAATTTAGACATACTTTCAAAACGTAGCTTGTGTAAAAAAATTGGCGCTGCCTCTGGAACGAGATTTCACAGCTATACGCAAGAACTTAAAGTATTTAACATTTGAATATCGAATAAGGTAGCATTTTTCACTCAATTGTGTGAAACCTTGTCATTAATGTGAGTTTTGTTATAAGGAAAACGTATTCATGCTATTTTAGAGAGATAGGTTACTACGCTGGACACGTGCCGCTTTTGCAAGTGTTGAAATAATATTATCTTGGCGGTCGCATTTGTTATGACTCGTTTTTTCGCAGGACTTTATTGGAGTTCATCACATTCATTTGCATTTAAGCATATTTTCACGTTCGGGCTTTGTATGAGAAGTGGATAGGAATGTTATTTATGTGTATTAATCGGTTAAGCAGAATTTCGATATTACGGGGAAATATGTCACTGTGTTTAGACTTTCCTTTATAGGTAAATTCGCTCGGGTATTGTTACTGACCGCTCGGTAGGACGTAAACAGTATGGCGGTCATAGATAGAGTCAGAACAGAGCGGCCTCAACTCCGGCGATCGCCCAATGTTTCCGCGCGGGCTTCCGCGTCACACGCGGCGTCAGTCAGTGCTGTTGTGTGAAGTAATAAGTAAGTAAGTAATAGAGTAGGCTACATAATTTATTAAAATTGGACCTTTATGCAAAAATTAGTCCATCGGAGCAGCTTAACTGTTTCATCCATCCTATCACTAATGTTTCAATCCAGCTTTTAGTCGCCCGACAATAATATTTTATCAGTTTTTTCAGTTTAGAGCGTGTGTGTGTGTGTGTGTGTGTGTGTGTGTGTGTGTGTGTGTGTGTGTGTGTGTGTGTGTGTGTGTGTGTGTGTGTGTGTGTGTGTGTGTGTGTGTGTGTGTGTGTGTGTGTGTGTGTGTGTGTGTGTGTGTGTGTGTGTGTGTGTGTGTGTGTGTGTGTGTGTGTGTGTGTGTGCCTACACCTATGTAAGCCTAGAGCCCTAGATGCTGTGTAGGGCGCTGACATAATCCCTCGGAATTGCCGGAAATAATCCTCTGGAAATAATCTCCTATAGGAATAAATTTGGGAATAATCACACCAATATGGGCATATTATCTGCGATGGATATGACTACAACTAGCGCTATATAAGCAATAATCCAGTGCCTCTCCATAGGCGGCAGATGCAGTGCAGTCAAATGGTAAGCTTCCAATTTGCGTTTGAATTGATAAACAGTGGGTAGGTGTTTCATGTCAATCGATTTTTTCGTATTTTTTTAACCTTGTTTAGGCTTATTAATATTTATGAAAATATACCTTTTCGTGGTCTTTTGACCATTGACTATTAAGCGGAAACATTGGGCTATCGATCGCTGGAGTTGAGGCCGCTCTATTCTGCCTCTCTCTGGGACCGCCATGCTGTTTAAGTCCTACCAAGCCGTCAGTAACAACAGTGCCTAAAGTGTGGAAAAATAAGTGCCTGGACGCCCCTTACCTTTCCAGTCTGTGCTCGCCAATAAGTGGCTGGACGGCGTTCAGATTTTAAAACAAGTGCATGGACGCCGTCCATGACCGTCCAGGCACACTTTAAGCCCTGAGTAACAATAACCATTCGCTCCTTTTTTCTAAGCCTACTTTAGTAGATCTTTCTCTATTAGCTTCTAACTATGTGGCTTGACTCCCACAAGAACGGGAACAGTGGGAAAAGCTAGTCATTACAATGACTCTTCTCTTCTGAATTTAGGAGAGCATGTCGTTGAACTGAGTTGCCCAGTTATCATGTTTGACAAGATGAAGAATGACAATTAATTTAATCTCTCGAGTCAGTCGAGTGCCCTTTCGGACTGGTCGCAGTTTAGCTCTAGGAGCCAGTAGGATGTTTCCGGCCAAGAATTTCACCGAAGCAAATAGTCCACTTGTCCTTTGTTCCTTATATAATAAGTTGCGTTATGTCAACTCGATTTTCTTGAATAAATGAAATATATATAAGCATGACAGCCGAAATGTTCTAGAATCATTAAGGAAAAATTGAAGCTGAGCACAGGAAATTTCATTAGACAAAGTCTGCCAGGTTAATTAAGCAAGCAATTATGGGAAAGCAATTAAAAGAAGTGGGTATACCAAATAGCCCATTAGAACGAAACAAGTAAACCAAAAATTTTAAATTAAAGGAAGTGGGTATACAAAATAGCCCATTAGAACGAAACATGTACCGTAAACCAAAATTTTTTGACAACTTAGACAACGAAACGAGCAGGCTATATAGGTCATTGGATTTCAGCCAGAGTCCAGTCATGGTTAATTTGATGCATTCAGACCCATCCGTGCTCCTCACACTATTATCTAACAATTGTTTTTATTTCTCAGATGACTCATCACTGATTTGCCGTTGCCAACTGCCAAGTGGTCGACTGAACATTGAAAGCGTTGAATCTCTATGCCGTTCGTTGGCCTTGTCTGTGGAGCGAAGCGCAAGGCTTCGAACGGCGACGAGCAGTCGGGTGAACTTAAAAAGATCAAGATGGCCGGCGTTGCTGAACGCACGATGGCCGACAGGACTCGGGAAGTGAGGAACGCGGAGAACATCGAAGACTGGGGACGAACCGCTGACGAAGAGTTGGAGAGAAGGAAGCTGACCGTGGCTCTACCAAACGCTCGATCGAGACTGCCAAGGGCGAGACGACAGGTGGGTAATGATTAGTGATGGCCGTAATGTAGAGCTTTGGAGATTTATATAGCACCCGGCAGAAGCGGAAGAAATCAAGAGATACTTTCTGCTATAGACTGCATGATGTATCGTAGCTAGAGATTTACCTGGCGCCTCTTGTGAGATACCTGTTCAGATGGTAAACTGCATCATTTAGGAATGTCCTGTCTTGCAAAGCAAAGTACTTGTCTTAATTAAGAGGTGGCAAGCGCTGATGAATTCATTAGCCATAGATATTCTCGAAGAGCTTCCTGTCTGCTCATGAGGAATTGATTCTCCTGCGTTATGATGAATCCGTTTACATGTGGCAACGCATGCACTGGATGCGAGTCCCTCGGTGGATGATGTTTAAACCGTACTTGATCACATAAATTATATAAAGCACTGCATCATCTTATGCTGGACTACATCTTTGACTTCTGCATTCAGGTAGCAGCAGTGTGAGAATTGTAGAGAAATAACTGGGTAGTTGGAATATGATCCACTTGGAATTGGGAAATTGGGGTGTGAGAAACATACTTTACTCTGGCACTTTAGGAAAGACTGGGGGTTAACCCTAGACAATTCTCACCATGGGTAGCAGATAACCAACTAATATCCTCGTTGAGGGGTCTCTTAAAAGTTCTGCGATTTTCTAAGAGGTTTGGCCATTGTTCCTTCTCTTCTGTCGCATCTTTTAAGACCTGTGGAAATTTTCTTTCAAAGGTTCACAGAGACACACCCAGTGCCGCGGAGCAACCCGTGGAAGCGAAGCCGGCTTTAAAGCGGAAGGAGAGATCGAAGGTAAAAGTGGAAACCGCCGCGAAAGACGTAAAATTGAAGGAGCCTAAACCGGAATGGAAAGCTAAAAGAGGTGGAAAGAGATCGGAGACGACCGAAGACGACGAGGGAAAGGAGCAGAGGGTGAGGGAAGATCGAACGAAGGATGGAAGAGGGAAAATGGGGAACGACAAAGCAGAGGCGAATCCATGTGAGGTGGATGGAGGAAAGGAGAGAGTCGCAAGGGCAAAAACGACACGCAAGTCGAAGGTCTCAATTGTTGGTGGAGGTACTGTTCCAGTTCTTTATTTGTTGCATTTCGTAAAGTACATTTTATTTTGACATTTGGTTTCTATGTGACAACAGGAAAGTTTTTTGTTTTTGTTTGTTGATTTGGAGATTTCTGCTATCTGCAAGTTTACTATTACTGTTTATTTTTATTGTTTTTAAACAAATTTTTAACCCAAAGTGTCAATGAACCCTCAGGATTTAAAAAAATTGCTGTTAGTAGCAGGAAATTTGTCTGGAGGGTCAGGCCCTGTATTTTATTAATTTTATTATGTAGTATCATATTTTGTCTGCACTCTGCAGGTGTAGTTATGATATTCATATATCATGAACAGTGTCTGAAGAAATTTATGAAAGATAAGCTGTAATTTGAAATTTAATGAATATCTGAAGAAATGTGATTTTTTTATTAATTAATTTATGAACGTGATTTTAGTAGATGATTTATCTTAGAATGTGTTGATGGCTTGCAACTGTTTGATTGATCCATTTTGATTTTAAAAGTTACGTTTGACTTTCAGAGAAACTGCCGAAGCGAAAAGGAAAGATTGGCTCAAAGACGGAAGATGTTTCTTTGGCTGTTCCGATCGCATTACTGGCTGCAGCGTCTATTAAGGAACCTGACGATGATGTGTCAGTGGAGCAGTGCTGTCAGGCGGCAGCACATTGTCAGGCTTCACAAGGTGACGTCAGATCTGTCGATTTTAATTTCATTTTATTATTGTTTTTTGCCCATCAGATGCATCAGGAATTGAACAGATGTTTTTATGGTTAATGTTGAACATGTTGTTATTAGGGTTTATTTTTTGAGTATCATTACAGGTTTGATCTTCTTTAAATAAATTGTGTTTGTTTATGTGTTTGAGGTTTTTTGTGTTTATGTTTATTATTTGCATGAATTTAGATTTTTATTTTAGTTGTGTTTATTATGGTACTGGAATTTATTTAAGTATTTTAGTTTTATTACATGTTTATTTTAGTGTTTAAATAAAGCATATGTTTTAGTCTTGATGTATTTGTGTTTGTTTGGGCATTTGTTAATCTCTAGCATAACTTCTCGCATTTGCCTAAACTAAAGACGATAAAATGAGATCCTTTGGCACTTTAACATTTATTGTAATTAATACATTAGAGTGTATAATTCTGATGCGACCTGACGACTATTTTCCTCAATTTAAACAAATATTTTTATATTATTCATGTTTATTGAGTTTTTATTTCATTCGTATTTGTTTGTCTCCAGTGACTCTTCCTCCTGTGTTGCCTCAGACGTTTCACCAGTCGCAGGCAACCGATCGAGAACAAGCAATGAATGTTGACAACAACGGCAACAACGACAACGGTTGTCTGTCGTTGCATATGCTTTCGCATTCGATGCAACGAGGCTCGAAGGATGACCAGTTGTACTGCCTCCAGTATGCCAATGACATCATGGCATACTTGAAGGTATTTCTAAGTACCCTATGCAGCTATAAGACCAATGCCTATGTGACGGCACGCAGAAAGTCTTTGAAGGCAATTAATGCACAGTAAGCTGGTAAGATTCGGTAATGATGGTGAGTTTACTCTTAAGAATTGATGTGCTATTATTCAGTATTTTAGTGTATTTGGTCGCTTCATAAAGTGCTTACCTCACTCGGCATTAGCCTTTCAGAGGTGCTCCCAGTTCGAACCTACCTAGTTTGCTCACCTGATCTAACTTCCATTAGCTACTTTTCCATATTTCTTTTACATTGCATTACATTCCTTTCTTTGCATATGCTTCATTAACTACCTTTACCTGTGTGGGATCTACATGTGTGTGTTTACTTGTTTGTTCGAATACCGTATCTCTCTTGCATTGCCTCTTTATATTGTGTATCTGCCGTAACTCGTGTACCTTTTCCTCTTGAGGTAAGTCCACACCTCGTGTTGCCATGGAAACCACAGAGCTAAAATTTGAGAGCACTTTTAGGTCATTAATCTTCATATTACGGTGCTATATAAATTTTCCCGTACGTTACATATAACCAATAATGTAATGTTTTGTCTTCAGAGTCTGGAGACAAAGTACGTGATTCCAGTCGCCTATTGTCCTCCGATTCATCCTGAGACGAATCGTTGCATGCGAGCCACACTCGTCGATTGGCTCATTCAAGTCCAGGTTTGGTGCTTCTTCTTGCTCCTAAGCTCAACAAACGATGTTATGTCAATGTTAGGTCTTGCCATGAAATAACGCTTGATTCGCCATCAGATTGGCTGTGTATTTTGTCACATGACTGATTGTGTTTTTTTCATGATTAACCATGGATTTTACTACACAATTGATCGTGGATTTTTTTCACTTGATTAATGGTGGATTTTGCCACATGTTTGCGTGTGGATTGGTCTAATTAATTGTTGGGTATGAATTTTACCATGTATGATTGACTGTTTTTTTTCTCACATGTTTGGTAAACCGATGGATTTGCAGTGTCTGTCTAGTGTCTGTATGTAAGCACTTGTGTATGTGTACTACATTAATACGTGGATGAGCCAATGGGACGTGTTTTTATGTGCACCCTTTCAGGAGCACCAGGGACTTCTGGAGGATAGCCTGCACCTGTGCGTCGCAATGCTCGACATCTACCTGTCGCATAATCGCGTCACGTTCTCGCAGTTCCAGCTTGTCGGCATAACGTGTCTTTTCATTGCAACGAAATACGAGGAGCGCTTTCCTCCCACGGTATGTGCAATACGATTATGATGATTGGATGATAAGCGATTAATATTCATGATGTTGTGTAAGTTATATTCTTGATGTGAATTAATATTCATGATGATGTGTAATTAATATTTATGATGGTAAGTAATTAATATTCATGATGGCAAGTAATTAATATTCATGATGACAGGTAATTAATATTCATGATGACAAGTAATCAATATTCATGATCAATCATAAGTAATTACCAGTTTGTGTGTTTTTAGATTCTAGAAGCGAGTCCATTTCTTTCCTTAAGCTTGCACATGATTTTTGGATCGACCCTTTGACCTACTTTCAGATCAAGAGTCTCATCAAGCTGACCGACGACTCGTACATTTACGACGAAGTGATAGCCATGGAACGAAAAGTCTTGAAGGGTCTCAACTATCAGCTGTCGATTCCGACGCCCCTTGTCTTCCTCCACTGGTTTCTCTGGCGCCTCGACCACAACGATTCCGACAGGGAACTGGTACGATTTGCCTTTTACTTGGATTCAGATGGGGAACTGGTGTGATTTTCCTTTTACTTGGATTCAGATGGGGAACTGATTTGCCTTTTCTTCATCTCAAATGGATCAGATTAATGTTTGCTTTCTAGGTGTGTATGACTGTATGTATGTGTGTGTTTGTATCTCTGTGTGTGTGTTTGCATGTGTGTGCGTGTTTGCATGCATTGGTGTTTGCGATGTTATGCAATGTTTCAATGTTATTAAATCATTGAATGTTGTCCCTCAAGCATCTCCCAAGAGCATCCATCTTTCTAATGTGTAGAGCAGGTTCGAGCCTCATGCCTAGAGATGGTCATACTGTGTAGGGGGACCCTTTAAGTAACATCCTACACTCGCAATTGCTCATCACCATCGCTTGAAACTTTGTAGTAGCTTTGTCATTAGTAGCCCTTTGTCATTAATAAATCCATTCACTCATATCATAATTTATATAGCGCTCTTTCAGTAGGCTCACTCAGAGGCACTCCCAGTCCAATAAATGCGTGATACTAAAGGTTAAGAGAATGAAGTCTTGGAATACCTTTCTGCTCTTCCTCTTCTTCTTGGCATTGGTCAATTGTCTTTTATATTGTTCGCATTTTACATGTCTGACTCAGTTGCTGTTAAGCCTGCTGTGTTTTTCTATCTGTGTTATTATTGTTGAGCAGATGGAGATGATGTGTACCTACATCCTCAGCCTGGCATTGATAAAATCGACGTTCTCCAAGTTCTCTGCCTCTCTCAAATCCTCCGTCGTCATTCTCCTCTCCCGCAAGCTTCTCACTTCACACGCGGCTTCTAACGAAATTGATTTCGGTGAAGTGCGACCAGCAGGCGCTGCTTTGACCTCGCTACCAGTCAAAGCGAGACTTTCTTTGCCGCAGTCGAAACTGTACTTCTGGGATGCCGACTGCGTACGGGTGACCGGTTACCAGCTGCGGGACCTGAAGGCGTTGGCTGTTTTGGTGGTGAAGGAGTTGAAGTGGGCGAGAACATTGAGATTCCAGGTATTAATAATAATAATAATAATAATGACGACAATTTTTGTGGTGCCGTGATGCGGCCATACAGCTACAATTTTTTTGGCTCTCTATGATGTCTCTTCAGCCTTTGATATGGTTGATCATGATATCCTTCTCAAGCGTCTTGAGACCTCCTATGGTGTTAAGGGCCTCCCATTATCTTGGTTTCAGTCGTACCTTTCTGAAAGAACCCAAATGATTATATCTGGTGACTCTCGAACCCAATGGGTTCATGTTAATCTGGGTGTTCCTCAAGGTTCAGTTCTTGGGCCTCTCCTATTTATTCTTTACACAGCTGACATTTCTTCTCTTTTTCCGATCTGTAGTGCTGCTGGCCATCTCTTTGCTGACGATGTCCAGGCATTTGTCCATGGTCCCCCCTCTTCCCAGCTGCTTCTAGTTGGGCTTATTGAATCTCTCACTAATCATCTCCACTCTAATCGCCTTTCTCTTAATACTTCAAAGACTCAATTTATCTGGTTAGTTACTCCTCAGCAGCTCCATAAGCTTGATCTTATTCTTCTCTCTGCAAAATTCCCATTGTTTTCCTTCTCTTCAAGTGTGCGTGATCTGGGTGTAGTACTTGATAGCTCACTTACCTTTACTGAGCATATTTCCAATCTGACACGCTCATCATATTTTCACTTAAGACGCCTCAGAGTCATTCGTCGCTCTGTCTCCTCCTCCATCTTCACTACCTTAGTTCATGCTTTCATATGTTCTCGTATTGACTATTGCAATTCTCTTCTCATTGGTCTTCCTAAAGTTCGTCTTTCACCGATTCAGTCAGTTCTCAACTCAGCTGCTACATTAATTGCCCGCCTTCCCAAGTACTCTCACATCTCTACCTTTATGTTTGATGAACTTCATTGGCTTCCTCTACGTGCTCGCACACAGTTCAAGATCCTCACTCTGATCCTAAAGTCTCAACGGGGTCTTGCCCCAAAATATCTGACTAAAACCTTACTTCGTCCTCACTCAGCTTCCTCCCACCGTCCACTTCGCTCATCCAACAGACTTGACCTATTGGTTCCCCGGTCTAGAACTGCTATGGCTCAGTCTCGATCTTTTGTCTCAATTGGTCCTTCTCTCTGGAATTCTCTGTCTCCTTCTGTTCGCTCAACTCTTCTGTCTGTCAGTCTCTCCTCTGCTCTGTCTCTTCTCAAAACCTGCTTCTTCTCGCGGGGCCTTGCGCACTGGGAGCGCCTCTGAACGGTTTACCCTACTAGAGGCGCTTTATAAATGTTTAAATACAATACAATACAATTTAGCACTGTATTGACAGCACTGGTGATATCTTCTAATTAATAATTTGCTAAATAGTGTTGCTAGGCCTAAACGCTGCATTTTGATAATGGTGTAAGAGTATATGGTGTGGTCACTGTCTTGGCTGTCATTTATATCCAATAATAATATGTTCGCTAGATGGCGATAGTGTACACATTTGACAGACCTTGCCCATAAGCCTGCTAGAATTTCATGATATTGTGTAACACATATACTTAGGCTCCCCCACTGCACTACGTCTGTTCCGTGGTGCCAGTCTCATGCCTGGATGAAGTAGGAGGGCGACACAAATTATCTTTGTTATGACACAATGTTGTTAAACTGAAACTCAGCTCAGGGTATCTAGTAATTTTTTTTCGACATATGTGGCAATGAAAACTTCCGCTTCCAAAGTGTGCACTTCCATAAAAGGACAACTACTACAATTATTGCTGCTGCTGCTACCTCTTCAGATACTACCGTATCAAATACTGCTGTTGCAACTAATACAATTGCTAGTACAAGTAAAAATGTACTTCAAGTACTAGTGCAAGAAGTACAAGTACTACAGAGTCGAGGAAGACGGGCTATCAGTCTAATAACAGCATTGAACTTATTCTTTGCAATGCATTGATATAATACTGTGGTCGTTCCGTCTTTCTGGAATAAGTTACCTATTAGTCTCCGTAATGAACTTCTTTGTCTTTCTTTGCCCCTTTTCCGCAAGCGTTTGAAAACCATTCTCTTTGATTGTGGTTTGGTGTCAGGTCGGGAGCGCCTCTGAGGAGTTCTCTTGAAGGGGCGCTATATAAATGTACGATTACAATTACAGATCACCTGTTACGTTGCATTCGTCCATTTTCAGGGACCTCAAGACAAGTTCAACCAACCACAATACCGATCCGTCAGTAGCCATCCAGCGCTTTCGTCTGCTGCACTCAATGAACTTGCTGTCATCCTCGACAGTTTGCCAGAGCGCTGATGTTTCAGTTTTTCGTTATTGTGTCGTCCGTCTTTTTGTGTTTGAATTTGGCCGCATCCTCGGCCAAGATTTCTTCGTTTTTCCGTCAGCACTGAACTTTCTCCGACTTGCGAAATCACGAATTTAATTTATTTGAGACTACATCGTGCTTCGTGAAATCTTTCGAGTGGATGAGATTTAGTCAGCTTCCTGTGATTTATTTGACGAATTGTTTAACATGATGCTTGAAATATTTAATTGATTGAAATATTTACTAATTTCACTGTTGATTGGAAGTTTTTGAGCTTGTTAATTTAACTTATTTATAATGCTCAAATCGTTTGATGTTATTTGTGTTACTGGTTTGGTGTGACATTGATTTTTGATTGTGCGCTCAAAACCGATGCAATAGGTTATGCAGTAATTAATAATAATTGATTAAAATATTTAAAGTATCTAATTTGGAATAATGATTGATTAATTTATCGATTTAGTTATTAATTAATATATTCTAGTCGTTGCAAACAACGGTCTCTACAGATGCTGGTTTCAGATTTCAGTAATTAAAATTCAGACATATTTATGCTTTAATATAAACGCTTTAATATTTTAATATCGGACATGACATAAAACTTGTGCGTCTGCAGATGTTAATAGGTTTTTATAGATGTTAATAATTTATAAAATTATCAATTTCTTTTTTTAAACTCTTGGTGTGCTCAATGAAATCAGCTGCATTGATATATTGTAACTCGAAGCAAAACGTAGACTCCTCGCAAATAGGCTAGTTTGTTTTGCAAAACTTTGGAATCCGCTCTAGAATGATATGAACATTAAAAAAAAACTAAAGATTTATGCGAAGGTATTGGCTTTTCGAAAGTGTTGATAAAAATCTTTGTATGCTAGATTCGTCCTCCAGTTTTTTAGAGTTGGTCTCGCATGTTGATTTCTTCATACGGTAGTTCTTAGAAAACAGCTAATTCTTATGGAATACAACACCTTAATTGGAAGCTGTGCTGATTGCCAGCGATTTTAGTGCACTGTCATTGGTAAGGTATTAACGGTTGTAATAGATAGTGGGTATATAATGAATTAAAAATGTTCAGCAGATTTTCGTGCATTTGTCGCAGTTTTACAGCAATTTACTTTTATGTTAAAAAAGATGTTTGCTTTTGAGTCCAACGTGGTATTAGAGATATTATTGTTATTGCATGAAAAATGCCACTGTCAGTGAACTCATTGAGCCCACTTTTTGTTTGGGCAATATTTTTTTGCAGTTTTTGCGAGTTAGCTTTTGATGATCAGTATTGCAATTTTGAGTTTAAATGTTCATTATTTTGTAGATTTATGGGATTTTACACCATTTGAAATTTCGTCTTAGCAAATTTTGATATTTCCAACACAGCAGTCATTGATTACATAGTGACTTTGTTTGGCATTACCGTGTGGAATTGTGGATGCTATTTATGTTACTAGATTACAGTTGATGCGTTCCATGACGTGTTTGAGCAAGCTGTTTTAATTGACAATTTATTTCTCAGTTGTTTGTGCATCTTAAAATTTAAATGTTTTTTTTCTTAATTCACCGTTTTCAGCTAATTCTGCAGCAAGATTTTATCTTGACTATCTTCAGTTTTTCATCACGCAGTTGTTTTATTGATGTCAGTATTTCCTATGGCATACTATTTGCAAAAAATCAGCCTCCGTTAACTGATCTTTTCGAACTGATCTGATCGGTGCAATGTGAACTTAACATCGTCACTCGGCTGTTTTACTGATACAGGATGTAATATTTTATGATTGCTTTTCGCATGGTACGTAATTGACAGAAGAAGCTGATGCCTTGGTCCATTATAGCCTGTCTTTTTACACGGAGTTGTACCAGGTATCGACCTCATTAACACACGTGACTGTAATTGGCAGGTAATTTGTTAAGTCGCCACAAGTTAAGTTGCATCTGCATTTTGTCTTAAAATTCAATTGTGTTTTATTGATTTAATTAATTAAATTGATTGCCTGTGTATCAGCTGCTTCTTCAATTTCGTTTTTTCTTTCAGAAAATTGATTAGTTAGATTTTTAAATTGAGTCCTGTACCACCTATTACCATTTTTTACTGATTATTTAATTCAGAGCTGATATCTTTTAGGTAGGATGGTCTCCAACTATTTTGATTAGAGCTCTTCAGCAATCTCAAAGACAGCAACATGCTTTGATCCAAAATATATACAGAGGGATCATTACACCATGTCTGAGTGTGTAGTGGTGGCTCCAGGTGGCACTGGTCGTGCCTTCTTCCGCTGGTGTCATTGCAGCCTTTTCCAGTTGGATTCGCTTTTCCAGAAGCTCGGTTGGCCATTAACCTATTTTCCAGTAGTACCAGTACCAATTTGGAAAGCCGCGAAAGCAGATTAATGAGGAATGTTATCATGGAAATCTGAAAGTGCCTGTGTAATTTGAGGGCCAACTTTTTCCATAACAGTTCGTTGTATTAGAACCAATTAGTTCAACGTCTTATGGACAATACATGCACCATACTGACATAATGCACATGCCCACTCAGACACACACACGCATGTTTGTGTGTATGTATGGCTGTGGTTGCATGTATATATCTATATAAATAAAGAGAAGATTCTGTGTGTCTGTCTGTCTGTTTGTTCGGGATGCATTTCCACACAGTTTTTGAGCTTTTCACTCCAAACCTTCACTACTGTGTAGGTCTCGGCACGAGACACAAAGTCGAGGGGTTGGCGATTCTCTACCACCATGGGGGTCAGGGTGGGGGGCGAAACCCACCCCATTTTTTTCAAAAAAATTTAGCCATTCAAATGAATTTTTTTTCTCTAGATAAAGGGCCGTCAGAACCACCCGGATCAGTAGTTGGTTAATCTCTACCACCAAGGGGGCCAGAGTGGGGGCGAAAACATTAAGACGGTTAAACACCTTCTTAAGCGTTTGCATGGTCATTATATTAATGGCGAGAGCTGCTTTCGTGATTTTCACGAAACTCCTAATTTCACGGGTGGCGTACTGGTGCAGGTCGGTGTGGTGGGGTGAGGTGAGGTGGGGAAGATGGTAATGGTGGGAGAGGGTTGGGTGAGGGGGGATGGGGTGAGGGAGTAAATTTTTCCCGAAAACCCTAATTTCACGGGTGGTGTACTGGTGCAGGTCGGTGTGGTGGGGTGAGGTGGGGAAGAGGGGAGGGTTGGGTGGGGGCGAGGGGGATGGAGTGAGGGGGTAAATTTTTCCCGAAAACCCTAAATTCACGGGTGGCGTACTGGTGGAGGTCGTAGTGTGGTTGGGTGGGGTAGCGCGTGTATGGAGGGGTGGGGGTGGAGGAATTTATCCCGAAATCCAAATTTCACGGGTGGCGTACCGGTGGGGGTCGGAATGCGGTGGGTAGTTGTGGGGTGGGGGATGGTAGGGTGGGTGGGGTGGGGGTGGAGGGTGGGGTTGAGGGGGTTGGGATCGTGGTGGGGTGGAGTAAGGGTGGCGGGTGGAATGGAGGGTGGGGTGAGGGTGGAGAGGTGAGGGGTGGGCGAGGGTGGTGATGTGTGGGAGGTGGGTTGGATGGGGTGGAGGGGTGGGGGTTGGGGTGGAGGGGTGAGGTGGAGGGTGGGGTTGGGGTGTGGGTGGGGTTTGGGCTGAGGTGGAGGGGTGAGGGTGGGTTGGAAGGTTGGGGGAGTGGAGGGGTGAGGGGTGGGTGTAGGGGATGGGGTGGGAGTTGGGTTGGGGTGGAGTGGGGGTGGTGGGGTTGAGAGGGGGTTAGGGGTGGAGTGGGGGTGGTGGAGTGGGAGGGGTGGAGGGCTGGGTTGGGAGTGGGACGGGGTGAAAATTTTCCTGAAACCCAAATTTCTCGGGTGGCGTACCGGTAGAGGCCGGTTTGTGGTGGGTGTTGTGTGGTGGGGTTGTGGCCGGAGCGGGTCAAATCCTAAATTTCCCGGGCAACGCCGGGCACCCCAGCTAGTATATCCATAATTATATATTTATGTATATATACACATATTATAATACTTTATAAGAACTATAATATTTACAGGCAGATATTTCCTAATTTGAAGAGTTCAATGTGTCCTTTTGCGAAATACATACCAACTATATATAATTTATGTGTGTGTGTGTGTGTGTGCAATTTATTGTATTATGTGGGTGTATAGGCCTATATACGGAGAATGTATACACATGCACATTCTTTTATAGCAAGAAGTACGTAAATTGTACAGCGTCATCTACATGCACGCATGCTCGTATACGAGTTACGGCATGCATACGTTGTCGTAATTAAAACTCTCATGTTGTCCTCCAGAAAAATCTCTAATTAAAACTGTAGGCGAACATATGCGTTGCAGTGTTGCGGTGATGGATGGGAATGGTCTGACTAACGTCTCCATAATGTCGTTGCGTGAACCAGATGATATCGACAGACGTCAGAAGTTGACATTCTCTTGTTGATCTATAGTTCATGTAGCATGTGACGTCATTGACCAACGCGCCATTATAGCGCATACGCATGCAAATGTTTGGATGGATGCACGTATGTATATTTAATATATTCGTCTTTTAAAAGAAAATAGCCGGTTCTTTTAAAAAAATAGCCTGTTCTTTTAGAAAATAGCTGGTTCTTTTAGAAAATAGCCGGTTCTTATAGAAAATAACCGGTTCTTCAGAATGAAAGCGACAGTTAACAAGCAAACTACTTTTGGAATTTCTGTAACATAGGCCTATATCTTGATATGACTATTGGAACTTGCAAGGAGTTATCATTTATTATAGAATGATTAAACTGAAGTAATCCGAGAAGCGGATAATACAATACAATACATACAATTAGATATGGTACTTATGGGTTAATTCACCTGATTTTTAAAAACTTTTTTTATAAATTTGATGAAAAATATTTCCTGACGAAATTGAAGCGGGATTTATCGTGTGAGGGTCGGTTAGGGCTCAGGTTAGGCGTCGTGAGGGTCGGTTAGGGTTAGTTTTAGGGTTAGTGCAGTCATTCTGAAGCTGGATTGATGAACAATAATTTTCAATGAAAAACGGATGAAAAATATTTGCTGACGAAATAGAAGCGGGATTTATTGAACAAATTCTTGCCTAAACAGAAGCTGGATCGATTAAAAGGATTCTCGGCAAACTAGAAGTTGGATTTATTAAAGATAACAATGCTGCAACGTTAGTTCTTGGTGTCTACCGAAATGCTGGGGAAAAAATCAGGTGAATTAACCCATAAGTACCTTAGATATTTATTATGCGCTTTAACAAAACAAGCCTTGCATGAAAGCGCGCTTCGCTACATATTTAGTCATAATGTAATGAGAATAAATGAGTTTTTAATTTAGATTTAAACTCCGTAATAGATTAACGTTGGCGAATGGAAGTTGGAAGACTGTTCCGCTCTTTTGGAATAATGTATTGGGCCTATTGGCAGACCTAAATCATTTTAATCGTCTTTATGTTCAATCATAGGCCTACCCAATCCGAGGATAGGATTATTCTGGAAGACTCGTTACTTTAGAGTCCATGTTTATATCATTTGGGGTATGCATTTGAGGTCAATTATATATTGAAACTACTGTTTATTTAAGTAAAGTTAATATTATGGGTAGAGACTGGAGAGCTCATGACGTAACCTTCTGTTTGTTTGCGTCAATCGATTAATTGATTGTCTTGGTGATATATAGCCCTCTCTTTGACAACAGCGTTAACATCTTTTTCGCTGACGTTGTTGGGTCGCGAGTTAAATGTCAGAATGTTGACATTTGAAGCAAAATGGCATCGCTTCAAAGAAAATCATTCACGAAATAGACCTACATAACTTCGCATATGAGACGGAGCTTTTGCAATAAATGACATCATCGATTTGCCCGCGTATACGATCACTGCGAAAGAGCCAACGATTTCTATGTAGGACCGTTTCAAACCGAGGTTTTGGGAATATAGTTTAAGAATTTCTGTGTACATTATTGGATTGGACTGAATTCGACAGCATAACAAAAGCAATTTATATAGGAGCTTTAAACGAGAATCTTGAGTTAGACCTGCATGGTACCCCTCTGTTACAGTAGCGGTTGGGTTCAAGTGGAGAGAGATATCTTTCGATACCGCGAGGTCATTTAAGAGGTTCATGCATGGTTTCGAAAGGTTGACCAACTTCTCAGATATCCTCCGAGGATTTTCGTTAAGAACTTAGGATAATCAAATAATCAGGTGAGAGAAATTTTCTAGTGTTGCAAACATGCAAAAGCATTTCTTCTTGCTACAGTATTGCAATGATCTTGAGACCGAATCTCTTTGTCTTGAACTTCAAAGTCGGGGTCCTGGTCTTGAGATTTCGCGTCTTGGCAAAAATACCGATATTTGACTATTTATTTAGCGCAAGCCACAGCGAGCTAACTTGAGGCGATCATATAGGTTTCTCATAGAATACATTTTTAGGTCTGAGACCATGCCAAGGTGCATCGCTTGTAAACTGTAAAGTCGGCAGAGAGGAGAGGCAAGAATTCGTTTAAATAGGATGTAACTGACCAGATAGGAGAGATTCAAAACAGGCAGGCCGACCATTTTGAAGTTCGCTACGGTTCTGCGGTATACTTCTACGGCTTTTCTGACGCAATGCGGCAATCGTAGGCCTACACGTCAAATCGTGATCCCCAGGGCCGTAAATCTGTAATTAAATGTGGGGAGGGAAAATTGTTCCTTCGGAATTGTGCGTATAGTAGATCTATACCACCATCAAGAAGCCCACCCAAAGTTAGTGTTAAAAATTGTTGGTTGGCACTATAGACCTACTGCACATAGCCTATGATATGTTCAGACTACAGGGAACAACAAGACTAGTCACTAGAGATTCTCTTGCCAAATCGAAAGAGTTGAAAGCATTAGGCCTATTTAATTAGTGGCTTATAATATTTTCTCTTCATTTTAACTTCTCCATCTGCGCATGCTTTAGTAGGCGTAGGCCTATACACATTCATCTTTAGGAACTCATTTGTACTGTAAACTGAGCTGTTAGCCTGTTACCCGCTTCTGTATTCAGTGTCAAATGTTTAACAAAGTTAAACAACACGGTTATATTCTACTACATTGAGTTGACAAGGGGTTAAAACATGTCTGGACGTTGAGTGAATCTCAGTCAATTATAGGTCTAAGGTGAAAACTAATTTTAATTATGCATAACTTCCTACTTGCAGGCTTATATAATCCACAACAAATAGTTTATCATATCATTTTGTCGTTTTTGTCATCTCTTGCCTATCGATTGTTTTAATAGCTGAATTTATTTTGACTGAAATCCACAAAATAGGCTGGCTCTCGCTACCTATAGCTTCTGTGGACGCTGAAGTAGCCTATAGCCTACTCTGGAGATTGTGATTGCGATTATAAATACAAAACTGCAATCAAAACAGATGTCTTATACTTAGAAGAAATCTTATCATAATGATAAAATTATAATGCTATTATACAATGCTGTTAGCCACTTTTCTGGTGCACAGATTTAGGCAATGGTTATAGGTCTAATTGTTTGTGTATGTGAAATTGTGAAAAGCTGTTCTTGATAGAGAAGGCAGTGCACATTTGCACTATTTTCGAAGCATGCACTTACCAGCACACCATCCATAAGTCATTTGGAAAACGAAAGAGATGAGACTTCTTAATTAAATCATTTAACGCACCGCACTCTATTCACGAATTTTATTTGTTTAAATTTATGTGTTATCTTCTGTAGACCTTTTGTCGAATAATTATGCGGTATAACGAGGTCTTGAGATGATGTGATAGGCCTATCAGTATTTCTTCTTTCAGATCTGAGAGCCCATGCTTCCAATATGACTAGCCTATGTACTTGTGTATACATGTTATGTATGCATGCATGAACCGTCAATGCACGTATGCAAACTTATATGCCCATTTGCAAAGCGCCTCTTACAGTACTAGCTATTCAGAGGCACTCTCAGCGTGAAAGCCCGAGGGAATAGGAAAGACCTGAAGCAGTGAATGGTTGAAGATGTCACCCTCTAGTTAGATCTTAAATAATCACCTTGTCACATTGTGCCGTCGATTCTTTGAACCTTATAAGCGACCGCCTTGATCAACAGTTACTTTCTCCACGTATTACGATCTTCTGTCGCATCTCTCAGTTCTTAATAGGGATAGATAAAGGGAGGTACATGTAAGTTATTCAACATCGAAGGGTCTAATTCCACATAAAAGGGTCTACAATGGCAAAAGCTCGGTGTTGGGCCATGGAAGTCCTTAATTCCCCGAGGAACTAGAAAATCGAGTCGATAAGCACACCGATCAGCAGACCGGAGAGGGTGGGAAGGTACTGCAGAGAGGGTTTGTGCACCAACTACAAGTGACAAAGGTGCTTAGGAGCTTGTCCATTTTGAGTGCAGGTAGCCCTATGTATGCTATTGTGTGTGCGTGTGTGTGATTAGCTGTCTTCCTCCCTGCAGTCTTTCAGGATGATAGCCTATATTGGGCGTGTCAAGTCATAAATACCTCTCTCTTTGTATTAATAAAGAAGAGATTCTATTGATCAATGAACACATTTACACCTCTTTTAGCTGTGCGGCTTTTGATTACAGAGCAAATCTTCAAATATCCACGTTTCGAGCAATGTACCGTAGTTTACAGCTTACCGACTCTAGCATTTGAGACGCAGCTGAGAAAAATTGTGGGGAGGGAATTCCTTCACGTTCCCTCCCCAGCTCTAAAAGTGGGGCGGGAATTCCCTCCCTTCCCTCCCCGGGATTTACGGCCCTGGTGATCCCAATACCAAGTCGAAGTACAACCAAAGATATTGGTACAACAGTGTATCGCAAATCCACAATACAAGACTACGCGGATAGGTCACGGGTTAGTACTGGCAGCTTACGCGATGACCTTGGGAGCACAATTGTAACAGGCCTAGACGTTACATAAAAATGAATATACATTGACACTTTCCGAGAGCAAAATGCGTTATGCGTTAGCGTACGTGTCTCAGAGTAGGCGATAGAACCTAACGTTGGAAGAAAATGGGAAGTATATAGGCTACTCGAATGCGCCGACTCCGTGCCGTTGGGATTCCGTCCACTTGGGCGCCCGAGCATAGGGGATAGAGTGGGCACTCCTCCTGGAAAATTGACAGTTCAACTATTCCTTTTTCGTTTTTTCAAATACCTTCGCACTATATAGGGCGCTCGTGCCATTATTGATACACAGAAGGATTAAAAAATGAGAAAGTTACATTTAGAAATCTCTGTGAAGAAATGCCCATGTTCTTAACTTCCTGCGTTGCATGCTTTAAGCTCTTAGCTCTTGCTTAAAATTGAAAAACGCGTGTCCAGTGTTTTCATTTGTCCCTCCTGCTGCCTGCAAACTACTTTCGGGCGCCCATGTTCCGGGTCAATAGTGGAAAACAGATTTAAATGTCGCCTCGATGCGCTTATGGGAATTGGACATGACTAAAATGGGAGCTTTTGTTTATTCTGCACTTATGTATTTGGGTAAGGGGTAATTAAATTGTCGTACTTATTAAAACTAATGAATTGCTTGATGAAGGCAGAAGATTCGACTGCAGAGATGATGAAGACAGCCGCAATATCCATGCTTCTCGTCGGCTGCTGTCTCGGAATCGTCTCGTGCGCTGGCAACGACTACAAAATAGGTAAAGAAATAATATTATTGGCAGACTAATCAATAATATTGACACAAAATAATGATCGATAAAGGCAATAATTCATTGATTCATTCATTAGATGCATTTATATAGCGCCTCACCAACCTATGAATCGTAAACATTGGTGTAATTATTACGTCGTGTCGTGCGCAGTAATTAGGTTGTATAGCCTTTGTAAGTATAGGCATACGTGCGCTTGCTATAGCGCCCCTACTCAGGAGCACTCCGACTACAGCGCGGACACTGAATCGGAGTTTCACGCCGAAGCGCCTGAGCAATTGCGGATGAATGATTTGTCCAAGGTCACTGCGAAGCGGCTTTCGAACCTGCAACCCTCCGGCTGCAAGGCAACGAACATACCCATGTGTTTTGATAAAATTATTGAACTGTAGTAATTGCGTTTGTTACGGTGTGAGTAAAACGCTAGCTGCGCTATGCGGTGCCATTATTACATTACAGAACGTGTTTGCACCATATTACATTCCGTTGTAACGTGTTACAAGGCAAGAAGCAGGACGATCCTTTGGTCCAACCCAGAAACGCCGAGAAACCGTCAGTTGTGGTCAACTGGTGCGCGAAGTCAGACGACAGGTGTCCAGTGAATGTCTGCGAGCAGGAGGACAAGGTGTGCTGCTGGTGCGATAGCTATAACTTGTGGGACTCGTACGGAGCCATCCAACCGTGCGTCTGCTGCCCTGAGGTAGGTGTTGCTCGGCGCTTGTGACGGAAGGTCGCGGATGAATGAGCAGCCAGATAATTCATTGAATGTCCAACGGTGTGTTGTTGCATGTTTAACGACACCGCCATATCAAAGATGATTAGTGTCGCCCTCCTCCTTTATCCAGGCTTGGGACTGGCACTGGCAGAGAACAACCAGTGGCGGAGTTTTTCCAACGGACTATGTGGATCCATTATATGTAGGCGCATATTCTGTGGCCTACTTCTTGACCTTTCTCTTCCCCTGTTTCGTAAACGCCTGAAGACTATACTATTTTGTTAGAGGGAGCACTATAGCTTGGGTCGGGAGCGCCACTGAATCTGACCATTTTCCTCCGATTGGGAGTAATTTACCATGGAGGATGGGAAAGGAAAAAAGGAGTTGTGCAGTTCTAAAAATTCCTTAAAGACAGCCTTGTGCGGAACGGTTGCACCGTATTACATTCCGTTGTAACGTGTAGTTTAGGTTTTAATTATATGCCCGGTACAGCGCTAGCTACCATATTTTGCTGTCATTTGTGACGCAATCTGGCGCCGTTGACAGATGATGACCGTGTTTTCAACTGTTTTGATCTTAATTTTCCGAACTGATAAGGGATTTAATTCGTTTGAAATGATTAATGAATTTTCTAGCAGAGGATGGAATAAACAATACCTTGAATTATCTGCTACGGAAACTTGATAAAACAGGACTTTCTACTCGCAAACCATGGGAATCGGTGCGCACGGCGCTCACATCCGCTGACATTGCTGTGTGTCCGAGTAAATTTGCAGTCAAGACAATGACCAGGGCAGGCCCTACATGTAAATCTCCCAGGAAATTCAGCCCAAAACAGGCAGTCTTAGGAGCACTGCAAAACATATTGAAAAAGATTATATTGGCCTAAAGTTAAAGTAATTCGTCGACGAGAAGTCCAACCAGCTCTCCAACTCTTACGCAAAGAAACGGCTGGCAGCGTCAAGTGTGATCGAAGCAGCGCATGGCAGTGCACGGCTGATGGCAAAATTGAAAGGACGTGGTTTTTCGATGAGAAGATATTCATGGTAGGGACCCTACAAATACCCAAAATGATCGTGTCTACGCGCGTTTTAGCAAAAAAAGATAGAATTTCCCGGGGAAACGGCGTCATATTGCGTCAGGAATGACAACATTTGGTAGATACCGCTGTTCCAAGTACGTAATTAAAACCTAAACCAGTATCAGTTCGACTTTTATAGAGCTAATACTAGAGTGAAATACCTTTAATTTGATGCATTAAGTATGAATAAATGTTAAAAATTGGCGAAGTTATACGCGTGCAAAGTCGGGACATTTATGCTGGGCCACCCTGTACATACATACGGTGGTAGGACCCTCAACCTGGAATGGTTTTCCTCTGACCCTCCGCTCTTTTTGTAAAAATCCTTCTAAGGTTTTCCTATCTCATCTTAAGACAGTTATATTTGGCCGCGCTGAGGTTGGGAGCGCCTCTGAGTAGCCCCTTGAAGAGGCGCTACATAAATGCATCTAATGAATAATGAATGAATACATACATATATAAATACATACATACGCACACATGCATACATAGGCCTCCTGCATGCATGCGTACATACATAGGCATACACACTCATAGATAGGTGCATTCATTCATTTATTCATACACACAGACATAAATACATACCGGTATATACATAAATAGTTTTGAACACATAGGTATATATACAGAGTGCGCCCAAAAAAAGACCCCCTAGATTTTTTGCCAATATCTTGACCAAAAGTAAGAATTTTCAAATGAAATTTTACAGGCTTATAGACAATTCATATTTATACATTATGACCAGATTTCATCAACATATTCCAAGCAGATCAAAAGTTACACCACTTTTAGTGAGGCCACCCACCGTTTTTTGACGATTCAAAAACGCGACGCAACAAAAAGTAACGAAAAACCGATCTATTTATTCTGGCCAATATCTTGGCCAAAAGTAAGAATATCGAAATGAAATTTCACAGGCTTAAAGACAATTCATATCTGCACTTGGTGGTCAAATTCCATCAAAATATTTCAGACAGAACAAAAGTTATACAACCTTTATGGAGGTCACCCACCGTTTTTTGACGATTCAAAAGCGAAACGCAACAAAAAAAGTAACAAAAACACGAATTTTTTTCTGATCTCAAATAATTGGTATCATATAGCCTTGATAATGCCAGATGATCATTATTATTACTATTTAAAAAAGAAACAGGGTACCAGCGTAGCTGCGCGTCATTGAGAAGTCACTTAGCAAGATGACAATCAAATTGGTAAATAAGGAATCTGTCAGATTAATCAACTGGTTCATCAAGAACTTTGCAAATAGACTCAAAGGAAGTTTTGTCACTGGTGGTGGGCACATTGAACACAAGTTGTGAAGCACTACCAAGTTCATTTGACAAAGTTATTTGAGATGAGACTTAATAAAATCGTATTTTTGTTACTTTTTGTTGTGCTTCGTTTCTGAATCGTCAAAAAACGGTGGGTCGCCTCACTAAAAGTGGTATAACTTTTGTCCTGTTTGAAATATTTTGATGAAATCTGACCATCATGTGCAGATATGAATTGTATTTAAGCCTGTAAAATTTCATTTCGATATTCTTACTTTTGGCCAAGATAATGGCAAAAAACCTAATTTTTTGCGCTTCGTTTTTGAATCGTCAAAAAACGGTGGGTGACCTCACTAAATGTGATGTAACTTTTGTTCCGTTCAAAATATGTTGATGAAATCTGGCCATAATGTGTAAATATGAATTGTCTATAAGACTGTAAAATTTCATTCGGAAATTCTTACTTTTGGTCAAAATATTGGCAAAAAACCTAGGGGGTCTCTTTTTTTGGCGCACCCTTTATATATACTAGATAAGCTTCAGACACGTGCATAATTATATGTGGAAGCGTATACCTACGAAAGTTCCTCAATTTATATCTTCATCTGCTGTTTGGCATAGGATCACGTCTGCTGTAGTTCGTCTAAGCCTCTCAAATTGAAGCCGCCTCCAACCTGTTGTCCGCCAAACACTGAATGCAGTTTAGATGGTCGCAGTTGTCTTCAAAAGAGCGACTCAATTCCAGCCTGTGTAGAGATGAAACTCTGCGGTCAGCTTCTTACTTAATTCATCTTTTATAGCGTATTTAATTATTCGACGCTACTGAGCAATTTTTTTAGTGGAGGACATGCTCAAGCTTTCTACACCACAACCATAGCTCGAGGGTACGCGTACCCTAAAATAGAATACGTTAAAATACGTACGTACCTTTAAAAAAATTCAATACGCGTATGGTACGTACCATATAAAAAATTTTTGTTTATGGCTTACTCGGCGACCCATAGCCTACATGTACGTAGTCAACAGTATGCATCATTGAAATCGGTATTTCCGGGAGCGTAGCATTAAATTTAATTCGACAAATTCTTCTGTTATAATTAATTGAATGCAACTGTTCAACCTTTTCCTTGGAGTTGGACTTTTAAGTGCTGCAGCAGAACTGAGCCACTAACTGACATTAATTAGTGCGTTAAGTGCAATGTATGCTGGATAAACATAGACCTACAACATAGCATTGCAGCAATTCACAACGCTGTATAATAGGCCTACTTGGCTGTGATTGTTTGCTTAAATTAAATTGAACATTCTTATAATGAGCAATGACGAGGCTAACGTATTTTATTATTGCTTACGTACCCTAAAATTAGGATACGTTAAAATACGTACGTACCTTTCACAAAATGGAATACGTATGGTACGTACCCTCGAACTTTGACCACAATTATAGGAGGCTGCAGGATCCATTACTATAATATTATGTGATCAAGCGCTCTAACCATTTGCATGTTAACTGCGAACTGTAATGCTAATAATCACTGTGTTCCATATAACTGTACAAAATGCTCACCTACTAGGCCATTTTAAAAGTTTCTTCTTAAATTTTCAATTGTGTAAGTTTACAATTTAATTGGGTTTTTTTACTCGGGGTTTGTTTGGTCCCATTGGATGACAGGAATAGACTTCCTGAGATAAATAAATGGGAAAAGTATCCTGCTGGATAAAGAAAACTTCTGAGATGAATTACGAGGTGGACTCAAATTTATGGCAACAGCTCGCCGAGTTCTTTGCGTAGAAAAGTTACATCAGCCTATATAAGACGTTAGAAAGAATATAGGGCCTAATATACACGAATACATAATATATATATATATTATATATAAAATTATATATATAATATATGTATAGGTCTACAGATAATAGTGATAATAATAATAATTTTATACTAGGCGGTAGTGAAGTCTCCGAGGGAACCTGTATACGTCGGGACAAAATAATGATAAGAATAAGACGAGTTATATAGCGCCGTAGCTCTGCCAAACTCGAAGAAAAGGGCGCTGTAAGCGAATTCAAAACATTAATGGCAGTTATTGGATTGTTTAAAAGATAATAAGCACATAAGCACCCACACATACACACATCGTCTTTTGCATTTAATTAAATCAATGCACAAATTTCTTTTCAGATTCATCGAAGGAAGCTTATGTTAATCCAAAGCTACCGAATAAAGATCAATCCATTACGAACACCCTCTGGTAGTCACGATATGAGAGCTCCGACGATAACCATAGGGCACTCTCAGACTGCATTTACAGTAGCGGACAATAGACAGGCCTAACGACACACTACCTTTGTCTATTAGACCTGTCATTGCTTTGTTAATTGTTGCTATTATTTAGGGCTGCGGATTTGAATGATTCCTTAATTAATCGGTAAATGGTTAGAAATTTTAATTGATTAATTTCTAGCCTGTCCGATTAATTCTTGATTATGTCTTTAAACTTATTTTATTTCACGAAGTCAATTAAGGCGGCCATTCTCCAAACTTTAAAGAACATGGCGAACAATGATGGAGTGCCAACTCTACGGATCAACGCTGTTCAGTGGCATAACCATGAATTTATGATGGGGGGAGGAGGGTTTGGGGTTTTATTGCCTGGCCGGATGCCCTTCCTGACACCAACCCAACAGTATTACAGTAAATAAAAAGAGAATAAAATAACAAAGGGAATAAACATAAAAAATACAATTGTTACTACAGACAATTGTTTTGTTTTTCTTATTTAAGTGGATAAATAACCTTTAAATTTTTTTCTAAGCCAGTGAGGGAGTTAACCCCCGAAACTCCTTGGCTACGCCACTGACGCTGTTATTGATTTGGATGGCGGTATAGAGCGACTTGTTGTTATGCACGTCAATTAATTACCTCGGGCGAAAGTTGATGTTGAAGAAGGGTAAGCAAGACGATTTAGAGGAAGTTTTCAGAGGAATTCAGGAGAAGAGACTGCAGAGGATTGCATTGTTTTCGTCTATGTATATGCTCACATTCCTATCTTGTCCTTCTCGAGGATGAAGATCTTTATGAGATGAGACACTCCGACTGCTCGTCCCACCCTCTTTAGACATTAATTTTCTCTTTAAAAAGCAATTGCAACAATTAAATTTTTATTTTGATCCTCGTTTCTATGTTTCTTTGCTGAGATTTGAAAGTTGTTAACGAGAATTACAAATTACTAATATACATATGAACACAATTGCTATTCAGATGCATACATATGCATCTGAATAATAGGCCTATTAGGGCGAGGCCTACACAGTTTGTCATGATCTTTATTACATTTATCTTCAGTTAAGAGCGAGGCACTTGTCTTTATTTAAGCCCAATTAAGAAGCTTATGTCCTGGAGAGACCGCTACAAGGCTGAGGAATGACAAATAAAATAATTTAACTGATGTTTATTTTCAATGCGCAATTTCTTTGCTCTACGATTGTGTTCTAGGCCTATCTTTTTTTATATTGTTTATTAGTTCCAACAGATAGTTTTCCTGAAGGAGAAAAACCGAACGCTCGACGTTAATTTTTACCACAAAATTGAAATTGCATACAGGAAATTAAGAACATGGATATATTTCGTTGAGGTTTCTAGATGTGAATTTCTAGATTTCACTTTGCATGATTGTCATTAGTATCATTAGGGCTTTAGTGTGATGAAACACAAAAACCACAGTAGTTAGAAAATATTAGTCAATTTCCGAGGAGGGGCAAGTTCCCCATCTTGCCATATTGGCGGGCGCCTATGAGCTCCGATAGCTTTTCTGATTAAGAAATTATCTGCCACTATCAGATTCGATCCATATAATTCGATTCCATATAATTCTATTTAAACCGGACATTATGTTCTACATGTCGCTGATCACACGCAGCAACATCAAACTTATTGTGGTTAAATAAGCAGTTGCTTTAATTTGCCCATGCTGCAATTTGTCGAATGTAGACCATGTCTAAACCGTTGTTTCAAATCGCTGGCGAATGCCAGAAGGGCAATGGATGAATAAACTAAACAGTGGTTGTTCAGAAACCTGCCACTCAGTCTATCTAGTTAGTCTACTATATATATATAGTCAATCTTAGAATAACTTAAATCCCTAGTCAGATGACACACAATTAAAACTGCTACTGCCATGTTGGGCCTTTAAATGTTGCTGACCCCCGAGCTGGCGCTGGAGTTTTAAATCCAGCCTTGGTAATTGAGAATGATAATTAATCGACTGCCGGTGTCATGAAACGGAGTATCCCCCCTGAAAGCTATCCGGAGGGATGAATTAATCTATCCCCCCGGATGGAATTAACCGGTCTATACTATCCGGGAGGATACACCATTCTATCCCTTTTTTGAAAAATGAGCATAATAAAAATATTTATGCTGTAATCAAAATTTAAAGTGACTTTAATTGTTTTAAGTGTCCTAGGAAATGCTCAGATAAAGGCAACTCGAATTTATTTAGTGACTCTGGGTGTTTTAAAGTGTTTTTAATGTTTTAAGTGCTCTAAAAACAGGGCAAAACAAATTATCTAGTCGGAATAAACATACCTGTTAGTGTCATTGTTCAAAACAAAGCAGATGAAAATTAATTTGCAAAAAAAACTACACGCGGAAGCGGTTTTTTCGACTTTTTTATTTTGGGGGATACAATTAATACGGGGGATACTCTATTTCGTGACACCGGCGCAGTACGGAACCAACGACACAGAAAGTTACATCATAAGTTTCCTTCATAAAATCCGCATTTGATGACTGCACAAAAATCCTTATACGCAGTGTACGCTTCCAGTCCAGGAGTTTTTTCAGTATTTTAAAATTATTCCGAAGAATTGGCTACCACTATTCGAGCAGACCGCGTCTAGTGAAGTGCAGCTTATCAAGTGTATAATGATCGACAGCATGCAACGAACATTTGAACAAATGTTATAGGTATCTAAAGGTTACTTTATACGTGCCGGGAAATCTAAATAGTGAAATTATATTCTGTGAATTGAGCAGCTACGTTACAAATAATATTGTAGCGTAACAATTTCCTCCTCGCTTCGAACCATGTTTATCAACCCAATCGCATGGTGGCGCCACACATCTCAAGGTAGGTGATGCGTAAATTCAGATACATTGAGTGAGACATCTTCGTCTAGGACTCTTGTATCACAGAATATTTGTTCTGGTGTAATATCTTTGCCCTTATATTGTCTATGAGATAGTTTGCTAAATTGTTCTCATGATCCTCGTCAGTTTAATCGAATCACTTTTTTCTGGCATGCGAACTGTAGGCTAATTATGCGAGGCAATGTCGGAATCAAGTTTGATTTCTATAATGCGTCAATAATTCATTCATTCCAAGAATTTACATGGCGCCTCTTTAAGGTTACTCAGAGGCGCTCCCAGTCCAATCACGGTCATATAAGTAGGTCTAAACGAGCTAGCCTGCAAAACGCTAATCAGTAAGTAGGGGAACAAGGGGCGAGACGGATCCCGCAAGGCATTTTCGGTTTTATCTTTTAAGACACCGTAAACGTGTATCGTGGGAAAAAAAACTTGTACTGGCAGGCCGCAAAATAATATGGCTATGGGCAACACAAATTTAATTGCATCTTTGTGAGAGGAGATAGTCTTCTAATAAAAAAACTTAGTAATAATTGTTCATCTTGCCCCAATGCTGGGCATACGGACCAATAAAATCCTATCTGCAACTGGAGAACATTTCAGACAGAAGGACCTGCAACCTGGAAAGCGAGACGTTAACAGGCTGAGGTTCTTACATGTACGAGGGGCCAAAAGCTCCTCGTCAGAGCCCAGAGGCAGAGCGAAGGGCTGTGCCAGCTAGGACAACAGATGCTGGATTGCAAAGCACACATACGTGTAGATAGACCGGGGCATAGCCAATGAGACAACGCCAAATCAGCGTAGCAATTCTGCACGCGATGCGCTGGTAGAATGGACCATGGTGGTGAATGAATGAGAGCGAGCGGAAAGAGGATATTTTCCAGGTAGACGTTCGTTCTTCTGGAAAACATATCATACGGAGGCCACAAGATTTAACAACTTTCTTGACTCCGTTCTTTGGTCCTTCCGTTAGCTTCGTTCTTCCATATCGTCTCTCAATAGTTAGTTGAACAAAAGCTTTGAAAGCGATCGGGATTGTTTGCAACGACCCTACCGAAGATAGGTTGCAACAACGTTGAGCATGAATCGACGCATTTCTCTGGCCATTGGCTGCAAGAGATCCACGTTCAAAAACAGTATAGTGCCTACGCAGTTTGCCCTTTGATTTGGCAAAGTGTATTGAGTGGAAAGTGCATAGACTAGGCCTATCACTGGAACTTACCGTATGTTACCGAATTTTAAAAACTAGTTATAGCCAATCAGGGGCGAATCCAGGGGCCAATCCGGCCATGGCCCCCATTTAGAAACTTCTATATTTTTGACCAGCTATTCTGGCTCGGAAAGTAAAAGTTGACGTGCCCCCCAATGAGTGATTCCGTAGGCCCTCCTCCCCACACCCACGAAGTCCGCACGAGGCAGCACAAGACTTAAAAAAGGTCATCAGATTTTTCGACGTCGACGAAGACGAACATTTTTTCTTGCCCCAAGACCGAAAATTAAATTTTGGCCCCCCCTTCGAAAATTTCTGTATCCGCCCTTGTAGCCAATGCAGATTATCAACGATAAATAGTCACTGTCTTGCAATCCGATAGCATGACAATCAGAATATAGATATCTATTACCGTTAACCTACAGGGTGGGCCAAAAAAAGACCTCCCTAGGGTTTTTGCCAATATCTTGGCCAGACGTAAGAATTTCGAAATGAAATTTTGCAGGCTTAGAGACAATTCATATTTACACATGATGGCCAGATTTCAATAACATATTTCAAACATAACAAAAGTCGCCCACATTATATCAATGTCTACACGTACGCTCATACATTACAGTACATTACAGTTAGGGTTTCAGCGAATGCTTACTCGTCTGAGTCGGCGACTGATTGCTCTAGAGTCTAGAGTCTAGACTATACCGCACCATCACCGTCGCTTGCTGGAACACACACACCTGAGACCGAAGGGAATTATCCTGGCCTTCGCTTCTGCCCTCGGCCTGCATATTGCATAAGCCAGAGCTAGCAGCGGCGCCAAGGGGAATGCTAGGGGCTAGGCTCCCCTAAAAAAGGCCATCCGGTTATTTGCATGTAACAGTGAAATATTTCCATGATCGCCCCCTCTAAAACTGAAACATATGCATGAGATGATTTCGACATTTCGACCAAGTGACTAAAAAAGGTCGTCAGAAATTGAAAATGGAAAATTTCCATGAGATTTCAACCAGACATGCAAATGACTAAAAAAGGTTGTCAGAAATTTTGGCGAATGAAAATGGAAAATTTTCTCCGCAAGGGTTCAGGCGAATCAGGCCCCCAACTGAAATCCTGGCGCCACCACTTGCCAGAGCTGCACTAAATAATAATAGCTTTCGTTTACTTTTTAAAGTGCATGACACAACACAGAATGATTACAATTCATTGAAAGACCGGTGTAAAGGTTTCAAATTACCCCTCCTAAACATTACCCTTTGAAAATTGTAATTTGCATCAATCATCGCATTTCTTGCACTAAAAATATCAGAAAAATCATCCCGCTTCTTGTTTTGGTCTGAAGATATTCATCCGTCATCCCACTTCGTGGTTTGTTATCAATATTTTCATCTGTAGCTAAAATACTAATCGCCGCTGAAGTTACATGGAGAAATGGCTTCGAGGCTATTAATTATTTTCGATCAAACTATTGATAACTTTTTTTTTTATCTAGGACCTGTTTTATTGAAGTCAGAATAATCGTCTATAGCAATTTAGACATGTAGGCCTACAATACTCACTAAATAAATCGGCTTTCAGTTATACTGATCTGACTGCAAGGTGTGCACTTATTATTGCAGGCGGTCTGCTCAGTTAGTGTAGTTAAGATTTGTGTATTCTGTGATCTCCGTTCTTGTGAATTGTTTAAATTGCATACGTGTACATTGTAACCGGTTGCGTTGTGTCAAACCGGATTGTTAATAAAGAGAATATTATTATTACTTGATAATTATAGTCGTCCAAATGTTTTTAGTAATACATGATGTAAACATTCTGTAATTACTTTTCGCATGGAACGTAATTGACAGCAGAAGCTCAAGCGTTGGTTTATAACAGTTTGTCGTTTACACTGAATTGCACGAGTAGTCTTGCTTGATGTCACAAATGACTGCAATTGGCAAGTAATTCTTCTGTCGTCGCAGCAATTTAAGCAATTTTAAGTTGCATCGACAATCTGTCTTAAAATTCGACTGCCTTTTAATTATATCATTAATTCAACTGAGTGTTTATTTAATTGTCAACCGAATCTCCAATTAGCAGAAGAAATCGATTATTAAGATTTTGAAAGCGAAATACTTTTACCTTCAATTTGTTTTGTATAAAAAATTCGGACTTAGGCCTAGCTACTCTTTCTTCAGTCAATTGTAAATATATATATATATATATAAAATTATTAGTGATCGGATGCTATATATATATATGTAATTATAAATACATGTATAAGATGTTTGAAGATGATGCCTATATTATAAGTTCGACATCTGATAAATCCAACGCGTTCACATGCAAAATATACATACCCGCCATAATGCTGCATGTTTGCGTATGATAGTTTATTAAATATATAATGTGTATAAAACTGTATAATTATATGCATGCACATTCTTTAATTGTAAAACTCGGTAAATGAATTGTCCGGAATCATTATACGTGCACGTGCGCCTACGTGCGAACCACGACATACGTGCGTTGTCTTAATTAAAAACCACAGGTTGTCCTTCAGAAAAATCTCTAATTAAAACTGTTGCAAACATATGCCTCACAGTTTGGTGATGATCGATGTAAATAGTCTGGCTGACGTCTTCATGTTTAGTTGGCGTAGTCCAGATGGCGAACCAAAATTACCACTGTTGTGTAGGCCCACTCACTGCTTACAGGCTGCCCGGGTATATAAATGGCGTCTGTTGTATATGGGATAATTAGAGTTTGTTTCAATCAATCAGTCAGAATTTATATAGCGCCCCTTCAAGGTACCTACTCAGAGGCGCTCCCGGCCGAGATCAAGCGAAAAAACAGCCTTCAGTTTATGAAATTGAGAACAGCTTGGGAGGTGTCGCATAGTCAAGGGAAGCTCATTCCAGGTTGTTGGGTCAACCACAGAGAACGAACGCCTCTGCATTGTTGCAGAACGAGTGAAAGGAACCATTAAGTCACCATAGACAGCAGAGCGCAGTGCCCGGCGGCCTATGCAAGTGGAAAGAGGGAGGCAAAGTTCACATAGATAAGAGGGTGCCCAGCCTGATAAGCATCGCCACACCAAAGATGTTTGATCTTGGCCTTTGATACCCAGACCTTAGGTATGGTAAACTAATAGTCTGTGCTTTTAAATACTTTTTTTAGCTGAAATTTAAATTGCTATTCTTTGTATTTGGATGATGCGAAAATAATGGCAATAATAGGAAACATCAGGTTGAACTTTCATAGTTCAACGCCGTGTGCAAAATCGTAGCTACGCCTCTGGCAAAAGCCTGTCGATATATATGTATATGTGTGTCTGTTTGTGTCTGTGTGTCTTTGTGTATGTGTGTGTGTGTGCCTGAGTGTATATATGATCCACGTTTTGGCTTCATCTTTAGTGTATGAATTGCTGCTGTTGGTTTCAAACGGTTGTGGAAGGGCTTCGTTAGATATTTTAGAAAATAAAAGCAGGTGAGCATATCTTAGACTGGTACAATCACACTATAGAACAATTGGTCCATTGTTTTCTGTTGCAATTACTGATCCAAAGACGAACGTCTGAAATTTTGGCGTCTGCAGATGATGTTAGATTCTGTATAATTTGATTTATGGACATAGTATTATATACCGTACAGGCATCATTAAAAAAAATCGAAAAAGAACGCAATACCATAATCTCGCCATTTTTTCATATAATTAAATAAGTGTAGATCCAAGACTGACGTGGAAGGAATGGTGAGGGGTTGTTGTCTAACGCGTTGACTTTGAGGTCATGTGGTCGCAAGATAAAACTGAGTAGACAATACGTGTAGGCCTACGAAAACATGTGCCCAGCCCCAGAGCAAGACTGCATTAGCGTCTCTTTCTCTCTCACAAAACAGTATATAGAATTGAGTGACAAAGTTACCTTGAAAGAAAGCGGTTAGTTTACAGCAATGCGCTGGCTTCGTACCGTTGGGAGTTGTTCATTTCCAGGTCCAAGGTGAAACAGGGTGGAAGTCAAACATCCACTTGTAGGGTTTGAACATTGGAGCTTTTTTATTCTGGATATTTTGTCCTTTGCATAAGAAGCAGCCTTTCGGTTTTTATTAAACATTCAACTGATTTGATGAAAGCAGAAAACTCAACCGCAAGAGATGAAGACAGACCTACATGTAGCTCTGCTTCTGGTCATCTGTAGTCCCGGTTTCATCTCCTGCCAAGGCAACGACTTCAAATTAGGTAAACAAATTGGCCGGCTAATTAACAAATTAACTAATTTTCTTGATTAAGGCAGAAAACTCAACTGTGAGAGATGAAGATAGCTTTGCTTCTGGTCATCTGCAGTGTCGGCTTCATCTCTGGCCAAGACAACGACTTCAAGTTAGGTAAATAAATTAGCAAAACTAATTAACTAATCAGCTAATTATTTGCTTGAAGAAGGCAGAAAACTCGACTGTGAGCGATGCAGAGGGACGCACATAATTTATGGGATAGAGGAGACAGTTGCACCTTCGAAAATTGACTTCTTTTTCAACTACTTATTTTTGGATTTTCACAAACTTCTTATAAGTAAGTAAGTAAGTATATACTTTATTGAACCGTCTGCAAACGCACTGCAGGAACAATGGACAAGAAATGAATAATTAATGCATTTACAATCACGACAAATAGAAATATGCAATTCAATAAGCATATTATACAACTACATTATAGACACGTTATGAACTATACAGGAGAGAACTTAGGCTAGACATGAAAAACAATATTGTCACTTGAATAGCATCCGTATTATAAAGCCACATCTGGTTAATGCGTCTGCATGAGGAATCTAACGGTTATGAGAACGAGGACGGAGTGAGTAGGTAGCATTTTTAATGGGAGGTAATAGAGGACCAAGGACGTGGCTTGGGTTGTAGAGTACAAAAGAGAAGAGGGCATAGGCGGAAACCTGGGCGGAGACTTGGGGGGGGACGGAAAGATTTTTGATGGACGAATGGCTGAGTGCCGCAGAAAATTTTCAAGAGGGAGGAATCAGCGTGACCACAGAGGTCATCGAACGACTTCTGGTCGGCAAGAAGAAAGTTGAGCCGTGTCATTTTCCGTGTTATTACTAAAGCACTAGCCTACATATGAAGATTATACGCAGAGTGAAACTGAGAAATTTACATTTAGAAACATCTGTGAGAAATACGCACGTTCTTGATTTCATGCCCGGCAGATTTCACGCTCCCGATAAAAATTTCAGACGCTGCCATTGTATTTTGCCCTTCCGGCAAGTGGCTTATGCGGTGCTTATGTCAGTTGATAAACCCGCGACAGTTTTTCACTCCCCTATAATATTATAGAATTCCAGGGCGTTCAGACAGGCACGGTGAAAATCTGCGTAAATTTCGGATCGAGTATAATGATACATGATATTACATTGTGTTGCGGATTACTGGTTGCGTAGCCTAACGGTTGTATAGCGCCTGTTACGGCTGCGCATTGCAGCCGAATGTAACGAATGTTATAGGCTACGGTACAATCATGCGATATTGTGTTACCGTATAACAATTATTGCGTGTGCATTGGGAGTTTGGGACTCTGCGTCATGGTAGAGTTATTGCACTGTAATCAGTGTCGTAGTGAAGGGGGTTTCAGGGGTTAAACCCCCATTGGCTCATGGAAAAAGTTTTTTAAGGTTATTTATTCACTTAAATAAGAAAAAACAAAACAATTGCTTGTAGTGACAATTGTTTTTCTTACTTTATTCCATTTGTTACTTTATTCCCTTTTTATTTACTGTAATACTGTTGGATTGGTGTCAGGAAGGGCATTCGGCAGGGCCCTAAAAAACCCAAACCCCCATCATAAATTCCTGGCTACGCCACTGACTGTTATCCCTTTGTTTTACCGTATGCTACATCGAGTGACGTCGTCCTTACTACACCGGGTAATAATAATAATAATAATAATAATAATAATAATAATAATAATAATAATAATAATAATAACAATAGTAATAGTAATAGTAATAGTAATAGTAATAATAATAATAATAATAATAATAATAATAATAATAATAATAATAATAATAATAATAATAATAATAATAATAATAATAATAATAATAATAATAATAATAATCTTTTCTTTAATTCAACGCCTGCAAACGCACTGCGCTTTACATTTACAAGTTATGCAGTAATCTTAATTAAACTTAACTACTAACTGAACAGACAGCTTTGCAATTACAAGGCGCTAATAGCAGCCTACAGAGCATGTTCGCCCATTCAATCAATCAATCAATCAATCGTAATTTATACAGCGCCCCTTCAAGGTACCTACTCAGAGGCGCTCCCAACGGGGGTTCGAACTCGCTGCCTCTCGCACTCTACGCCAGCGTGTTCTCCATTGCGCTACCGCCCCCCTAAGTGAGAATTGCCGGGGGGCTGGGAGGCTCAACCTCCTAGTCTTTCTTAGAACCCAATTAACAGTTATAAATAAGTGTTTCATATGCAGCCCAGTTTCCCAACTGCACGTGGATCACACGATGACCTCCCAGCTAACTTTCTACAATTCTCCCAATACTGTATTACACTAAACAACGGTTGCACGGTGGTATACGCTTTTGCTGTTACACTGTACATGTCAGATGGAGGGGACGATATCCAGCCAAAGCAAGAAGATGTCCAGCCAAAGCAAGCCGATGTCGAACCAAAGCAAGCCGATGTCGAACCAAAGCAAGCCGATGTCGAACCAAAGCAAGCCGATGTCGAACCAAAGCAAGCCGATGTCGAAGCAAAGCAAGCCGATGTCGAAGCAAAGCAAGCCGATGTCGAACCAAAGCAAGGCGATGTCGAACCAAAGCAAGCCGATGTCGAACCAAAGCAAGCCGATGTCGAACCAAAGCAAGCCGATGTCGAACCAAAGCAAGCCGATGTCGAACCAAAGCAAGCCGATGTCGAACCAAAGCAAGCCGATGTCGAACCAAAGCAAGCCGATGTCGAACCAAAGCAAGACGACTTTGTCCAACTAAGGTCCGCTGACAATTCTACAGGCGGCGTAGAGTTGAATTCGTGCGAGAAATCGGACGGCAGGTGTAGGAATAACACGTGTGATCAGGCGGGAAAGGTGTGCTGCTTTTGTGATAGCTACATCAGCTGGGAACCATATGGAGTCGTTGAACCGTGTTTCTGCTGCCCTGAGGTAGGAAAAAGTTCAGGGTTAGAACGGAGTTGAAAGAACCAGCGTCAATTACAATATTAGCTACCGTACCAGCGGATTTAACTGAATGTTATGTGGCTAGTGAAATATGTACGCGCAGGCCTATGCATGCATACATGTTTGTTTGTATGCGCACTTGTTATAGCGCCTCTTCCAGCCCTCAACCCCTACTCAGAGGCGCTCCCGACTACAGCACGGACACTGCATCGGAGTTTCACGCCGAAGCGCTGAGCAATTGCGAGTGAAGGACTTGCCCAAGGTCCCTACGCGGCGATTTGAGGTGGATTCGAACCTCGAACATTCCGGCTTCAAGGCAATGACGCCACCACTACACCACCGCGCCACAAGCGGTACAACATGTACATCCCTGTTCAATAGTGAAGTGGTTAGCCCGCCGCAGGTGTTAATCGACAGGCTGTGGTGTGTGTGTGTGTGTGGGGGGGGGGTTGAAATGCCCACCAGGGTAGAAATTTAGGCCGCGATTTCTACTCCGTGCACCCTCAACTCTACCCAACTCTGTTGAAAATGGGTACATCGACCGTATACACTGTCGGTGGAAAGATGAGATGGTGAGGGAGAGGACTGGCAATCCGCGCTCATATGCCGAGGCTGAGAAAAGGAAGTTGCCAATACTTCGTGCCCGTGGTTACTTACAGCTAATTTAAAGCATTATTCTTCTTTTTCTCATACTTACTTGCAAACACCATGCAACCATTCACATAGGCCAACACATACATATTCATTAACTTCATTCATTCGTTCGTTCGTTCGTTCGTTCAGTAATTCATTCATTGTATTGATGGTATGGTGCGGCATTGGTGCCCCTCCAAGAAGCTACTCAGAGGCGCTCCCAGCCCAGCCACGGCGAAAGATAAAAGACTTGAGAGATTTAGGAAACAAAGTTTGTTTGGTTATATGAAATAAAATGCAGCTTTGAATGAGGGCCATTCCAAATGGATGGCCCTACAACCGAGAAAGCTCATCGTTGACTGGCAGCTAAGTAGATCGCTCTAACTAGGGGTTGCCCTTCATAGCAGAGCGAAGAGCCGGACGCGCTTCAACGCCTGCAGAGACTGACCGGCAGATATCGCGCATAGATACATATTGTACTTGCTGTGTACATTGTATACGTACATGTGTATGCGTGCATATCGGAGAAGTGCAGTGTATACCTTGCTTCTCGGTTTGGTGATCATCTGTTTGGCATCTATAGGATCACGTCTGCTGTAGTTCGTCGAAACCTCTCCAACTGAAGTCTGCGTCAAACTGTTGTCCACCAAACTCTGAATGCAGTCCCGATGGTAACAGCTGTCTTCAAAAGACTCAAAAGACTATGGCGGTCCCATCCGAAATAGAGTTTCAACTCTGCAGTGAGTCTCTTATCTTTCCTATTTATTACTATTTTTACCCGAAGTATCAATGATCACTCAGGATTAATAAAGATTAAAGAGCGATATTCTGGAATGACTAAAGTCTTCGCAGATGGGAACGGCGCTGCAGAAAGCGACTGAGTTGAAGCGCTGAATTACTATTATTATTTTTGTTGCCCGAGGGAGCAAAGATTCCTCAGGCTGCAAAATTAGGGAATAATAATAATAATAATAATAACAATGACGATTTCTAAGGCGCCGTAACACAGCCATGCCGTTACAAGGGCGCCTCACATACTAAACTAAACAGCAGGATAGGCCTTGAGGAATAAATGAGTCTTGAGTCCAGATTTGAAAGAGTCAACTGAGCCAGCCGCTCGCAGAGCGGGAGGAAGACTTCCAGCATCTGGGGTCGGCCACCGAGAAAGCGCGGTAGGGAAGGCATAGGTTCTCGTCTTCAACGTAGTGCTCGACGGTGTCTATGAATGTCACGGCGGAAAACCGTTGCGTGCAAACAGACAAACGCTGCATGAAAAGGTGCATCGTCTCTCGGGTGTCGCCCCTTGCCTCTGTCATGTGGCTTATTATTATTATTATTTTTAAAATTTACCCGAGGTACCTAGGATCCCTCGAGATTTCAAAAAAGTATGCTTGGAGCTGTTTTTGAGTGTTTAGAAAATCAGGCCTCGTCCTCCGCAACATTAGTGAACGTGCATTGTAGCGCTGAATACAGATGGAGCACCGTTATTATTATTATTATTATTATTATTATTATTATTATTATTATTATTATTATTATTATTATTATTATTATTATTATTATTATTATTATTATTATTATTAGGCCTATTATTATTAGGCCTATTATTATTATTATTATTGTTGTTATTATTATTATTATTATTATTATTACTATTATCATTATCATCATCATTATCATAACCATTACCATTATCATTATCGTCGTTGTTGTTGCTGTTACTGTTGTTGTTGTTATTAAGACTGTTACCATTATGCTTGTTTTTAATAGATTAACAATTTTATGTTCCAATTTGGCCTATATAATTATGGTGACCAAGAATCAAGCGGTGAGGATGTGTTAACTTAGCTAAAGATTCTAAACGGCGCTTTATAAGTAATTGGACTTGATCTGAATCGATAACTTGTAGGCCTATTTACGTCTCATTTTAAAGTTTTATTTGCATTTCTCTTTGCTCATGTGTCACCATAAATTACAGAACGATTTTGGTTAGCACCGTTATATTCAATTCAATTCAATTCAATTCAATTGGTTTATTGAATATAATTATATATAATTACGTAAACTCTGCTACGTAATCCGTTATAATTATAACGCAAATTGTCCGATTTATCTATTAATTGTCAATCTATTTACCCCATCCAAAGTTCCTGTATGGCCCCATGAGATTAAGAAAACTTTCTGAGATAAACTTGGAGCTGCAATGTTCGTATTGGATTAAGGAGACATTCTTAGTTTGGATAAACCATGGGAACTGCTTTTTATAGGATTAGGCTATAGAATCTTTCTCAGACAAATGATTATGGACTGTACATATATATATAATTATATAATTTATATTTTGCGTTACAATTATAACGGTTTACGTAGCAGAGTTTACGTAATTATATATAACGGTGCTAATGGCAACTATAACCGCCGAGGTCTATGCGTTTAGAAGTTACAAGTAGAAAAAGGTTAGGATATAATAACCAAGTAAACGATATAGAGTTGCTATATATATATATATATATATATATCATATTATCATAATTATACACTTTTAGTAACTTTTCAATTTTTTTAGGTTCACCCATCAATCCGAACGCAACGCATAAAGAAGGATCATTTCCTAGCCAGGGCTGGTAGAAAATGATGAGATATGTCTCCGACGATGTCCAAGAAAATTGGGCTTTTATTTAAGACTCTACATACACAATAATTATATATGTACATTATATATATAATTGTTTTACATAAATATATATATAATATATATATATGATATACACATTATCATGAACACACATAATATTATCGTTTTTTGCATCGAAGTAACTTTTCGACCTTTTCTATAGATTATCCGAAGCCACCAAATAAGGAATCCTCAGGACCTGTCTTCAATCCTCACGGATAAAGGCCGGTAGAAAAAACGATGCGAGATATCTCAGAAGATTTCCAGGAAAATAGGCTTTAATGTAACGTCCTATACAGACATTATGTATACACAAATGTCATGTAGATTGTATACAGATCTATATATATCTATCATACCCGACATTTGTCTTGTTGCTGCTGTTATCATTATTCCTCTCGAGAAAAGACTAATAACAACCATTTGGATTAAAAATAGTTCCGCATAATATGTCTGGTTTTGCTTGTTTTAACGTGTGTGCATTACAATCAACCAGCCTAATTAGCAACCCTGTCGAATGGCGAATATACGGTACTTACCTTGGTATAGTCTGTTCAAGCGTTCTCTCGCCACTTTCCCCATCTCAAAAGACAAATCTTGCCAACTCGAAAACGCTTTCCTCTTGTCTGCATTTTCGATGTTGAAGGATTCCTGCATGCAACACATTGTATCACAATCACACACACCATCACCTATCTCAGACACTTCTATGCATCACAAGCCGGGCTTTCAATTCGAAATTGAAGCAACACCTCTGCAGCGTGCACCTCTGCAGGAATTCCAACCCTCTCTCATCTGATCCTCCACCTTCCAATACCCTACCCAGACGATACCAGGTTTGGTAGCTGCTCTGCCCCTCTGATCATATTGTAACCGGACCGGGTCCTCCTTTGGACAACTCCTACGGACAACCCTTTTTGACTCAACGCAGCGCTCGTGAATGAGCTGGTGCCCCTCGCTTGGCTTTCGAGCAGCGCTTTAGAAGTTGGAGATTACGATTGCGATTAAATACTTCAATCTGCTTCCGTTTTTCTGTCGCTTTAAGTCTTCCGTGATATTATTAAATGATTGAGAATTAATGTTACGACTATGAGCACAGTATTCGCTATTCGACAGGGTTGCTAATTAGGTCACATTTGTGACATCATCAATAAACAACTTCCCCCTTTCGATGAACTGTCTGTTTCTAACAATGGCATCGACGTCACGCATTGTCTTTGCCTAAAATTGAGGACGTAAGTAAGTAAGTAGACTTTATTGCATCCCGCATGGGCGCTTGATAGTATTATGGTAACTGTAGTATTGTATTGTATTGTATCTATCTGACCATTTATAAAGCGCTTCTCGCAGCAAGAGCCTTTCAGAAGCGCTCCCAGTGCGTTCAACCACGAGAGAAAAGGCAAGTTTTTAGACGAGAGAAAGACGAGGAAAGACTACCAGAGAGGATGGCAGAGCGAACTGATGGAGGAAAGTCTATTCCATAGCAGTAGTATAGTAGCAGTAGTAGTAGTAGTAGTAGTAGTAGTAGTAGTAGTAGTAGTAGTAGTAGTAGTAGTAGTAGTAGTAGTAGTAGTAGTAGTAGTAGTAGTAGTAGTAGTAGTAGTAGTAGTAGTAGTAGTAGTAGTAGTAGTAGTAGTAGTAGTAGTAGTAGTAGTAGTAGTAGTAGTAGTAGTAGTAGTAGTAGTAGTAGTAGTAGTAGTAGTATAGTAGTAGTAGTAGTAGTAGTAGTAGTAGCAGCAGCAGCTGCAGCAGCAGCAGCAGTAGTAGTAGTAGTTGTTGTTGTTGTAGCAGTTGTAGTTGTAGTAGTAGCAGCCTTGAAACGCTTTTTAAAAGAATGGGATGAATTTGAGCTGCAAATATAGATTGGCAGTCGATTCAATTCATTGGGAAGTGTTTACTCTAATCCCCCCGTGACTGCCTCATCTGTGGAATCAAGGTTTCAAGAGATGGACTTTACGAACTTCCGGCGGACGATCACCTAGGTAGGCCTACCTAGTGCCGAGAGCAGAGGATGAATGTTGCTGCATTTTGTTTTAGCAAGATCCTATTGCCATAGTATATCGTATAGCCTATAAAGGCCAAAGCTGTCTTACCAATTATCACCCTACTGAATTATCCTTCTCTCTCTGGCGGGCATCCATTTATTCCTTAATATTTTTTGTTTATTGAACATTCCGTTTGACAGACCGCAACCGGTTACAGTGTACAGTTACGCACACGTAGTTATTTTTAATTATCACCAATCTTAACTACTTGCACAACAGACAGCTTGCAATACAATGGCGCCAATAGGAGCCAAAAAGACACGTGTCTCACGGTGTCTGTCCTATACGGGACTTGAGAATCGAACTCAGCTCCATGTCATTGTGTTATCCAATGCACCACCACCTCTGTTAGCCTTATAATATAGTCAGGTGCGAGCCCAGTCCAGCCACCGCAAAAAGTGAAAGAAGACTTAAGAGATAGGCTACATGAAGCAAAAATTAATTGTTCATATGTAATATACAGGGTGCGCCCAAAAAAAGTAATCCCCTACGGTTTTTAGCCCATACTTGGTCAAACATACGAATTTTTAAATGAAACTTTATAGTCTTAAAGGCAATTTATATCTACGTACAATGGTAAAATTACCAAAAAATGTTTCAAACGGAACAAAAGTTACACCACTTTTAGGGAGGCCACCCACCGTTTTTTGACGATTCAAAAACGAGGCGCAACAAAAATTAGGTTTTTTGCCAATATCTTGGCCAAAATTAAGAATTTCCAAATGAAATTTTACAGGCTTGTAGACAATTCATATCTGCACATGGTGCTCAGATTTCATCAAACTATTTCAAACAGGACAAAAGTTATACCACTTTTAGTGAGGCCACCCACCGTTTTTTGACGATTCAAAAACGAAACGCAACAAAAAGTAACAAAAACACGATTTTTATTAAGTCTCATCTCAAATAACTGTTGTCAAATGACCTTGCTAGTGCTTCACAACTTGTGCTCAATGCGCCAACCACCCGTGCCAAAACTTCTTTTGAGTCTCTTTGCAAAGTTCTTGATGGGACCTGTTGATTAAGCTGATAGATTCCTTATTTACCAATTTGATTGTCATCTTGCTAAGTGACTTCTCAGTGGCGCGCAGCTACGCTGGTGCCCTGTTTCTTTTTTAAATAGTAACAATAATGATCATCTGGCAATATCAAGGCTATTTGATAACAATTATTTAAGATGAGACTTAATACAATCGTGTTTTTGCTACTTTTTGCAGCGTTACGTCTTTGAATCGTCAAGAAACGGGGGTGGCCTCACTAAAAGAGGTATAACTTATGTTTTGTTTGAAATATTTTGATGGAATCTGACCACCATGTGCAGATATGAATTGTCTTTAAGCCTGTAAAATTTCATTTCGATATTCGTAGTTTTGGCCAAGATATTGGCCAGAATAATTAAATTGGTTTCTTGTTACTTTTCGTTGCGTCGCGTTTTTGAATCGTCAAAAACCGGTGGGTGGCCTCACTAAAAGTGATATAACTTTTGTTCTGTTTTACTCGTGGTTATGAAATTTGGCTATTGTATGTAGATATGAATTACCTTCAAACCCGTAAAACTGGATTTGAAAAATTCCTATTTTTGGCCAAGATATTGATAAAAAGCCGTAGGGATTACTTTTTTTTGGCGCACCCTGTACATGCATCTTTGAAGTGAGGTCATTCCAGATGGACCGAGAACCGAGAAAGCGCGGCATTGCCTGTGGCTAAGCAAGCACGTGGAACTAGGAGAATTGCCCTTCATAGCAGAGCGAGGAGTCCGACGCGCTTCAACGTCAGAGACTGGGCGACAGAGATCGCGTAGGTAAGATGAAACGTAGCCAAGGATGCAGCGTACAACCAAAGCAGTAATCCGATACTAGGTACATTGGGCCACACACAGTCAACCAGCGCAGCACATCTCACGCATGTAGGCAGAGATAGAGTCACATTTAGGAATACACAATATTTGAACAGTGAGTGGCTTGAAAGTGACTGTAAAATCATTTTTCGAATCATTATATGGATATACGTCATACTCATTTTCAACTCGAATCGAATATCGCCAGCGTACGCGATTTCGATTCAAATATATAAACCTAGCATATGGCACAGAATAATAGTCTACAAGCAGTTTTTTGGCCACACTATACGGTTTCTATGAATTTAGCCAGCATTGTTTTGACCTGGCCTGCTCTAACAGCCAATCAGAATTGACCTTTGAGTTCAGCCAATCAGATCATGCGACGCCAAGAAACGGACGGAAATATGTTTATATAAGAGGCAGAAAAATAGATGGTAGCTGTTTTTAATGGATTCATAATCCATTCTCTAAATAGCATTTTCAACACTTCAAATATAAAGATACACAATCACTTGGTCAAATCTAGGTTGAGTAGTCTGACACGCAAGTTCCACATGACAAAATAATTATGTCGGTAATACCTAAATGGGCTAGGTTCTGAGTTCTATAGTCACATAGTTTGGAATCTTAGAAATAGGAATGTTTTATCCTTCTAATAATTTCCATAGGTGCTATAGATAAATTTGGGCTGTCGACTGCAATGATAGAAGACCTATATGCTATGTATAGGTCTCATACCTAGATCTTGACTTAGCAACAATTCATCAATTTTCGCTTGACCCACACCGGAAGCGATAGAACCACGTCATCCCGAAATATATCTTCGTCTATATAGTTTATGTTTTTCAATATACATATCTGTCTTTTCGAAAGTACACAAAGAGTTTAAATTTATTAGTACAACCTCAATCAAGACAACCGAAGACTAAGGGTATTTCTTATGATTCATTCATTCATTCATTATTAGCATTTATTTAGCGCCCCTTCAAGAAACTACTCAGAGGAGCTCCCAGCCCAGCCACGGCAAAAGAAAAAAGATTTAAGGGACTTAAGGAATAAGGATTGACTGGTCAGGTGGAGGAGATGGAGGTTAGGGGGAAGGTCATTCATGATATGTCATGATACCTTGTTATCAAGTCCTGATCTTGATTTTTGGCTTCCACTGCCTATCAATTTTGTGGACGCCCTCTCTGACACGCGTGAACCGCTGGCGAAGAAACTGGAGATTGTAGAGTTCTGATATCCGCACATGCAGGTGTGAAAAACGTGAAGAGCAGAACATCAAGCAGGAAGCGGAAAGATTCCCGTAACTTTGAGCTCGGCTTGACTTCCCGAGTCCCGACACACCATGGCACCGGAACGAACATGGCAGCGTTGGCTATAATTGCGGACATGATCTGATATAGCGCAAGTGCTTAAGCTGGTCTCAATGATGCGGCTTTTGTGCATGGGCGCTGAGAAATTCTCGAAGATTTACGTTACATTCCCTTCCCAAAGGTCATTGCACCATTGCCATTTAGCGAATGAGCTGTCGCATCATTCCCTAGATACAAGAGCGTGACGTTTCTCCAGAGAGTGGTGGAGATTATTCTTCTGCAGCAGCACTGCTTACTAGTCTTCCCTTCCCTTCTCCCTTCCATCGACTTCCTCTATCCCCTACCTAAACACGAGTGTAGTATGCTGCTTTGTCCGCCAATGTAAGTCGTAAAGTAGAACATTATTGGCCTAAACGTTTAAAGTTTTCCCAAATGAATTGGATAATTCGATCGCAGAAACTCGATTTCGTTTATTGTCAAGTCCAGACTACAAGAAAATGAATGACTTCATCTAATTTAATTGTGAAACCAAACATAAGATCGCGTAAGTAAGGATTGTCTGCGGTAATGTGACCTTATCTTTTGTAGCCACTGTTCGCTCTCTGACGGTGCCAGTCCCGGGCCTGGATAAAAAAGGAGGGCGACACTGATCATCTCTGTTATAATGACACCTTGACAGAGTCTCACGCCGAAGTTCATGAGCAATTGCGAGTAAAGGACTTGCTCAGGGTTCATACGCGACGGCTTGAGTTGGATTCGAACCTGGGATCCTCCGGCTCCAAGGTACCCGCCCCCACAATTGTTTGAATTGCATTACTTGTTCGTACTGCATAACTGTATACTGTAACCAGGCTGCAGTCTGTCGACCGGTTTGTTGAACAATCGAATATTTTTTTTATTGTTCCTCTAATACGCGTTAGTTTTTGACTGAAGACTCTCCCTCATCAGCCCGACGTTTGAAGACTCATCGGAAATCGCCGCGCTGTTGGTGCCTCTAAATTTATAGCCAGCGCTGCAAAAGACCAAACTACAAAAACTGCAAAGATTAAAACACGTTCACCGCCAACACGCCATGTTAAATGACTGAATCCGGTACGAGATATCTCGTACTGGGCGGTGAACGTGTTTTAAAGATATTGTTATGATGCAACATCGCACACGGGTAGCCTACACCACGCGCTTTTACTTGGACATTCCGTCTAAAGCCAATGAAACTATATGTACACGTAGACTTTGATTAAAAAATGACTGTGACGGGTTTTTTTTAACGTGCAGTTGTACACAAAATGTGCAGTTCTAAACGGATTTGTGCAGTTGTAGAAGCACTTTTGTACAGTTAAAACTAGCAAAAAAGGTCATTGTCCTCCGATTGGAGATAATTTACCATGGAGGATGGGAAAGGAAAGAAGGAATTGCGCAGTTCTAAAAATTCCTTAAAAACAGCCCTGGACTATGACCGCAGCCCCCGCAGGAAGAACTTTGTGTAGGGGTAACCCCTATGCACTGCACACATGCAGTCTGCACAATCCATCAGAGTTGCCTGAAGGTCGTCTATGAACTATTAGTGTTTTTTTTATCCTACTCTTAATCTCTATTCTTTGTTTATTACATCTGACCAATCAAGTTTCAAAAATCTCTCAAGTCTTCTTTCACTTTTTGCCTTGGCTGAATGTGGCCCGCTTCTGACTATATTTCTTGAAGAGGCGATATATAAGTCCATAGAATGAATGAATAAATGAATGCTTGCTAGAGGTAGATAGATAGATAATTTAGTTGGATGACAAATGATAACACGGCGTGTAGACCTATACAGTATACACTAGAATTCAATCTGCTAAAATAAATAGTATAGCATCAAACGCGTATATGTCGGATGCAATAAAGACAACGATATATACTTGGTATTTAATTTTCAAGCAAGGCAGTGAATGACGATTATGACGTCATTACAATTGTGATGACGTTCATCGAAGGAGGAAGCAATTTATTGATCACGTCACAAAGTTGTCGAATAACAAAATCGTAGTCGTAATATTAATTCCCAATAATATACAGCTGAAGCAATAAAGCGAAAGGAAACAAAAGCAGCTTGAAATATTTAAATCGTAATCGTAATGTCCAAACGTTTAAAGCGCTACTCGATAGCCAAGCGTATGGAACCGGCTTATTCATGAGCGCTGCGTTGAGTCAAAATGGTTGTCCGTATACGAGTAGTCCAACGGAGGTCCGGGTCTGGTTATATCATACGATCAAAGAAGGCTGAGTAGCTATACCAAATCGGATGTCGTCTGGGTCAGGAATTGAAAGGTGGAGGATCAGATGGGACAGGGTATGGTATGTGATTGTGATTTAATGTGTTTAACTGTTCGCATGCATCGAACATGCAGGAAATAGGAATGCGTTTTCTAGTAAGGTAAGATTTGCTCTTTTGAGATGTGGGGAGAGTGGCGAAAGAAATCTTGAATAGAACTACCACGGAGAAGCACAGTATTCGCTATTCGCTATTCGACAGGTTTGCCAATTAAGCTGATTGATTGTAATGCACACGTTATGACAAGCAAAACCAGACATAATATTATTATTTTTAATCCAAGTGGTTGTTGTTAGTATTTTCTCGAGATGAATGCTGATAACAGCAACAAAACAATGTCGGGTCTAATAGACATAGACCTACATGTATACATAATGTCTGTACTCCGTATAGGGCCTTACAGTGATGCCTATTATCCTGGAAATCTTCGGAGATATCTCCCATCATTTTCAAACACGGCGTTTGATAGAAGCTTTGCCAGGATCTGAGGATTCTTTATATGGTGGGTTAATCTATAAAAAAGTCGAAAAAGTTGCTTAAATGCAAAAATATATTAAATATGTTGTATTATATTTTGTGTGTTCGTGACATGTAAAATAATTATATACAGACATATATATATATGATTGTGTTAATTAGCCTAATGCCTATAATTATCCTGGAAATCTTGGGGGATATCTGTCATAGTTATCTACCAGCCTTTGTTAGGAAGTGAGCCTTTGATAGGAATTGACGTATTTGGTGGCTTCGAATAATCTATACGAAAGTCGAAAAGTTACTTCAATGCAAAAATACGATAAGATTTTGCGCATTTTTATTTATTTCTTTCTTTCTCGAATTTACTATAGCGCCCCTTCAAGATCACCACTCAGGGGCACTCCCAACTACAGCGCGGACACTGCATCGGATACTCACGCCGAAGCGCACGATCAATTACGAGGGAAGGACTTACAGCGGTTTGAGCCTGGGCGGAGTTTTTAAGCCCCCCCACCCCCAAGAAGACCCAGACTCATTTTTTACCGTGTAAGTGGTATCTTTTCCCAGGCTTAGCCCCCCCCCAAGAAGGTTTTAGCCCCTCCAAGAACGGAAACCAAACTCCGCCCATAGGCTTGAGGCGTATTCGAACCCTGAACCTCCGGCTCCTAAGCGCCGAACTTCACCACTTCGACACTGCACCCCACAAATATATGATATATATATTTTATATATATAGCCTATATATAACCGTATAACCTATAGCTTAATTATTATAACCGTCTCACAATTTGTCCATAATACCTTAATTCCTTAATCCAATAGAAAGCACTTCCTTGTGTTTTATCCAAAAGGAGTTTCTTCAATTCAATACATTTTACATTACATTTTAATGCAGTTTATCTCAGGAAGTTTTTTTCATCTCATGAGACCATTTCGAAACTTCGGATGCAGTAGCCTAAATAGATTGACAATTAAATAGATAAATGGACAATTTAAGTTACGTTACGTTACTACGTAGCAAATTTTGCATAAGCATAATAGTGCTAACCAAAACATTCTGCAATAGCTGGTGAACATTTAATAATAATAATAATAATAATAAAAATAAAAATAAAAATATAAAAAAAATAATAATAATAATAACAATGATAATGATAATAATAATAATAATAATAATAATAATAATGATAATAATAATAATAATAATAATAATAATAATAATAATAATAATAATAATAATAATAGATAAATAGGAAAGATAAGAGACTTACCGCAGAGTAGAAAGTCCCTTTCGGATGGGACCGCCTTAGTCTTTTGAAGACAGCTGTTACCATCGGAACTGCATTCAGAGTGTGGCGGACAACAGTTTGAAGCAGACTTCAGTTGGAGAGGCTTCGACGAACTACAGCAGACGTGACCCTATAATTATGCCAAGCAGATAAAACCAAACCGATGTATAGAGATACATGTATTGGAGGCGCATGTATTGACATTGATGGGCGTCGACATCTTTGCTCTCTGCTTTAAAGGGGGGCAACTCCGAGTTACAGCGATCTGCTTAGCAGAGCCTTTCGTTTGTAGGACCATCCACATGCATTGACCTTCGCTAACAACGCTGCAGTTAATACATCCGATGAATCAAACTTTGCTTCATAAATCTTTCAAGTATTTTTCTTTCGCCGTGGCTGCAGGGCTGGGAGGACCTCTGCGTAGATTTTGTAATGAGTGGTGTAGGGCCTATACATCCACAGAATGAATGAATAAAAAAATATGTATTCATATGTGTGTGTGTCGTCCTATATGTGAATGGTTGTAAGCGGTTGTGTAAGTAAGTATGAGAGAAAGGAGGAATAATCCCTTAAATTAGCTGTAAGAAACCACGGGCATGAAATATTAGCAACTTCTTTTTCTTATCCTCGGCATATACACCGTGTCTCAATAAAAACTGTGCCAAATTGTTTCTGTCAGAACTTCGTCAAATTTTCACCAATCTTAATAACTTTTGGCAGGTAGATGGCAAAATGGCTGATATTTTATGCCATATATGAATTTTCCACCTCACCTGACTCATACCACTGCACTACCTTGTTAAACACAGATGTTCCAATTTCTCATATAACGCTTAAATTTTAACAATTAAAATTTGGCATAATGCCTAAATTTTGTCAATCAATTCGCTAGAGGGCGACAGATGTTAAAAGTGAATGGGGCATACTATCGCGACAACCTTCTTGCCCAGAAGCTACTGCCAGACATACGCCGCTTATCCCAGGGCGAGGATTTTGTCTTCCAACAGGATGGCGCCCCGGCGCATCGAGCGCGCGACACCGTCTCTTTCCTGGAGCGAGAGACGCCCGACTTCATTCCTTCAACTCTGTGGCCGCCGAATTCACCAGATCTCAACCCGGTCGACTATAGCATATGGAGTGTGCTGCAGGAGAAGGTTTACCGGTCCAGAATAGACAGTGTTGACGAACTGAAAACGCGTCTGATCGACGAGTGGGCGCGCTTTGACCAGTCGATCGTTGATGGTGCTATCGACCAGTGGCGTCGCCGTCTTAGCGCTTGTGTCCGTGCATGCGGGGCACATTTCGAGCACCAATTCTAACACCTTTAAGCAGATCTGTCATAACAATTAAGAAACTCTGCAATTTTATTTTATTGCGTGCTAATTCAGTCGTCAGATAGTTTGTTGGAAGTATTAAAATTTAAGCGTTATATGAGAAATTGGAACATCTGTGTTTAACAAGGTAGTGCGGTGGTATGAGTCAGGTGAGGTGGAAAATTCATATATGGCATAAAATATCAGCCATTTTGCCATCTACCTGCCAAAAGTTATTAAGATTGGTGAAAATTTGACGAAGTTCTGACAGAAACAATTTGGCACAGTTTTTATTGAGACACGGTGTATTATGTGATGGGATGACCAGTCCTCTCCCTCACCACCTCATCTTCCCACCGACAGTGTATACGGTCAGTCTTCTCATTTTTAACAGAGTTGGGTAGAGGTGGAGGTGGAGTGGAAATCGCTAACCAAATTTCTGCCCTGCATGGTGGGGATTTCAACCCCAGCCTGTCGATTGACAACCTAGCGGACTAACCACTACACCATCGAACAGGCTGGTACAATTGTACACGTTACATAGGCACATGTGTGCAATTGTGCATACTTCATTAGACATATAGGGCATTCAGATAAATCAACTCCGCCACTGGTTGTTCTCTGCCAGTGCCAGTCCCAAGCCTGGATAAAGGAGGAGGGCGATACTAATCATCTTTGATATGGCAGTGTCGTTAAACATGTAACAAGCATTCAGCTAAATCTGCTGGTATAGCTAATAATTTACGCTGGTTCTTTCAACTCCAGACGAACGTTGAGCATCATCCTACCTTAGGGCAGCAGAAACATGGTTGGATGACTCCATTTGATTCCCAGCTGATGTAGGGATCACACCAGCAGCACACCTTTCCAGTCTGCTCACACATGTTTCGCGAACAGTTGCTGTCCGATTTCTTGCACCAATTCACCTCTTCGCCACCAGGTTCTGATGTCGATTCTTGCGGGAAGAACGCGTGCCTTGGTTCGACGCCATCATCTTGCTTTGCTGTTTGCATGTATAGCAAAACATTGTAACAACGTGCAAGCGTCGCATGGTGTAATATAGGCCTACAGTATTAGGAGAATTATTGTAGAACGCCAAATGGGAGGTCATACTCTGACCCAGCTCTCGAGAGTAAGCTGGTGCCCGGAGTTTTGCTTCCGAGTGACCATCAAGAAATTTGGAGATTACTTTTAAGATTTGAGATGTGCAAAAGACTTAACTGTTGGGTCCTAAGAAAGACAAGAGGATTGGACCTCCCAACTTCCAGCATTTCTCACCCTATAGTGCAATAATGACAACGTTGCCCAACGTAGCACGCATATCGTAACACAACGTGATTATTACACTGCAATAGCTCGACACCGTGAGTCCGCGACGGTGACACAAAGTTCAAATACACACGCAATAGTTAAACGGTTACACAATATTATAGTCCTTTACCGTAACATGACGTTACTGCGCTACCCAGCCGTAACCAACGTTACAACCGTTACGCAACAAGTAATCCGCAACACAAATTACACAATGCAGTTATTATATAAACTGAGCGACCAAAAATGTACGCAGATTTTAACGGTGCATGTCTAAACGCCAAATAGGGAAGTTAAAAACTGTCGCGCGTTAATCAACTGACAGGGGCGCACAGAAGCTCTTGCTAGAGCGCAAAACACAATGGCAGCGTCTGAAATTTTCAGCAAGAGCTTGAAAATGCATAACAGGAAATTAAGAACGTGCGCATTTTTCCGTCTAAGCTTTGAGGTTTATAAAAAAGCACATTCGTGTATTAGTTTTATAATTTAGTTATTTAGTTCTCAGGTGCTACGAAACTGATTAAAATCCAAAAATTAGAAATTAAAAAATATAGGAAACAATTCTCCAAGTTCAAGACATCATCAAGTGTCCGTTAATTCCTGCTCCTAGGAGGGGTTCCCGTGTCAACCTGTGGATTTTAATAGTTATTTAGTCTGCCAATTCAATTTGTTTACCTATTTTGAAGTCGTTGCCAGTGCATAAGACGAGACCGAAACAGCAGTCGACCAGAAGCAGAGAAATCGCTTCCATCTTCATCCCTCACAGTTGAGTTTTCTGCCCTAATCAAGCAATTGATTAGTTAATTTATTTAATTTATTTGATTGTTAAATTTATTTATTAGTCTGCCAATTTGTTTACCTAACTTGAAGTCGTTGCCTTGGCAGAAGATGCAGCCGAGATTGCAGATGATCAGAAGCAGAGCTACATGTAGACCTGTCTTCATCTCTTGCAGTTGAGTTTTCTGCTTTCATCAAATCAGTTGACTGATTAAATAGACTGAAAAACTGCTTCTTATGCAAAGGGTAAAACATCCAGAATAAAACAAAACTTCAATGTTCAGACCCCACAAGTGGAGGCGACTTCCAAGTTTCACCCTGTTTCACCTTTGACTTGGAATGAAAAACTCCCAACGGCACGAGGCCAGCGCATTGATATAAACTAATTGCTTTCTTTCAAGGGAACTCTGTCACTCAATTCTACTGGTGTGAAAGAGAGAGAGAGACAGACAGACAGACAGAGATAGACAAACGCTAATGTAGACTTGCTCTGAGCACATGTCATTGTAGACCTACACGTCGTATAGTCTACTCATTGTTATGCATACCGACCACATGACATCAAAGTCAACGAGTCCGGCACAAGCACCTAACCTTTCGACAACTTCCTTCCAAGTCAATCTTGGATCACCACTTATAGGCATATACATGAACAAAATGGCGAGATCATACTATAACCAAAGATATTAGAGTTTTACTCAGATGTGCCACATAATGTATAATAATTTATCTGAATGTTCACCTCACCTACCTTGCAATGGGTTTTTGAAGCTGTAAACTTGACTTCCGACTAAGAACAAGAACAAGAATAAGAATGGCTTCCAAGCGAGGAGGAAATTGTTGCGCTGCCATAAATTGTTGCGTTACCTCAGGCCCGGTTTAACCACTAGGCGAACTAGGCGGCCGCCTATAGGGCGTCAAATTTCTGGGGCGGCACTAATTTTTAGTTAATTTATATTAATATTTAAAGTTTTATTGCAATATATTACATTTTATTTTTTCCCGCTAGATGAAACGAATTGCAAAGTATAAATTTGATCACTAGTTTACTTACTTACGTTATAGGAAATAACGCCACATCCGGTGACGTCATTTCGAAATCAAAATCTGGCGTGTAAATATAACATAAATATTGAAAATTTAAAATAAATTAAATATTTGTAATTCGATTGTCGTCGATTGGCTACTTAAATACTTTAGGTAAGATATTTAGTTTTACTTTTGTACAAATGTAAATAAATGTAAATGTAATGTAATGTAATGTAATCGCATATTTATACAGCGGCTGTCTTATGGCCTCGACCCTGAGGGTGAGATCCTTCACCACCGCTACTCCACGTTTATATTGCGACCGAGCCACCCGCAATAAAGATCCGAGAAATTAATCTCTGATAAACCGACCGACCGGGAATCGAACCCGGGCCGCCGGCGTGGCGAGCGGACTACCAACCCACTCGGCCACTCAGGATCTCACAACGTTATATTTAAAATCATTTGATGTAAATATTTAAATTTGTATATGTAAATTGTAATTATTTTATTTATATTTTATTTATTTTACAAAAATGAATAAAAAATATAGAAAAATAGTAGCTAAATCATAATAAAATGTAATTTTTCAGTGTCCGTCGTTATTTCAATCCCCCATGGCAGAGAGAAAACGATTGTAAGACTAGTAAAGAAGTTATGGAACATTGCTTGAATCTTGAAAAAGCTTTGCAACATTGAGACTCCAAAGATATTGATGCAGTTGATCTAAGCAGTGAACTGAAAGCCATTTCAAGACGAGTTGCAAGGTGTAGATCGCCACATGATGTACTAAACTTTATATTGAAAAATAATCTAACAGATAGTGTCCCCAACACTGTTATAGCTCTGCGAATTCTCTTGACACTTCCAGTTTCTGTGGCTAGTGGTGAGCGAAGCTTCTCTAAGCTCAAACTGATAAAAACATATTTGCGAACGTCCATGCTACAAGAAAGACTTGTTGGACTTGCTACTCTGTCAATTGAACATGACATTGCCAAAGACATTGAACTGATGGAACTCATTTCTACATTTGCTAAAGCAAAAGCGCGAAAAATTAAGTTTTGAAATTACATTACCGGTATAATTCCGTATAAACGAATATACCATTATATAGATTATACATGTTCTATTCTATTCTTCTTCTTTCTATTGATTGCAAATACGAATTAAAACAAAAGGCACCATAGCATTCCTTTGTGAAAGTTAGTATTAATTCAATCTTAGTTGCCGTGGGCGCGGGGGGGGGGGCGCAGTGCGACAGGTTCGCCTAGGGTGCCAAATACTCTGGCGCCGGGCCTGCGTTACCTCGTACAATACACAAAATCTATCACTCTTTAGATTTCCGAAAGATGCTGAAAGGTATGTATAAAGTACTGTATTAACAAATCAATGTTCCATAACTGCTGCCGGGCGATTCACTTTGCATATGCGTTGTGACTGTCTTCGTATACACCCTGCACAGTAACAATATTTAGGGAAGTTACGTGTATTTTAGCGTCGTAAATTATTTGTCATTGCATGGGTTTCAGCGTTGGTCGAATACAAGTCGGATTGACGAAACGAGTTCTTGATTTTTTTAAACCATTACGCTGAAATCTAAGCTGGATCGATGAGCAATAATTATTAATTAAATAGAAGTTTTATTGATGAAAAAATAATCACCGCCTAAATAGAAGCGGGATTAATGAAACGAATTTTGTCTAAACAGAAGCTGAAACTCTAATATATTTGCTATAACATTCTTATTTCGATTTTTTTTTATAGTGATCCCTGTATATAATACTATGTCTATAAATTAAATTATATAAAATCTAACATCATCTGCAGACGCCAAAGTTTCAGACGTTCGTCTTTGGATCAGTGCTTGCAGCAGCAAGAAGAAATGAACCAATTGTTCTATCGTGTGATTGTACCAGTCCAAGATATGCTCACCTGCTTTTATTTTCTAAAATATCTAACGAAGACCTACCACAACCGTTTGAAACCAATAGTAGCAATGAAGACACTAAAGATGAAGCCAAAGCGTGGACCATATATACACTCAGGCACACACACATACACAGACAGACAGACGCACAGACACACACAGACACAGACAGACACACAGACACGAACACACACATGTACATATCAATAGGTTTTTGTCAGAGGCGTAGCCAGGAGTTTGCACAGGCCAGGGGCGGATCCAGGTGGAGGCAATCCGGCCATGCCGCCCCCATTTCAAAAGTGCATAGGACGTGGCCTTCCAAAAAGGTCATCAGATTATTTATGGCAAAAACCACCGAAAATTTTGCCCCCCCCTTTTGAAATTTTTTGTATCCGTCCCTGCACATGGCGATGAACTCTGAAAGTGGCGCCCTTCCTGTTTTGCATCGTTGTAATGTCTTTCACACTATCCAAATACAAAGTATGGCAATTTAAATTTAAGCTAAATGAAGTATTTAGAAGTACATACTAGCTCTCGGTATCAAAGGCCAAGGTGGAACGTACCAGGGGGCCCATAATAGGTACATATGCGATTCCTATTCCTATACCCGGACAGCTTGTAAGCAGTGAGTAGGCCTACATAACAGTGATAATTTTGGAGGGTCATCTGGACCACGCCAACTAAACATGGAGACGTCAGTCAGACAATTTGCATCGATCATCACCAAACTGTGAGGCATATGTTTGCAACAGTTTTAATTAGAGATTTTTCAAGAGGACAACCAGTGGGTTTAATGAAGACATCGTGTGACCGTAACATATGTTGTAACTCGTACGTACGTGAGCGCACATGCTTGTATATGATTTCGTACAGCTCATGCACCAGGTTTTACTATTAAAGAATGTGCAAGCATATATACGCATGCAGGCCTATATGTATAAACTATAATAAACAATAACACACAAATATAGAGGGAATGTATTTTGCATACGAACGCATTGAACTTATCAGATGTTGTAGCCTACTTATTTTTGTAATATCATCTTCAATCTTCCAGGGCTTTTTTAACATGCAGTTGTACACAAAATGTGCAGTCGTAGAAGCACTTCTGTATAGTTAAAACTAGCACAAAGGTCATTGTCCTCCGAATGGAAGCAGCGCTCGTGAATAAGCTGGTGCCCCGCGCTTGGCTTTCGAGTGGCGCTTTATAAATTTCGAATTTACGAATTTAAATTGGAAAGGAAAGAAGGAGTTGTGCAGTTCTAAAAATTAATTAAAAACAGCCCTGCAATCATCTGACAAGCCTATATACTTACATAATTATATGCATGCAACATCCGATAAGTTTTTTATCTTTATATACTTGATTCAAGAAAGAATAGCTAAGTCCGAATTTAATATAAAAAATGTAGGCAAAAGCCGCAAAAATTCGTGCAGTAGGCCTATTCGCCTTCAAAATCTTAATAATCGATTTCTTCTGATAATTGGAGATAAAGTTGATAAATAAACAAACACTCAGTTTAACTAATGAAATCATTAACATGCAGTTGAATTTTGAGACAGATTGTCGATGCAATTATTTTAAAATTACTTAAATTGCTGTGAAGACAAAAAACTACCTGCCAATTGCAGTCATTTGTGATATCGAGCAAGACTACTCGTTCAACTCCAAGTAAACGACAAGCTATTATGAACCAAGTCTTCAACTTCTGCTGTCAATTATGTAGCCTACATTGCGAAATGCAATCATAGAATGTTTATATCATATGTCACTAAAGCGAAGACGATATGAAGTTCACACTGCATCAATCAGATCTGAATGCGGATTTTTTTAGTATCACAGGAAGCCAACATTAATTGCTATATAGACAATTCAATAATGCATTTCCATGATGAAAAGCCAATAATATTCTAGCCTCAATGAAACATTTCCATGATGAAAATCCAACGTTTACGAGATAAAATCGTGCTGCAGAATAAGCTTAATAGGCTACGGACTCTGACAAATATTTTGTTTTAGACGATAAATCTTTTTGTATATCTTATGCCAGGTAAACGAACATTATGTTATAGTTTGCATTTGTATATAATACATGAAAATTGTACATCTAAAATATCTACAAGAATGTGTTAAGGTGCATATTAAAAGGCATTAAGTCTGTATACGTCCAAGACATCTATAAGAATATTATTATTAATTTATTACGCTAACCGTCCAACGTTCCTGACAGCGGTTGGTCATCGTAAATATAATTTTAGATTATAACAACATTTGCAAGTCTCTAACTTAAGTCGCAAACATTAAAATGTTTTCATTGTGGACAGCACTTTGCGTTATACATGATTAACTAAAGGACACTAGTAAGTCTTTAGTTTGCATCTGAATATCAGTCCTACTAGCAAGTCTTGTCGGTGACGGCATTAAAAAGTTTACATAGGGTACAAAACCAGAACAATTAAGCTTGATAAACTACACGAAGCAACGGGTCGCCGTGGTGTAGTGGATATGTTCGTTACCTTGGAGCCGGAGGGTTGCAGGTTCGAATCCACCTCAAGTCACCGCGTAGGGACCATCCATGGGCAAGTCCTTCACTCGCAATTGCTCAGCGCTTCAGCGTGAAACTCCGATGCAGTGCCCGCTCTGCAGTCGGGACTCGGGAGCGCCTCTGAGTAGAGAGCTTGAAGGGTCGCTATGACCAGTGTACATACAAACAAACTGCACAGAGGGGTGGTTTATCCGGGGGACAATGTCCTAGGCAAAGTCGGGGAGGCTTTTGTCGGGAGGTTACGTCCGGTGGGATAATGTCCATGGGATAATGTCCTACAACCGTTATGCCATGCAGTAGACAGGTCTTATCAAGAAAGTGAATAGCAGGAAGAAACAATCAAAGTGAAACGATCAGTGACGTGTGTTTATCGCCATTGGATTGGTTGGGCAGGCGAATGTTCTATAAGTGTAAGTCCAAATCAGGTTAAGGTTTCCAGTGTGCAGCCCCCATGCGAAGTAATGTGTATGAGTTTACCAGATGAATGTTTCCATCCTCCAATACCCCCAAATTCTACACAATGTATCTTTATCTTAGTCACGCCCATCTTAGACATTTGCAGACGCAAGTTCTGTGGAATTTGGCACGTTACTGCTCAACCCGAGCTAAACTATTGACAGATATGTGTAAATTTTCAAGTATGGATTGATTACAGAAAGAATAGTTAGTTGAATAATATATATATATGCATAATATATACATAATATATATATATACATAATATATTTACTTTTATATACTGCAATTAATCAGTCTCGTACTTAAATACATTCTGGATGGTTTCTGACGATAGACACTTTGCCTCATTGGTTGAAACAGTATAAACCAAACCTAGCAGTAGCTATAGTGGCCAACACATACTGTTTAGTATAGTGTGGCCAATGGATAACAATCGTGCAGACCGTTTCCTTTGAATAAAGTATACAATCAATCATCTTTTGCGTCGTCACTACGGTTTTAAGAAACAGTTCTGTTACTGAATACTTCTCCGCTTTACAGCCTTATATATATAGTGATGCGTTTGAATAACGATTAGAGATATAGCAGCATTTATTTCGGAGTTTAATTTTAAGACTAAAACCAATGGACGCCATATACATGTAGTTCAGGACTGGTTTATCTTGAAAATTTGGTGTAGGCCTACGTCCATTTCACCCTCAACCTGACTGTACGGAGGACGCAGACTATACGCATACGATCCAACACTATATATACTTTCCAATGATCACATCAAAATGATCAAATGTGTTGTGTATACTTATTGGCAATATATAGAGCAGATTAGCAAGAATGTTAATACCATGGGGGAAGAAGCCATGGCATATACGCTATACGTGTGTGAATAAAACAATCGACTAAAACAAAGAAGGTGAGTGACGTAGGTTTCATTACTTAATTTACTTCTGTGTGATATATATTGATATATAAAATCATTATTGTCGATGTCCCATTGTGCGTTTCCAAATGGAGTATAGGCTAATAAAGGCTGTATACCCTACTTGTAACTTAGCCTACTTTCTGTAATTTACACCCATGCACCGTTGATTCGGATTTCTATATATGTATTGACTCCTTGGTGCTAACTGAAGCAACCTCTTCCACTGCACTGACTCCTTTCCAATGATTATTAATCGTGTTGAATTCGTAATCATTATAAGTCAGTTGGTCTCTTCTGGTTTTATCAAGAGCAGCGATGCCTGCGGGGGTCTACTTGAACAGAGCCTATAGATAGGTCTAGGCAGGAGCGGATCCAGGGGGGCCAAAATGGCCATGCCCCCCCATTTAGAAATATCTTAATTTTTTACCAGCTATTCTGGCCCGGAAAGTTGACGTGGCCCCCCGCGAGTAGCTCCGTATGTCCGTCCTCCACACCCATGAGGTTCGCAAGCTACGAGGAGGTATCTTTTTTTCGAAATTCGAGACAGGTGACTAAAAAAGGGTCATCAGTTTTTTGGCGGATGGAAAAGGTATCTTATAAAAAAGGTCATCAGACGAACTTTTTCCTGGACCAAGGCCCTAAATTTTGCCGTCCTTTCCCTTCCCATAAAAAATTTCTGTATCCGCTTTGGGTCTAGGCTTAGATTACCAAAACCTTATATTTATAATATGGGCATACGCCTAGCTGTCTTCCGAAAGAAAACCGCCTCAGACTAAAGTCACAGGTTGGTGACTGATTGCAATTAGCAAAGACTGCAAAGTTTATATAGCGCCTCTGCAGTGGCCAATGAGCAGCGTTCCTATACATAGTGCTATAGTACCGGCAGGCCTACCTCGCGAGCAGAAATTGGTTTGACGAAAGCGAGAGAGATTTACAATATGAAGTAACGATCCAGTACTAAGTAACGATCCAGAAAGAATGGCAACATGGAACGAAGAAGGGAATTCCACAGGGCAAGCCCATGACGGATTGCAGAGTACACACGCATAGTCTAAGGAGGATACACAATCCGGAAAAGTCAACATAGGGATCTTTCACTCCGGACTTTACCAATTAAGTGGCCATGAAAGGAAGTCACTCGCATGAATGATTGAAATGCATGCTGTATGAAAACAGTTCAGGTTTTCATCATAGGCCTATAATGTTGGTAAGCAGGGCTAATTGCAATCTTGATCACGCACTGTATTTGCATTGCGTTGCCTGTGTTAGCCTATGTCGATCTGTAGTAGGCTATGGCCTAGACAGATTTTTAAAAGGAATTGAATACCTGGAAAAAACATTTAAAATTACGGATTTCCAAGCGGAGAACATTTGGTTGTGACACTGCGCTGTTTCCCGCACATGCAGGCTATAGGCCTAATTCGAACCGGTCCTAAACTGGCTTGAATCACTCGTATAGACACTGCCTAGGCCTGTCGCGTATTTCTGTTTCATTCCGACAACAACGTAACGTTGAATGCTAAATATATTTACTTTAATATACCGATTAAAATAAGAAGTTCGTTTTGAATTAGTAGGCCTCTAACCAGGCAATTGCCTAAAAATATTTAAGTATACGCGTATATAGGAAGGACGATAAATAATTATTATAGGCACGATAGAAACTATGACGATACGGTACAATAATGAAAGGAACCATCGCAGACGAGAAAATAACGAACGAGGATTTACGTCTAGACTCTAGAGCCAACAATGGGAATACCACAAACGCACAACAACGGAACAACAGACAACCAAATACTCACCCGCAAGGCGCCCATAATGGACAACCTACCACTACACATCACTCGCTCTACCCGGAATATCATACTCTTTGGAAGACATTGTTTGAATCAAGGTAACGCAAATACGACATCGCATCGATAATTGGTCTCAGGTAGGCCTACCCAAATCCATCGCGAGGGACTTACATTAGGCCTATCTGGGCAAGAACATTAGACCCCTGGATGCACCGGAAGCAGTTAACGTTCTATCGAACGATGTCAGAGACACAGGATTTAAAGTGGGTGGGAACGGCGGTCCCAATGCTCTCGAAATTCTTGTCTTGCGTTCCCACTGCTCACCAAGCATAGAACTCTTAAAGCAGGCGCATTCCATTGAAACTCTTTATCAGCGTTCCCACTGCTCACATTCGGCATTCCCCTTCTCACCCAAACCACTTTAACCACTGCACAGACTTGCTTAATAATGCGGGTGAACAGATACGCTAGAGGGTTCATAGTCACCTAAAGACCAGTCTGGGGGTCAACAGGTCGCTGCCGAAGGCGATCTGACCTATTGACGCCGAACGCGCATTGGAATTCGCCTACCGAAACCTCACTAATCGCCTGAATTGCAAGGGAGGTGACGTTCGTCGGACGCTGAAGGCGGAAGCAAGAAATGCAGGACAAAACTTACCCAAAGCGGCACCACTTCGCAACGGCTCCCTCCAAGGACCACTCCCTCCGTCAAACGAGCGCGCCCTGAAGCGACGCCACCAGCAGCGCCTACAGATAAATCTAGTAACGCGCAGCCGGTGGGGCGACTATAGCGACCCGCTATCGAAAACCCGGAAATCGAAATTGAGGCGCTTCTTGCACTACAGCCTAACATTACACCTACGCCGATCCAGACTTGCCGTCGAATCCACTCCCATTAATGGCACGACGTCCCCCACCAATGGTAACCCTACACAACAGACAACCTTCTGGAATTGACATCGTTCCGGACGTTGAAACAATCGTCATTGCCGACGACTGTTTAGCTGGTGCAATGGCTGCCGATACTGATGGACTTCGTATACAGTTGGAAATAATAAAAGGAGCCGAAATTGGTGACTTTGCTGACGCCGCCCTTGATCTTCCCAGAAACATACTTCAAAATATCGTCATGGTGGGAGGTGTTAAGCACCTCCATACGGGTTCCTATCATGAGTACACCGATAATATCATGCTATCCGTGCAAAGCAGGGTCAACGCGGGCGAAAAAATATATGCCCTCAGCTTCAACACCGAGGAGGTTCTCACACCAGCCGAAACGGACAATATACAACAGCTCAATACGTGCCTGCAGCGAATCTTCCAGAGAAAGTCTGAGAAACTATACATCGTTTTACCATCTAAAGGAGATGGAAGCATGAAAATGACCTACGATAAACGTCACCGTCGCCGCCGCCGCCGCCAAAGAAGGCGCAGACTCATAAATTTGTTGGGGGAAAATGACTCTTTTTATGAACGAAACTTCAATCGAGCGAATAAAAAATAGATAATCAACTTTTTGGGACCGGGATAGATTATTTTTTTTTATTTCAATCCGATGACTAAAAAGTCATCAACTTTCTGGGCCGAGAAAATATTATCGGCGCCGCTCGTTCTGGACCAAGTCTCCGCCCCAACAAAGCCCAAGTTCTTTTTTTAGCCCCCAAGAACGGAAAGCATACTCGGCCCATATGGATCGTTCACCTTAATTCGTTAACGAATTTTTGAGATTTTTCAATAGTCGTAATATTGAAAAATCTTAATTTTTATATTCACGAATATTTTTTTATACGAATATTAAAAGCCAAAGTCACGAATAGCCTACTCGCCGTACTCGGTCTATGTTTTCGACTGTCCAAGATCGGAAGTTCGGGCGTGGATTGCACGTTTTCTATTGCGGAACTAACCATAACCTCCGAGTATAGGCCAATGGTCTCGTTTGGTGCAAAGTGCTGACGATCTTCTTCTTTCCCTTCAGGCTAGGATTATTCCCTCTGGCGAGGGGTCAGCCACTCGGATCCTTTTCCTCCACTTGTCTCTGCTTCCGGTGTCTTCTTTCTTCAATTTGACCAGCTTCAGGTCTTGTATGATTTGTATCACGTCCTCCCATCTTTGGGAGTGCTGATGACCTGCAGACATATTAATAAAGGCCGGACTCAAAAAATTTCATACACAGATCAATTTTTGTTTGCATGTGCACTTGTTATGTGCACTTATTATATCGCCCCTTCAAGATTCTACTCAGAGGCGCTCCCGACTGCAGAACGGACACTGCATCGGAGTTTCACGCCGAAGCGCTGAGCAATTGCGAGTGAATGACTTGCCCTGTTGCCCATGGTCCCTACGCGGCGGCCTGAGGTGGATTCTAACCTGAAACCCTTCGACTGCAAGGCGACAGACATACCCACTACACCACTGCGCCATAACCTGTCTTGAAGGGCCACAGATAGACCATTGCAGAGGGTAATGAAGATTTACATTACATTCCCAAAGTCATTCCATTGTCGCCATTTAGCGAATGATAGGCCACAATACCGCCGCATCATTCCCTAGATGGCGATGGTGAAATGGAAGTATGGAGTCAATTGATGCCTGTCGTCGTCAACAACCTTAAATATATCATCCGTTCAAAGGCCTAGGCCTACTGATTTTTAAACACTCTGCGGCGCCTGCGCTTGTCGGCTTACATTCAAATAAAATAAAATAAAATCGTTTATTTGGCAACCAAGAAACAAGGAACAAGAACAAATCAAATCAAGCATCAAAGAAAACAAAGTTGACAAATGTAACAAAACGGTACTTATAACTATTGATGCCTATATAGATACAAATTGGTTGCACAGGGGACCCGGAAGTATACCCCGCAGTCGATCGAGTTGATCGATCGAGTCGATCATAACTCGGCCAAGTCGAGTCGATCGAAAAATCGTCGACTCGATCGACTTGCAAGTCGAGTCGATCGTGAGTCTTGCCAAGTCGAGTCGATCGAAAAATCGTCGACTCGATCGACTTGCAAGTCGAGTCGATCGTGAGTCTTGCCAAGTCGAGTCGATCGAATAATCGTCGACTTGCAAGTCGAGTCGATCGTTGTTTCATCGACTCGACTCGGCTTAGAAACATTTTACTTAGGCCTACTATTTCTTGAAGACTCAAAGAGACCTACATGATATAAGCTTAATGACGTAATTCAGTTTTTGCGCACAAGTACAGCAAATGAACCTTTTGGCAGTGTTGGCGATTTCGTGTTAGTGGAATTGTGAAAGTTGACTATAGACGTAGGCTACGTTTTCGATTTGAGTTGAGCGAATACAGGACTACAGGGATGGATACAGAAATTTTCGAAGGGGGGCCAAAACTTTGGATCTGGAGCCTACAAAATTCCGCCGAAAATTTTGTTTAGTCTTTCGCCGAAAAAACTTCTTAAAAACCCGTAGCAACTCAGGTTATTTAAAATCTGATGACTTTTAGTCATGTGCTACTTTCTCATCTTCCTGTTCCCGTTGCATTGATTTACAGCTTCTTGAAACCTGATGGGGAGGGGCACTTCTAAGCAAATATCTTAATGGAGTGGGGCATGACCGGATTGCCTCCATTGGATCCACTCCTGAATGAGCATGATACAGATCTACTATTATGGGCCTGTATCAGTGGCGTAACTAGGAACTCGGGGGCCCTTAGACAAAATGTGAATATTGAAATGTATTATCACTTACAGTGGCGTAACTAGGAACTCGGGGGCCCCTCTGGGGCCTCTACACTCGGGGGCCCCCTAGACTTTGTCTACCCAGTCTACCCTATTGTTACGCCACTGGCCTGTATATGTATGCATAGGTGTTAATTTTAAGAATAGGCTATAAAACGGGGCCCTTTTATAACGTTGCTTCGATTATGATAAAATTCTGCAATTAAATAAGTTCACTGATGAACGAAATTGTGACCTATTGTGACGTCACTTCGATCAGGATACAGATCTACTATAATATAATTTCATTAATTTGAGAATACAAAACTAGGCCTTTGCTTATTGTTACTTTTTCATTCATTCATTCATTCAAGAATTTATATAGCGCTTCTTCAAGGCGACTACTCAGAAGCGCTCCCGACTCTAGCACGGCAAAAAAGGAAAGTTTTGAGTTTAGTAAAAAATGTTCCAGTAATAACCCCAGCAAGTAGACGTAGTTCCTGTGGAAGCTCATTCCACACAACTGGGCCGATCACAGAAAAGGCTCTATGCTGCATCGTTGCAGTTCGTGCAAAAGGGACCAATAGCAATCCCTTCTGTGCAGAACGGAGGGGGCGGTGGTCTAGGATACTAGTGGAGCAACAAAGCTCTTGCAAGTACTGTGGGGCGATTCCAAGCTGGCATTGCCTAACTAGGGCAGCGATCCTAAATTCAATGCGCTGCCGAGTAGGAAGCCAGTGTAATGTCTCCAGCATATAGCTGGACACAGTTACTTTTGTAACGTTACTCTGATTATGATACAATTTTACTATTATATTACAAGTTCACTTCGAAATAAAAAAATAGGCCTCGATTATGATACAAAATGTACTATTATAGAAGTGCACTTTGAGAATATAAACAAGGCCTATGTTGACGTCACTTCGATTATGATGCAAATGTACTAGGCTTATTATAGAAGTGCATTTTGAGAATATAGACAGGGTCTATTGTGACGCCACTTTGATTATAATGCAAATGTACTATTATAAAAATGCATTTGGAGAAACAAGACCTATTGTGACGTCACTTCGATTATTAAACGTATCTACCAGTATATTATGTTCATTTGGAGAATATAAAACGGGGCCTTTAAAGACGGCACTTCGATTATCATACAATTATACTATTAAATAAGTTCACGGAGAAAACGAAATTATGTCTATTGTGACGTCAGGTCGATTATGATACAGATCTGCCGTCATATTATGTCATTTTTATAATACAAAACTGGGACTGTTTGAAACCAACATCGCTCTGATTATGAAACAAATCTGTTATTATACGTCTAGTATGAGAATATAAAAACTAGACCCATTGTGACGTCACTTCGATCATGACACAGACCTACTATTAAAGAAGTTCATTTTGAGAATAAACTAGGCCTATTGCGACTAACTTCGATCATAATACTGACCTACTATTAAAGAGGTTCATTTTGAGATTTGTGACTAACTTCGATTATGATACAGACCTACTATTATAGAAGTACATTTTGAGAGTATAAACTATAGGTCTATTGTGACCTCACTTCGGTTATTACACAGATCTACCATAATAATTACTGATCGAAGTTCATTTACAGAATCTAAAAGGAGGCCTAATGTGACGTCACTACGATAACAGTGCAAATCTACTATAAATTCATTGAGAATGCGAAATTAGGCTTATTGTTACGTCACACAGATTATGACACAGATCTACTATCGTATAATTTCATTTTGAGATCACATAACTGCAGAAGTGAGCAAGAAACAAAACTGGGCCAAGTCGACGCGAAGTCGATCGAGTCGATCGTTGGCCGAGCCAAGTCGATCGAGTCGTCGAGAGGTCGGCGAGTCGACGAAGTCGATCGAGTCGATCGTCGGCCGAGCCAAGTCGATCGAGTCGTCGAGAGGTCGGCGAGTCGACGAAGTCGATCGAGTCGATCGTCGCGCGAACCAAGTCGATCGTAGCCCACGACTCGATCGACTGCGAGGTATACCCGGAAGGGGTCTTGCAACCCCGCTGGGTGAATCCTCTGGGCAGTTATATACCATGATGATGATGGCCATTAGGTTGCCGTTGAATGGTCCTAGTTTAAATTATAGAGAGTCAAAAATGGAAAATAAAAAGCAAAATCTTAACTAAAAGCACAGTTACACATTCGATTATGATAGGGCCTTTAAGAAATTTGAAGCACAAAGTCATCGGATAGCCAGGATACTGCATGGGCAACTAGGGATTTTGATATAACTTAAGTCGCCACCAAATTTATTCAAAGAAGAGACAGGAGGTTATTAATAGTTTATCAATTAACGACTGTGCAATAAGAATCAATTATTAGACACAATGTGCAGGAATAAGTTCATTAATTATTATCGAGTATCAGGGTACGCAGTCTTAATTTAAAGAGAGAAAGATTAGGTATATAGCAATCTGATGGAAAGGGGAATCTCATTCCATGATTGAACCCCACTATATTTAACAGAGAAGCGTCGGATATTGGTGTATATTATATTAAAGAATATGAAAAAATTAATGAAACCAGGAGCTTAACGACATTATTATTAAGGCGACAAAACCGTTGACGTCGGCAGAAAGTGTTTTGAACTGTTCAAACCATTCCTAAGGCATAGGCCTAATATAGTTCTGGACCTGTGGATTGCTGATACCCTCCCCAATCGGCCACCATGTATAGCCTAGCAGATTTTTTTCAAACTTTTCACCAACCACATCCCGATTGTTGACCTTTCAGATTTCAATCTGGCCTCTGCAACAGATTTGTAGGCGTATATATACGAGCTCTGATTGCTATTCCCAGCCTATAATAAGCAACTAATAGGCTATAGCGCCGCTCTAAGGGCAAAACCAGACGTAATAAATCTACAACCTTAAAGCGCTACTCAAACTCCAGAAAAGGACACTAGCCTAACCTATTCACCTGCGTGCCATGGGGCCGAGTGGTTTCCCGTCCGAAAGGCGTTTGAAGGAGAGGCGCCACTTCCATTGCGAAGAACTTCCCCTAACAAATTTCACATAGGCGCACTTTAAACGCCTTCTTCAGACCTTCGTGTTGACTGTTTTTCTGCATGCTTAGGCTATGTCATTATATATATATATATATATATATATATATATATATAGGCCTATTGTTGCGGACTTGCGGTTTGTCATCCAGATTTGTAATAAACATAGATAGGCCTAGGTAATAGTTTACCCATTCTGTCGCTGACTCCCTCTCCCTCTCCGTCTCCCTCTCCCTCTCCGTCTCCGTCTCCTTCGCCTTCTCCCTCTCCCTCTCCCTCTCCATCTCCCTCTCCATCTCCATCTCCCTCTCCCCTCTCTAACTGAATCGCTGTCTGTCTATTTCTCAGTCTCTCTGTCTCTGTCTGTCTGTCTGTGTGTATGTCTATCTGTCTGTCTTCTTCTTCTTTAAGTCATCTAACCCCTCGAAAGTATAGGGAGGTTTCAACTTCCAACTATAGGCCTAACCATTCCTCAAGAGGATTAGGCTATTAGTATATAATATGGTAAATCGGAAGGTGTTAAATATTATCATAATCTCTTTATTCAACAATCCGGTTGACAGACCGCAATCGGTTACAGTTAGACCTGGGAGCTATAGTTGACCCCAAAAAGTCGATCCCAGTCGACTTGGTCATTCCAAGTCGAGTCGAGTCGTTTCTGCTTACCGCAATTAACTGACCCCATGGCAAGTCGAATTTTTTTAGAGAGAAGTCACTTGAAGTTGTTTTTACCACAAGTCGACTCAAACCGACTTGAAACACAAACAAACCTAAATGTTAATTCGCTTCAAACCAATGATGGAGAGACCAGGACAGCATTTAAGCAGTTTTTGACTTTTGTAGTGTGTCTAAGAAAATGAATGAGAAACAGGGGCGGATCCAGGGAGGCCAATCCGGCCATGCCCCCCCCATTTAAAAATTGCATGGGACGTGGCCCCCCCATTTGGTTTCAACAAGCCATTAAATAAATGTAGTGGGAGAGAAAAACAGGACATCAGGCCCCTCTATTAGAAAATCGTACGGGGCGTGGCTCCCCCCCGTCGATTTAACGGCGGTTGAGACGTTATCTTTTTCCCGGAAAATTGGTCGATGACAAAAAAAGGTCAGCAGTTTTCTGGGCGGATGAAATAGTATCTTTACCCGGAAAATTGGTCGTTGACTAAAAAAAGTCATCAGTTTTTTCGGCAACACAACGAAATTTCCCCCTGTCCCACCAACAAGACAAAAAAATTTGGCCCCCCTTCGAAAATTTCTGTATCCGCCCTTGATGAGGAATATAGACCTAAGACCTGCCAGTTCTAACTCTTTTACGATGTACCACGTACGAAGGCTGCGAGATTATTTTGTTTTATCGACGTCGGCTTTGCTAAACAGCTAAGCCTACATGTAGGCCTGCGGTATTTTTTTTCGGAATCGTGCCGACTGCCGTCCGCCGATCTATCATAGGCTACCTGTATAATGTTATTTTATTCTATGTTAAGTTAGACATCGCACTTACATAGGCTACGTTTAATAAAAATGACGAATCGAAATTTGAATGAGAATATAAAATTTAATTATAAGAACGTCTCGATCCATTATCAAGACATGAATGCGGGCATATATAAATCAACTTCTTGTGGTCCGTGAATTCGACGCAAAGATTGTCGATCCCTTACATGTTTGGGTTCGCTAACGATGAAATTGAGTGCTGTAGTACGCCAAGCAAATTTCTCTCCAGGGTAACGACCTCTGTTGTCATAGACCCTGGTCAAATCGGATCCAACCAGCTAACGAAGAAAGGCTAAAAGGCTGGGCCTTTACAAGATATCTGGATCTCATATAGGCCTACTAATAAACCGACAGTTTAGCGATACTTTGGTGCACTTGATCAATGATCACTTTCATTCATTATGCGCTGAGGTCGCGTTACTCATCGGTGTATGAAATTATTGCAAAGCAACATATCGGCTTGATTTCTTGCATTATTAGCCGTAGGCCTACGTATATCCTATAGGCCTAATCAGGGCTTAAAGTGTGGCTGGACGGTCATGGATGGCGTCCATGCACTTATTTTAATATCTGAATGCCGTCCTGCCACTTATTGTCCAACACAACCTGGAAAGGTAAGGGGCGTCCATGCAGCACTTCTTTTGGAGAGGTAAGGCAGGGGCTTCTATGATCTATCCCCCCTAAGCAACCGGGCGCAATCCATTTTCTCCCCCCCTTTCTGGACCGGCCTTCCTCTATGTATGCAATAATTATAATGCAATCTAGCGCATGCCCTCCTCTAGTGTGGGAATGAAGGTTTGTTTGAAGAGGGACAAACGAGCATCCAGCAGACGATCGCCGAAGCATTTGTAGCGCCGAGAAGGGACCTGGTATGGGGAGGGAATGTGCCCCTCCCCATAAGAAATTTTTGCGATTTCCGCATTGCAATTTCAGCATTTTAAGCTGTCCTCTTAGCAAAATTACTCTACTGTTTCAGTGGAGGAATTGCTGCCAAAATTGGGCAGCCATCTGTTTTGCGCCTCTGATCAGTGTGCACTCGAGAGGCGTTACATAATTACATGAATTTTTAGAGCACAATGCAATACAATAAAATACAATGTAGGTCCTACATTGTAAGGCAATGTAAGCCCACGTAATAATGATGTTGCTTTACTAAGTGTTCAAGGACCAAATTTGACTGTCTGAAATTTGAAAGATAGCATTGGAGAGAAGCCGTTTAGTTGTGCAAAATAGTATTTGTATTAACATTTCCCCCCAATTATAATATGATTGTAATATTTATTAAAATAGTAAAAACATAATTGTAATCATGTAATAGGAATTTTTTATAGTATATTATAACTGTTCATGTAATTCAAAAATTCAGATAGTAGCCTAACTAAAAACTCAAAGTGTATACATTTTGCTAAAAACTATTAGGCCTACCATTTTGTCCAAATTTATACGGAGGGGAAGTATTTTCTGAGGGGATCTTCCTTTACTATCTTCCTTTACTGATGCCTAGATTGAACACTGCCCTCCATGTCCGACCTTCCCCCAACCGACGTGAATTTTGGCTGTCTTCTGATTCCCCCCTATTTTTCACTGGGCGCAAGCTGCGCCCGCCATGTATAGGGATAGAAGCCCCTGAGGTAAGGGGTGTCCAGGCACTTATTTTTCCACACTTTAAGTACTGGGCCTAATTAAGCTATTGTCCGCCATTTTGATTTTCTTGCAGTGCTACATATGTGTATTTGGTTCCATTGTATTCCTTGCACCCTATAATCTTAATTTAGAGTCTAAAATCGTGTTCCTGTCACATACAATACTTTACTTATAGCCATTTGAAGCAACTGACCGCCATTTTGTCCGCCATCTTGTTTTCCCATTGAACGGTCAAAAATCCAGCTTGCTAACAGCGATTTTCGTTTTCAGCAGGGTCAAATTAGTCTAGAAACACCGGTTAGCAAATTGTTACATGATTTGCTTCTAGGAGTGCCATTTGGAGATTCCAAGCCTGGTCTAGTAGGCCCAGCTGTCGCTTTATTGTTTTTCAAATGAAGCGTAAGCATTTGCGTAAACAATAGACCTATTTTCTAACTCCGTTACTTTATTTGCTGAACGCTTTGCTTTCGAAATGCTACTCGAAAGAGGATTTGCAATGCTTCACTAAGTCACAGAGAATGGTCTACTAGCTGTAACAGGTTGGGCCATAAAATGATCCTAAAGTTTTTTTGCCCATAATCTTGGCCAGAGGTAGTAATTTTAAATGAAATTTTACAGGCTTAAAGACAATTCATATTTACACATGATGGCCAGGTTTCATTAAAATATTCAGACAGAACAAAAGTTATATCACTTTTAGTGAGACCACTCACTGTTATATACGACGATTCAAAAACATGACGCAAAAAAAAGTAAAAAAAACAAATTTATTAAGTAGGCCTAACATCTCAAGGTCTAATTGGTGCCAAGTAAACTTGCTATTGACAGAAAATCGTTATTATTGTTTAGAAAAAGCAGGTGCCAGCACAGCTGCAAGTCGCTGTGACATCGTTTATCAAGATGACTGTAAAGTTGGTAAATAAAGAAATTTTCTGATTAGCAATTTTATTTTAAAAATAATATAATCGAAATTTCTATCAAATTAAAATTCCAAAGGTGTCGATGACACGCAAAATTTGTATTCAAACATTTCATGAGCAAGGTCTTGGAGATAAAGCTGCAGTCGCCGCTTACTAATTAAGTTAAATAGTGATTGCAGAGAAATGAAGAGCTAAATTGAAATAGAGAGTTAAGAAAATAATGTACCGTTTATGAAAGGAGGTCGGTTCAATGTCAATATTACTGCACTGGTTTCATTGAGAAGAACCAATGGTTTCAAATATCCGGATTTGAACCCGATGATTTTATCAACTGTGGAGAGCTAGTGCTCAAGAAATACCGCAATATGCAGCCAAAACCAAGAGCGATAAGAGACTGAAAACTGATGGTCGCATTGGAGCTGATTGGGAAGATTTATCTCTGGAACACATCACCAAGTCCATCAAAACTGTGCAAAAGACTCAAAACAAGTGTGGGCATTGGTGGTGGACACATTGAACAAAGGATGTGATGCACTATCACGCTAATTTGATAACATCATTATTATTATTATTTGAGATGAAACATAAAAAATCGCTTGTTGCTAATTTTTGTTGCATGATGTTTTTGATTCGTCAAAAAGTCGGTTGTCTCACTAAAAGTGATATAACTCTTGTTCTGTTTGAAATATTGCGGTGAAATCTGGCCACTCTGCGTAAATATGAATTGTCTTTTAGCCTGTAAAATGTTATTAATTTTTTAACTTCAGGCCAAGATATTGGCAAAACACTTTAGGGGGTCTTTTTATGGCCCACCCTGTATAAGGTTTATAAGATTTGCTTTTCAAATGTCAAGGTGTTCGGTTTTATGGCTTCGCCCATTTGATCCTCTGACCAGCCAACCCTAATAGTGTAAGGTGTGTGATTTGTGGCAAGCACGGGAAGCGCAAAATTATAGGCCTATATAAGCCCGTACTACCGAACACGCGACTCGCCCTCTGCCCTGGTCACTTGTATGACTGCCCTGGCTATATGCCCTGGCTACAAAAAGTGCCTGGCGCCGCCACTGGTCAGACTGCAGAATTGTACACTGTAACTAGGCCTATACCTGGAAGTGACTTTGTCAGCCAATCAGATTGGCTGACAAAGTCACTCCCAGGTATAGGCCTAGTTACAGTGTACAATTCTGCAGTCTGACCCCACTTGACCCTAAATTAAGTGACTTAATAGCCTATAGTTACAGTGTACTGTGGCGGAAAGACGCCCGGTGAAACACCCCGACTGCGGAAACAGTTGCCCTCTCGGTCCGTAGGATGGCCGATTACCGATCGGGCGGGTGCCAGTCCAAATATGCCCGCGTGTCGCCTCAGGAGGGAGACGCGAGTCCGCCTTCGTTGTATTTCGAAGGAAGTGCAGCCCCTTCCGACCGATACGCCTCACCCAAGAAACACACGACGATGAAGAGAAGAAACACAGTTTATTCACGGCAGTACGACACTCATCAACTGTACATCACGACTCGCTCTACGACTGACTATATCTCTGGCTAGAACTTGAGGACTGACTCTCACTCTCTCGATAACTGGATGACTGCCTCTCAGAGCAACAGGCTCCCTTATATATACTACAGGTCGTACACGCCGGCGACCGACTTCAAAGAGATGGCGGTGGAACATAAAGGATTCGCGACCGCGGGGGAGAGAGGCACATAAAGCGATGCCGCCAATACACTCAATACAGTCGGCGGTGGAACATAAACGATTCGCGCTGCGGGGGGAAGGGGCACATAAAGCATACCGCGGTCGCGGCCGATAATACTAGGCCGAGCGGCGACCGACTTCAAAGAGACGCCGCCAATACACTCAATACAGTCGGCGGTGGAACATAAACGATTCGCGCTGCGGGGGGAAGGGGCACATAAAGCATACCGCGGTCGCGGCCGATAATACTAGGCCGAGCGGCGACCGACTTCAAAGAGACGCCGCCAATACACTCAATACAGTCGGCGGTGGAACATAAACGATTCGCGCTGCGGGGGGAAGGGGCACATAAAGCATACCGCGGTCGCGGCCGATAATACTAGGCCGAGCGGCGACCGACTTCAAAGAGACGCCGCCAATACACTCAATACAGTCGGCGGTGGAACATAAACGATCGGCAAACCCAAGTTCGCAACATCCCCCACCCACTACGATTAATAAAATGTCCTCATTTTAGTCACCACGATGAAAACATTGGCCAACGGGCCCACCAAGAGTCTATAGCTAAGAAAGTCTCTAACAGCAATACCCTAACTCTGGCACGGTCATCATACAATTAATCTAAATATGCCCTGAGGCTACAGAAACCCGTCCTTCAAGGGACAACTGAAAAGCAATTCCTCCACGGGGACCTTTACTCGTACGACTTTTAGTCAATAGCTAATAATATTAATTAGCCAGTAGGCAACAACGATCTTAACTATGCCCGTAGGCAACAGAACAAGCGTGAACTCAAACGGGCGGAGGCGACGTTCCGCCCGTAACACATTAACATGTGCCCAATGGGCAACCAAGCTACAGAAATTTGTTCCACAAGGAACAACACATAACAAGGATATTTACGTCCAACGGACCTAAACCAAGTTCCTGCACACTGTCAAAAATCGGGACTCAACCTCAACGGCACAATCAGCAAATCAATCTAATTCTGGTAACGGGCCGGCCGACGCACCGTTCGCTTGGGGCGCCGTTCAGTCCAACCAGCGTCCTGGGCCATTCTCTCGTCGCCCACATCATGTGGGCGGGGATGCGAAGGCGGGATAGGTCCGGTCGCCTCGTCAGGTCCATCTTCGTAACATGGCCGCAGCTTGTCCACGTGAGCGACAAACTTCTTGGAATTCGGTGTCTTCCGCAATACGTAATTGACAGGACCCAGTCTTTCCACAACGACGAAGGGTCCGGAGTACATCCGGGACCATTTCGGACTGCGGCCTTGGTAGCGACGAGGAGTGTAGTACCAGACGCGCTGACCAGCGGTGAATTCCGTCGGACGTACGCGAAGGTCGTAAGCGTGTTTGCGTCGTTCGGCAGACACTCGCAACTGTTCCCGCACCAGACGATACGCCTCGTCTAGGCGTTCGGCCAGGTCCTGCGTGTAGGCCGCGTAGGAGTGGATGCGGTCCTCAGCATCCGGAGGTCTCCCATAGACCAGATCGATAGGCGCTCGGGTCTCGCGCCCGAACATCAGGAAGTTAGGCGAGTAGCCGGTCACTTCGTGCTGCGACGCCCGGTAGGCGGCAAGCACCATAGGGAGCACCTCGTCCCAGTCTCGCTGATGGCTGCTAACTACTTTCCCTATCATGGCGTTAAGGGTCCGGTGGAATCTCTCGATTAACCCATTCCCACTCGGATGATAGCTAGAGGTCCTAACCTTATCGATTCCCATTAACTCACAAAGTTCCCGGAACAGGTGCCCATCAAAATTGGTCCCTTGGTCAGTCAGTATTTGCAGAGGGGCCCCATAGCGCACAATAACCGTTTCGACCAGCGCACGGGCAACAGTAGTGGCCTCTTGGTTAGCCATTGGTATTGCTTCCACGTACTTAGTGAACCCGTCCATTACGGTCAAGATATAAATGTGCCCCCGGCGGCTACGCGGGTGAGGTCCCGTTATGTCAATGCTTAGACGCTCCCATGGTTCTCCACACGTCAACGGCTGGAGGGGACCCTGCCTTGGAGGCTGTCCACGATGATACTGAGCACAGGGGGAACACCGCTTGCAGAATCGCTTTACATCCCCTGACCAGCCCACCCAGTATGCCCGGCGTCTTACTTGCCCTCGTGTCCTACGTACTCCAAGGTGCCCTCCCGTTAATCCCGTGTGAGCTAATCTCAAGAATTCCTCCCTCTTAGCTTTTGGAATTACGATTTGATCCACGCCCTCTGGCGTCTGGCGGTAAAGCACGCCATCTCTTAAGCTCATTCGTTCCCGTTGGTGCCAGTAGATCTTTATCGCTTCATTCTCCTGCAAAAGTTCTACAAACTGCGGGATGTCCGCTCCCTCCTCTAGCCATGTACGAACAATCCTCAAGTCGGGGTCGTCCCGTTGAGCTTGCTCCATCGAATCGCTCTGGCTAGATTCCGTACTCGGCGTTGGAGTCTCAAGTGACGTGACTGCGGCGTTCACCAATATCAAATCATCCAGGCCACACTGGCGGCACGGGCGACGCGAGAGCGCGTCCGCATTCCCATGCTTCCGCCCAGGACGGTGTATTATCTGAAACTCGAATTCCGCCAGTCGCTCCAACCATCTACCTTGCTGGCCGATAGGTTCGGGCGTCCGCTGTAACCATTGTAATGCAGCGTGGTCTGTCCTCAAGAGAAAGGGCCGGCCCAGCAGGTACTGGCGATACAATTTGGTAAAGTGAACTATTGCCAGCAGTTCCTTCCGGGTCACACAATAGTTTCTCTCCGCGGCGGATAGGAGGCGACTCCCGTAGGCGATCACTCGCTCCTCGCCGTCGATGTGCTGTGACAGTACCGCTCCTATTCCCACGTCACACGCATCGCAGTCCAACACGTATGTTCCTTCATCCCTTGGCAAAGCTAAGACAGGATCGGTCGTTAAGGCTGCTTTGAGACGATCAAACGCCTGCTGACACACGTCATTCCAAATGAATGCTCGGCCCTTCTTCGTCAGCTCAAACAGCGGGGCCGCCAAAGTCGAAAAGTTCTTTACGAATCTCCGATAATAGGAGCAAAGTCCTAGGAATGCTCTTACGTCTCTCAACCTTTCTGGCTCCGGCCATTCCACTATATCCCGGACCTTTTCCGGATCCATGGCCACACCCTCTGGCGTCACTAGGTGGCCCAAGAAAGAGACAGTCCTTCGCAGCAGCCGGCACTTGCTAGGCTTTAACTTCAGATTAGCACTTCTCAAACGCTGAAACACTCGTTCCAACCGCTCTAAGTGCTGTTCCGGCGTACTCCCAAAGATAATAACGTCGTCCAGATAGACCAGACACGTCTCGAAATTTAATCCGGATAAAACTATATCCATTAACCTCTGGAACGTGGCCGGAGCGTTGCAAAGCCCAAATGGCATCACCTTCCATCTGTAAATGCCTCTTCGGGTCACAAAAGCAGTTTTATCAGCGTCCCGGGAATCCATCGCGACCTGGTGGTACCCGCTCCTTAAGTCCAGGGTACTGAACCACCCTCCGCCTGCTAAAGCGTCCAGACACTCATCGATTTTCGGCAGTGGGTAGGAATCCTTCCTCGTCCGATCATTCAACTGTCTATAATCTATGCAAAACCTGAGGGCGCCATCTTTCTTTCTGGCCAGCACCACGTTGGAAGCCCATTCACTAACTGCCGGTTCAATTAGTCCGTCGTTTAGCATCCTATCAAGTTCACTGTCGATAGCTGTCCTATGCGGCAAGGGATGGCGTCTTAAGGGCTGCCTAACGGGGCGCGTCTCGTCTGTCTCGAATCTATGCATAGCGGCAGTCGTTCTCCCTAAATCTCGGTCGGTCACTGAGAATACGTCCCGATATTCAAGAAGCAACTTGTCCAACCGCTCCCGAATCTCGGAGGGAACTTCCTCCGGCAAATCTGCCATTAACATATCTCGGGGCGAAATCTCACTAACAGGTGCGGTCCCTTGTCCCCTACCTGTACCCAATTCCACCTCCACTGGATGCAATCCTCCTAGGAATCGATCCTTCGTTAGCGTAACGGTCTCGTCGCTCAGGTTAACTACTCTAACACTAGCATCCGCGCGGTCTCCAACGACGACGCGAGCGAGATGCACCCCTGGCTGTATCTCTTGGGCTTCTGTCATCCATGCAGGCGCTATAGTAGTCAGGTCCCCGTACAACGTCTTCACAGAGACTTCACTCTGGCATTTAGGAGGCACTACAACCTCTTCAGCAATTATCACTCTACGGCACCACATAGATCCGTTCCCTTTTACGAGGGGTACCCGTCTACGTCCTAAAAACAATGCCCCGTTACCAAAACCAATTCTACACCGGTGTTCCCTCAGCCAATCCATACCTAGCATGGGCTCGGTAATCTGGTCAGATACCAAAAATACGGTGGAAACCTCAAATCCGTCCCTTATCTTAATGGGCAAACGGACCTCCCCAAGGACATTAATGCTAGTGCCATTTGCAGCCATCAGAAAACGAGAGCAAGATTGCAGTGCTAACCCTTCGACGACTGTAGACGGGATCAAGCTGACCTCGGATCCGGTGTCGATTAAACACATCTGTTGTCGTCCGTTGATGCTCCCTCGAATGTAAACGGCGTTGCTGCTGGCTCGGTCCGGCAATCTTGGGCGAGTCGTATGGTTCATCAGAGGCGGCGGCGCCTCCGTTTCTGTGGTCTCGACGTCGTTCCTGCGGTTGAAGGGGCGACGAGGCTGGCGGCAATTCCGGCTAATGTGACCTGCGCGGTTGCAGTTGTAACAGGTCACACTCCGTCTCGACCGGTCCTGGTCGTTGGCGCTGCTGTTTCCGGGGCGGCCGTTGCGCCCCAGATCGTCGTCGGTTGAAGCACGGTTTCGCAGCTCCTGGAATTGGCGGTCGATCCTTCGTTCCATATCCGTCTGCCATCGTCTCTGCTCGTCGCGCTGCGTCTCTAGGAATCGGTCGAGCGTAGACTGGATCTGAGTACTCGCATCGGTCTCTTGAGTACTCCGCACGCGGTTGGAAGGCCTCCGTCTATCGTCAGAATCGTTCGTCCGTTGGTAGGCGTCCAGACGAAGCGCCGTCCTGTAGGCCTCGTCCAGGTTCTTTGGCTCCCGCTCACGTACTTTGAGTGACAGGTCTCTGTCGCTCAACGCCTCAAGGAAAGCATCCTTGGCGATGATCTCCGTGGTCTCGTTCGAAGGTACTGGATACGCCAACACGACAAGGCGACGAATGTCGTGCAGCAAGTCGCTCAAAGTCTCTTGGGAACGCTGGCGTCTGTAATAAAGCTGAGCGCGAAAGCTTTCCGCCTGGCCCTCCGTTCCATACCTCTGTCGAAGGCGTTCGACAAGCTCCTCGTAGCCGACGTTCGGACGAGCACCGAAGTCCCACAAAAGCTGCGTGGCAGCTTTCTCCAGGCTGCATCGAAGATAGTCGACTCGGTCGGCGGCAGTCCATTGGTTGTGACGGGCGCAGACTTCGAACTGCACCAGGAACGACTCCAGCGATCCCGTGCCGTCAAACTTTCCCGGCTTCATTGGAGGCGGTCGAGTCCACGGCCGTCCTCCGGTAGTCTCCGGCATTCTCAGGGAAGTCTCCCGATCGTCAGACGTCTCTCGGTGGCTCATCCTAGTCGGCCTCCGCAGCTCCTCGATGAGTCGGCTCCGGTCCGTTCGCTGGTCTGCCATTGCACTCTCATCGGCCAATGGCGTGAAAACGTTCGCCCGTAGATCGGCGAATTCTCCAGCGGCGTAGGCGACTGTGACTTCCTCGTCTTCTTCCATCGTCGGTCGATCTGCGAATGTCGATCAGAAGGCGACCACACACCCCACTTGCTGGGTACCAGTGTGGCGGAAAGACGCCCGGTGAAACACCCCGACTGCGGAAACAGTTGCCCTCTCGGTCCGTAGGATGGCCGATTACCGATCGGGCGGGTGCCAGTCCAAATATGCCCGCGTGTCGCCTCAGGAGGGAGACGCGAGTCCGCCTTCGTTGTATTTCGAAGGAAGTGCAGCCCCTTCCGACCGATACGCCTCACCCAAGAAACACACGACGATGAAGAGAAGAAACACAGTTTATTCACGGCAGTACGACACTCATCAACTGTACATCACGACTCGCTCTACGACTGACTATATCTCTGGCTAGAACTTGAGGACTGACTCTCACTCTCTCGATAACTGGATGACTGCCTCTCAGAGCAACAGGCTCCCTTATATATACTACAGGTCGTACACGCCGGCGACCGACTTCAAAGAGATGGCGGTGGAACATAAAGGATTCGCGACCGCGGGGGAGAGAGGCACATAAAGCGATGCCGCCAATACACTCAATACAGTCGGCGGTGGAACATAAACGATTCGCGCTGCGGGGGGAAGGGGCACATAAAGCATACCGCGGTCGCGGCCGATAATACTAGGCCGAGCGGCGACCGACTTCAAAGAGACGCCGCCAATACACTCAATACAGTCGGCGGTGGAACATAAACGATTCGCGCTGCGGGGGGAAGGGGCACATAAAGCATACCGCGGTCGCGGCCGATAATACTAGGCCGAGCGGCGACCGACTTCAAAGAGACGCCGCCAATACACTCAATACAGTCGGCGGTGGAACATAAACGATTCGCGCTGCGGGGGGAAGGGGCACATAAAGCATACCGCGGTCGCGGCCGATAATACTAGGCCGAGCGGCGACCGACTTCAAAGAGACGCCGCCAATACACTCAATACAGTCGGCGGTGGAACATAAACGATCGGCAAACCCAAGTTCGCAACAGTACAATTCTGCAGTTTAAACAATTCACAGGAACGGAGATCATCATCATCATCATCATCATCATCAACATCATTGGGCTCAATGCCCGTAAGAGTCCGACGCCACTCTCTGTCTGAGTCTGTCTCGCGTCATGCTGCCCAGCTTCAACAGGTCCAGTCAGCAGGTCTGCTCCATACCATTAACATCTTGGAGCAGTTAGACCGCCTTGTCTAAATGAAGAGAATATTGGGAGAGAGGCATGAAGGACAACTTGGGTCAATGCCCGTATGTGTCCCACGCTCTCCCCCCGACTCTCTCCACCGGTCTGTCCTGACCGGCCTGTGCATGTCTGCTCCACATCATGACACCTTGAAGCATCTGGGTCGCTCTGTCACTTGTGCCGTGGTTTTTGCGGATTCCAATCGTCTTGGTCTTTTACTGCCAGCGTATCGCCACCCATCTGGCAAACCTTCCTCACTTTGTCCGGGCTTAGGACCGGCACAGGGACGTTGTTGGTTCCCTGTGGCGGAGGATGGATGCAGTTTAACGTCATGCCCAGGACGGAGATCACAGAATACAAAAATCTGAACTATAGCCTACTAACTAAGCAGACAGGCTCGCTGCAATCTTCTTCTGGTTCTCTGCCACTAGGCAGGTTCGGCTGTCTAATGTCGCCACTCTTCCCTCCGCTGGGCCTTTTCTTTTAGTCTTTTAGGCAATACATGGCGCTAATAGCAGCCTACAAAGCACGTCCGACCAACGGGAGCTCGAACTCGCTTAATTAGTCGATATATCAAGGCCGTAGCCAGAGGAGTGTTTTGGGTGTTTGAACATCCCCCGAAATGGAAAATGTAAAAAATAATATACTGCATTTACCGACATAAGACGTAAAAACCATGAAATAAAACCATGAAAACACCCCCCGAAATGGAAAAATGTAGTTTTTGGGAAGGAAAATTGCTGAAACACCCCCGAAATAAAATCCTAGCTACGGCCTTGGTCGCTATATAATTATATATATAATAATATAATAATATATTATATTTTCTTTAATTGAGCGCCTGCAAGACTCACTGCGCTTTACATTTACAAGTTATGCAGTAATCTTAATTAAACTTAACTACTTACTGAACAGACAGCTTTGTAATAATTGGCGCCGTGTAATTATTACACGGCGCCAATGGCAGCCTTCAAAGCAAATCCGCCCAACGGGGGCTCGAACTCACTATACCTCTCGCACTCTTGGCCAGCGTGTTAACCGTTACTCTACCGGGCCCCCAAAGGTATATACCTCTCGCACTCGAATCTCATAGGTGCAATCACGTCCTAAAAGTTGGGGGGACCAAATGAATCACGTCCTAAAAGTTGGGGGACCATAACAATAAAGTTAGGGGACCACTCAAAAGTTGGGTGGGACGCGTCCCGTGGGTTCCATAGGGTGGTTGCGCCTATGCAGTCGATCTACTCCAGCGTGTAGGCCTATTTAGCCATTGCGCTACCGGACACCCTCCATTTAGCACCTTCCGATTTACCATTAAAAACTTCGCCACTAGTAGCACAGTGCCAGTCCCAAGCCTGGATAAAGGAGGAGGACGACTATAACAAACATCTTTGATATGGCAGTGTGGTTAAGCAGTAACAATACAATTTTACCAATACAACTATGCCACTTTACGGACTTGAGAGTATTTTAGGTGAAACATTTAGCCATTACACCGGAAATCACGAGCAGCGCGGCCATGCCAAAAAGAATTCTGTTTCGAAATTAATTAATTTACGATTTAAATTTCGTTGTTAGAATTTAGTTTAGAGTCTAAAGACCGTACAGTTGATTGATTCCAGTTCGAGCGTACAAAGTCATACAGTAGTTGAGGAATTCATTCGTGGGAAGCGCCACCCTATACTACGTAGGTCGTGGTAGTAAAGCACCGAGCTTTTGGTTCCTTGCACGCGGTTAACTAACACCACCTGGGTTTAGCGACGACCAAACGTGCCACTAAACGTCAAGTTCATATGTCGGATAATTAATTTTCTGTATTTAGAGGAGGTTTAAGTTAAATTTTTAACAAGGAAAAGGAGCCAAACGAGAATCATGCTGTAATTTGTAGGGCAAAACTGGCCAACCATCAGACAAGTTTACTATCAAAACCGCGCACACAAAACCGCGATTTTCAAAACCGCCCACCCTCATAACCGCGCACGATCATTAACGCGCTTGTTAGCGCATCTGTTCAATTTCGCTATTCAGTATTGTAACATTGGAGGGGTTCTGAACATTAAGTTTCATTAAAAACTTTACAGTGGGCCCTAGATGTTCAACTGTTCTAAAGACTTTTTGACGATTTTTTATGCATTGAACTATTACAAACATCTACATATAAGAAATCCAGGTTTTATTGGACATGGAGCAGATGCAGTCGTCGTAAAAAAGCTTAATAGATCAAACTTTGTGAGCTAAAACCTTCACAAGTTTTTATGTATTCAACTATTAAAAACATTTAAAAATAGGCCGTCCATAATACGTTGATCAATTCACCCTAGATGTTAAACTGTTATGCATTGAACTCTGTAATTATACTAACGCGATTAAAAGGATTACTTGATATTAATATCACGACGTGTCTATCAATTTTTATGCATTGAACTATTACAATCATTTAAAAATAGGTCGTCCATAGTATGATTAAAAGGAATACTTCATACTAATATCACGACGTGTCTAGCAATGCGAGGTCATGATCAGCGCGGTAATGATCGTGCGCGGTTACGAGGCTGCCCGGTTTTGAAAATCGCGGTTTTGTGTGCGTGGTTTTGGCCGGATACCTGTGACATAAAACCATCTTATCAATCATGAATGGGAACATATTGTCCAGGAGACTGGGTTTTGTTCATGATAAATTACACATTTAGATGTATTTAATGCTCGCACATTTTACTGTGACTTTAAAGGCCACACAGTCGATTTCAATTTAATGTCTTGTTGCATTTTCGTTTATTTATTTGATTTTCTGCCGTATAGTATTTGGCTCTTATACTTTCGTTTCATTCCAAACTTACTAATGACACCTTTAATGTATTGTTTATGCACATATTACTTTGTTTCTGGCAGTATTCATCAGTTTGTAACTATGATGGATCTGTTCGGAGATGAACTGATGAAAGCTGCGGAGAACAAGGAGGATGTGGATGAATCGAAGGACGCGACTGTTGGTGATAAATCAGAAGTCTGTGAGTGAAAGACCACATCTCTCATTTACATATGCAGATCGTAATCGTAAACTCTAAATTTCTACAACGCCCACAAAAGCTAAGTCGCGGAAACCAGCTTATTCACAGGTGCTCAATCAAACAATGTTGATAGACTGATCTCCATGACAGTGTGTTATCCAATGAATCACTGGGCTTCCTCATCAAAATTAAGACCATGTACAGAAAATGCGTCATTTAAAATTTAGTTTCGCAGAACAATATTTGGGCAATCTCAGACCCTCTCCCACAAGGCCGTAGCCAGGATTTGATTTCGGGGGGTGTTTCACTCACCAATTTCAATTCCCCAAAAAACTGATGACCTCTTTTAGTCATCTGGTCGAAGTCTTTAAAAAAGATCATCAATTTCCCATCCCTAAAAAACTGATGACCTTTTTTCTTTATTTTTTTGGTCATCCGGCATATTTCGGAGGGTGTTTTCGTGGTTTTCTTTCATGGTTTTTACATCATGTGCTCGTAAATGCATTATATAATTTTTCACATTTTCCATTTCGGGGGGTGTTCAAACACCCAAAACACCCCCTAGCTGCGGCCTTGCTCTCCCATATCTCCTTCTAACTTTTGCTTAGGCGCCTTTAGAAACTTTTGTCCGCCACTTGCTTTAGTTATTACCAATATCCTGTACTCAGCAATCATCGAGACGAGGGTTGGCCGTGTCGTGCAAAAATTTTCTCCATTGCTGTCTGGTCTGTTCTTAGCCATCTTTATCAGTTCCGCCATTAAGAGATGTGCTGTACGAATGTTTCAGGCACCGTGACCACATGTGTTTTTTTCCATGTTACATACATATGTAAGATCTTTATTGCACTTTGCATGTGTTAAGATGATCGAATAAACACGTGTTAATATGATCGAATAACGTTTTCAGACGATGATTGGGAATGGGAGAAGGATCATGAGCCGATGGCGGACGTACTGAAGAGCGGATCGAAGGACGCTTCGTTCCTGCATTCGCTCGACTACGATGACGATGACGAAGAATTGGATTTAGATGTAAGTGGTCGTTTTTGATTCAGTAGCAATTGCGTTCATTTTCCAAGCAACTCTGTGTTTGAGGCAAAGGCTATTAGGCAGATATGCGAGACAACACAACTGGGACGGCAGAGAAAAAGATGGAGGGACATACTGCATAAAGACTTCTCTATGGTCGGTCCATCTTTCTTTAACAAGTTACCTAACATTCTCCGTGATGAACGTCTTGGCCTTTCTTTGTCCCTTTTCGGCAATAGTTTGAACACCATTCTCTTTGCTTGTGGTTTGATGCTGTGATCTCGGGAGCGCCTCTGAAGAGTTTCTCTTGAAGTGGCGCTATATAAATAAATTCATGATTACAATTACAGCATGATCCAGCAGGACCTAAAACTTCTCAGACTAAAACCCGATGGCATTGGAGCTGGACTCGGATAGAGATGAAGTATCCGAGTGGTTGAGCCCTCTCGTCGAGGGAGTAATTCCCGCTGGAAGGAAGGAAGAGCTGTTGTTTTAAATTGCAGCAGTGACATAACCAATACACTTGTAGACTGTAGAAGTGCAGTGGCATAATCAGACATTTATGTGTTGAATTGCTTCAAAGGGCCATGTTTATTGTGTAGCTATGCGTTCTTTGGCAGACTGGGTAACGTTAATGCTTGCCGATTTCTGTACTTTTAGTTGTTTAGTAACTCTCGGGAATTGTTTCCAGGGTTTAAGCTGATGACCATTGACCAGTATCATTATTTTACGTGGGTCGCTAATGTTTTCTTGATCCCAAGATACTTAACACTTGTGACAAGCCCATACTACCGATAAATGCATGAAAAGCATTTAGTTTGCACTCGTCGTAAGTGTTAATCCCTCCCACTCGCCTCTTAGGTAGGTACCTTGAAGTGGCGCTATATAAATTCTGATTGATTGATAGATCGTATCATATCTATAGATTTATATGGCACCTCTTGTACACCAATTACAGTTCAGAGACGCTCTCAGCATGGAAACTCGAGGGAAAATAAATGCCTTGCTTGTCGCTACAGGTGTTATATCAGGGATGATTAGTTTCGCCCTCCTCCTTAATCCAGGCTTGGGACTGGCACTACAGAGAGTGGTGGACTTAAAGAAATACCTCACTGTTGATAGGTTAAAAACTTTGACAGAAATGAAAGGTTGGACGCATGGCAATGTAAAGTAGCAAACGTTTGCCACTAATCATGTGCTTCATGTTGGTGATTTAACGCTTTAACCAATAGGAATCTATTTGTGATATTTTGCCAGAATGATCTGAAAAGCAAGTTGAGTCAGTTGGTGATTGATGACGACGACGAAAACGACGAGGGATTTGTAAACAAAGGATCGGCGGTAAGTTGCCATTCTTTCCACTAACGTTCTTTCCACTAATATCCATAATAGGGATGTTAAACAGTGATTGGAAATCTCATCGGTTTCATTATTGGTTTAGAAAATGATAATGGGTTTTTTGTTTACAGAACAATTATTGAATTCATTTCAAAAGTCATTTAAAAAAATTGTGAGAGATGGGAGCATACATTTGCACAGACTATAAACACTTAAAAGTTGCTGCGGAAAAAATAAACGTCCCACGGCCTGTTTAATTTAAGAGGTTATTGTTTGTATGTGCACTTGTTATAGCGCCCCCTCAAGTTCCCTGCTCGGAGGCGCTCCCGACTACAGAGCGGACACTGCATCGGAGTTTTACGCCAAAGCGCTGAGCAATTGCGAGTGAAGAACTTGCCCAAGGTCCTTACGCGGCGACTTGAGGTGGATTCGAACCTGCAATCCTTCGGCTGCAAGGCGATGAGCCTACCCATATATTGATGCACGGTTCTGTGATGCGTTATTTCGAATGCAACATCGTCGCGCATTTTGTCACATTTTAACATTTTGTCACAGCGAAAATGAAACCATGATGAAGTTCTCTGTCGCTGAATGAAATAAGTTGATTACAGAACCTCTTAAACTCATTTTTTAAGTTGAAAAGTTGTCGAATGCAATGATTCCCAGCAGCCTTCAACTTTATTTATCAGCTGGGAATAGCGGATTTTTTATAAGACCAATAAAAAAAACAATTAAGTGGTTTAAAATCGAATTTCTACAGCCAATAATAGATTAGCGAAAAACCGATAACAGCAACTCTATAGTTCATGCTTTTTATTAAATATTGTTTGTAGGTGCATTTCCTTAGTCAGAGATTCATTTCCACAGTAAACATTGAGTTGCTCGGAAAATTATCTTAGTTTCTGTTTTGTTTTGTTTTTCACGTTAGACAAGAAAGGCGGTCGATTTGAATGAATTATTCGGCCCTTCGTCGCCACCCGGACTGTTTTCTTCCGATGAACTGGTAGGAAATTACTCTTTATATTTATATCAATACCATCAAAGGCATAAGTTTGGCATAAATTGATGTGGTTTGCTTGTTATTATCAATGTCATAAGATTTAGTTAAATTATCTGTAGAATGACTTAACGTTATATTGGTTGCACTCTGCCAGTCCCAAGCCTGGATAAAGGAGGAGGGTGTCGCTAATGATCTTTGTTACCTCACAGTGACGTTAAACTGCAGATACGTACATACATACTTAACGTTATTACAAGGCAGCTACTGATGTGTGTCAAAGAGTGGTTTTATAATGGCTTTCTCTTCCTGCTTGTGTCCAGTTAAAAGCTCTCCTTCTTTGTTGACCCTCCCTGGGTCGAGGCCCAAAGTACCAAAGTGAATCTGTTTGTCGGCCGATCTTTGATGACCCTCTTCATCCTATGTGATATTCAGATTGTCTTTGCCCTTTAGTTACTTGGGTTTGTACTGCCATGACCAAATCCCAAGGTTTTGTCTGCTACTGTGGAATAATTATCATCCTTCCCCCAGTTCCCTCTGCTATCCGGACTGGATGTTCTGCTGCATCTCTCTGCTGTCTCAAATTTGGTCTTATTTCTCAGACTTCTTTGCATTGGGAGCACCTCTGACTGGTGCTTTAGAAATTCTTAAATACAGCACAGTACCATGATGAGTTTCGAGTCGACATTCAATTATCATATCTTAATTTCATTGTTATTAAGGCAGTCATGCAGAGAGCGAATCTGTATAGGACGCTCTAGAAATTCTCGTATGTGAAAGGATACAGTACTATTCTGTTACATTTCAATTTCAGATAACGGGCGTTCCGAACATTTGGGGATCTCCCGTTCGCGAGAGTCGAATGAAAGATGACGTCGGTGGAATGAAAAACCTGTTGCAATCGTTGCAGAGAAATCCATCGTACGAAGAACGATATTTTCCAAACACTGTTCAGGTTGGAAGAAATGTATCTATCAATCAATCGATCGAAATCTCTACTGAGAGGCGTAGTTATCTTACTGGCAGCAAGCATTGTTTGCTTATTCGTTCATTTATTCATTGCAAGGGTGTATATACTGCCCCTTCAAGGCGACTACTCAGAAGCGCTCCTGACCCAGTACGGCTAAACAGGACAGCGAGGAGCCAACCACCGAGAAGGCACGATTCCGCCTGGTGACTGTGTGGGCAAAACGGATGATGAGCGCACACTGCTGAGCAGAACGGAGAGAGTGATGAGTTAGTCAAGTAAAGCAGCAGAGGTTGTGAAGATAGACCAAGCAGGACCCAGCAGGGATAGCAAAGGGTTCTTGATGGTGTAGCGGTTAGCATGCTAGACTCTCAGTAGAGAGGTTGGGGGTTCAAATCCCTCTAGGGCAGAAATTTGTGTTGGGGTTTCTGCTCCACCTGCTGTCCGTAAGTAGTCAGTCCAGTCACAAGGTGTGTGCACTGACCTTGCACTGTCGGTTGGGACTATTCTTCTACTTCATTGTGCCAACCCAGATGCTATGTGAATTCAACTGATCAGTTCTTGTTTAGCACGTCTCTGAAAATTTCCAATGCTGGTCGAAATAACTAGGCTGTACCGAATAGTGGAGTACTTGGCGGAATACAAATAGTGTGCAAAATAAGTCTACCGACAACATTCAAAATTTCAAATATATACCAAAGTTTTAGTTTAGTATATGTAATACAATATACATAAAGTAAAAGTTGGCAGCTAACTACATATAATTTTTGCATCCTTTTGCCAGTCTGTGTACACTTGCTATAGCAGCCACATAATGCGGAAACATGTGTTATGTGACCACTATTCCTATTTGGTCCAACAGCTACTTTATTGATTTGCCACCAAAGATATTCTTATTAACTTGTCTAATATGTTAGGTGGTATATTGGTTATATGTTTTATTTAAATAACACTTTGTGTAGTGTTTATGGAGTTTATATATCAATTAATTTTTCCATTTTCTTTTCATATTTAGTTATATACTTAAAACAAATAGCATTTTGGATAGAATTGAAGTCGTTTTATGTCTGATTATTGCTATTGTTAGACCAAAACAAATCAAAAGACATTGTTTGCTTTTCATTTCTTAGACAATGCCGGGAGTGACGTCAATGTCAAGGTCACCTTTTCCAATGCCTGTGTTTGGCCCGAGTGGTGCAATTCCCATGGCAGTCATACCCTCATCCATCCCTGGTCAGCGTCCTCCAGATGCCGACATGCACCAGTGGAACGCAGGTGGGTTTTTGCTGATGATGATGTTGCATTTTTAATGGGGACTGATACCGATTAAAAATAATTTGAATTGGTAAATCTCCAAAATTCAATTGTGATTCATCTATTAAATTCGAATAATTTGATATGTGAAGTGTGAAATTGTCGAAAATTTACTCGTTCTTCTTTTCAATGAACGCAATTAATTTTGTTGCCATCTTGTATATTTCCATCAGCATCTTATCTCAAATAGAAATATGATACACTTAAATTTCCCTCCAAAGTTTCACGTCATCATTGTTCATCACATTGTTTACTCTGGAAATGGCTGCTTGACATCGTGAAATAAGTTAATCGAGCAAATGGGGAATGGTTGTGTAGGGCTATGTTCGGTGCCTTGGAGCTGGAAGGTTGCGGGTTCGAATCCACCTCAAGTCGCCGCGTAGGAACCCTAAGCAAGTCTTTCACTCGCAATTGTTCATGCATTGTAGCGTGAAACTTCGATTCTGTGTCCACGCTGTAGTCTGGAGCTCCCCTGAGTAGTAATCTTCAAGTGGTGCCATAACTAGTGCTCATTAAATCAGAACATACCATAATATTGTTTTCCAATTGTTAGGATCCAATTCCCTTGTCTACCATCACCACCATCAACACATGATGCAGCGACATATGCCACCTCCTCCAAATAACTTGAACTACTTGCTGGCGTCAAGGGCAGCAGCTGCGGTCTCTGGTCTTGGCCTCCCACCCAACAGACAAATACTACAGAGGCCAATGCCTGGTCAGTTCCTTGTGCTCAATTTTCATTCGTTTATTTGTTCATTTATTCATTCCATCGTTCCTAAATTTCTTAAACTTTCATTCATTAATTTCTGATTTCTTTCATTCATCTCTTCTTTTACTTATTTGTTTGTTCATTCATTCATTTGCTCATTCACTTTTAATTTAATTCCTTCACTCTTTCTTGTATTCATTCATGTTTTTCATTCATTCACCATTTCATTTGTCCATTCACGTGTCCTTTATCTGTTTGTGACTTGAGTAGTTGCCGGCCGCATCCGTCCTCCACCATCCACCTCCTCGTCCGCCCTCAACCAGCACTACCTTCTCGAGCACCAGCAGCTCTTCCAGCAGCAGCAGCAGATGTACCACCAACAGCGGCCCGGTTACCACGGCAACGGCGGTGGAGGGGAAGCCAGGCCCGAGTGGCCCCCGGAGGACTTCGAGCAATCCCACGCGATGCAGCGGGACGCCGAGGTCATCGACGAATATGCCGGGATACAACTGCTCCAGGTAACACACCAACAGTCCCTACGTCGACGACTATTACTTTACGGCAATTTACTGTACTTTGCTGTTACTTTACGGTACTTTACTTTTGCTTTACGGCTCTTTGCTGTTGCATTACGATATTTGCCATTACTTTATGCTACTTTCCCATTAATTTATGGTACTTTGCTGTACTTTACCATTACTGTATGCTACTTTCCCAGTGTTTCCCAGTTACAGTGTGAATGCTGTATACATCAACCAGTGTGGTGTGACTTTGCTAACAAGGATCTACTTTTGAAATGTTGTGTCCTAAGGCAGATGAGCCTCTCTTTTCTGCCATCCACATTCCTCAGTGACTCTGGGCAGTCCTCTATGATCTTCTCCCACTAGAACAAGAAACTCGTAACTGGATGGTTTCTTAGGCCTTGCTCACTTAATCTAGAGATGCCATGCTCTGATTTGTTAATTGTAATTGGATTTATCACCAAGATACTGTATATAGATGACTTGTTTGATGCTAATATTTCCTAATTTTACTGACTTAATATTTCTTACATTTCAATCAACTTCTGATTTAATTTGCATTTATATTGCCAATTATTGCTTTAATGTATTACTTTACTTTACTTTATGGTTAATTGAACAAACTTCGTAATTGGTTCGTGTGGGGAAATTTCTGTGCAGCGAATGTTTGTGGGGTAGGGGTCGGAAACACCTCTGACGTGTTTTTGTAAGCTTGCTACAATTGAATAAGCGATCTCCATTTTCACCATTTGTTGAATAGAAGTGTTTTTTTATGTTTATTTTAAAAGTTTTTTCGTATCTTCGCTTGTATTGTTTGTTGAGCGTAGTGTTTTAAAGACTTGTGATCTCAGTTGAAGCAATCAATGACTGATGTTGAGCTGTGCGTTATGATGATGATGGCACAAGTGAATTCATTGGCCAATTCATTGATCAGATTAGAAATGATTAGATTTGAGTGTTTACAGTCCAGCACTAATGTGTTGTATTGTTGGCACATCTGTCTAGAATAAGCTTCTGCTAACTGCAGCTCCTTTGATTAGCATGCAATGTGAGATGAGCTACAGATATCTAAGGATACATCAATACTGTAGCACATCTTGGTCTGGTTTTTGTTTTACCTCGTTTCTATAAGTGCTTGAAAAATCATTCCGTTCAGTCTTTGTTTTGTGTGATCAGTTCAATGGCACATCCAGTTTATTTCTCTTAGATGGTGTCATATAAATTCACGATTGGAATTCAAATGATGTTAGTGATCAGCTTTTGTTTCAACTGGAAATATTTTTCATCGACTTGTAGGAAGCATCCATTCGCTGGTCATGGCTGTCTGACTTGGTTTGGTCAACCCAGTTCAGAAAGTTCCTCTCGCGGAATTTGTCATGGGAGAGGAGGTTTGGAATAATTTACTATTTAGATTGGTTTCATGTATTTACAATGCAAATTTACAACTGTTTATTGATTATATTGCGGCATTAAATTAAGATATTTATATGTAACATTTATTAGCATTGCATTGTCTCACATCAAAAATCATATTTCATTGGTGCATTTACATGACATTATGTTACATTGTAGCAGTATGTGAGAGTGTAGTATACATGTGTAATGCACCGTTATATTGCAATACCTTTTTCATTTGGTTATGTTACGCTGCATAATGTTCGTTTGTGTTGCGTTGCATTCTGTGATGTTTCATTACATTGTGTTATAGTACATCAGGGCCGGTATGCACATGACCAGGCATAGGCTACTATAGGTGTAGACCTTACACTCACCATAACTAATCCAGATGTAGTTGTTGGAATTTGGCCATATGCATTGACATAGAATAGCGAGAGTCATAGTTAAGCTGGACATTCCTTCCACCCGATGATGCATGACACTTGCTCTTCCCCCAATTCAATAGGTTATAGCTGAGCGCGCATGCGTGAAAGATATTTATATGTGGTCATTGCCAGCATGGGGTAAACAGATTCAGACCTAAAGGCGGGCCACAGGGAAATATCTATGGCTGCCTATTGTTCACGCTGTCCGGCTAAAGTCGGCTGTCTATTGTTCACGATGGGAATAGCTGGCGTACTCCTGCCTCAGTTGGAATAACGTTATACCTAGCGTAACTTGCTAATCTCAACCCACACATACGAAATTAACCCACTACTCCCTCTTAGACGATATTTAAGCCAGGTGTAAAAGCTATGCCCTCTTGTGCATACAGGCTCAGATGTTCTTGTTTGGGACAATAGAATTGAATAGATTAGATTAGACTATTGTACACTTGTCAAGGTCATGTCACATGGTATTGAATCGTAATCGTATTTTATCTGTTAATTTATAGAGCACCTCCCACAATGCACACCAGTCAGATGCACAACATGGTATACATAGGCGTAGGAGGCGGGGGTTCAGAGGGGGCAATTGCCCCCCCAAATTTCGGGCAAATGTGTTTTTCGGGCAAAAGAGGCACGGGCGAAAACAAAATTCTGTAAACAAATTTTCGGGCAACAAACAGGTACGGGAGGTTTTTTCGGGCGCACGGGGAAAAAAAGCAAATTTTGGGCGCACAACTAAAAAAAAGGTCGTCAGATTTTTTGGGCGAAGAAATCGGGAAATTTTGGGCGGATGACTAAAAAAAAGGTCGTCAGATTTTTCGGGCGAAGAAATCGGAAAATTTTTGACGGATGAACAAAATTTTGCTAAAAGTTTTTTGGGCAAAAGTCTAAATTTTGCCCCCCCCACTGCCGAAATGTCCCCTACGCCTATGATGGTATAACATTAATTATGTGATTTGATGATACATAGTACCATTATGGTATTACTGTACCCTTGTCATATTCTGCCATTTTCTTGCTCATTGTCATTTCTTACTTGACAGAGGTAGATTGAACGTCCTCGCCAATGTCTCTGGAAAGCCCCTCGACACAAAACTGGAGGCGGCCGACATCGGAAGTGGCATCCTGAAGTTGTATGGAGGCATGTCTCTGGAGGATTATTATGGTACAGTTCATTTCTGGAAATGTTTTTCTGCTTCCTTTTAGGTGTTATTTTCATTTTATTTAATATGACAATGATATTTTGTGCACTTCATTCTATTTTTCATTTTCTTCCACTATTTCATCATGATTAGATTCTTGCCTAAGCCATTTAATAAAGAGGTGTACTAATTTAACATCAAATATCACTCACTTTCTATGGTTTCCTTCGTACACGATTACACCAATGCACCACCCCACCAAGGGGCGGTTGTGTAATTGTGGGCTCAGTTCCTTGAAGTCGAAGAGTTCCAGGTTCGAATCCTCTTCAAGCTGCCATGTATAGACTTTCAGCAAGTCACTCACTTGCAATTGCTCATGGCTTCGGCGTGAAACTCCGATGCAATATCCGGGAGTGCCCCTTCAAGAGCGCCTCTGAATAGAATCTTGAAGGGGTGCTATATAGCAAATGAGATAAATAAATAAAATTGTCATAACATGTGAAAATAATAATTACGATAATTTATATGTATCTATATGAGCACTCGTTATTGCTCGCCACTTCAAGATGCTACTTGTAGGCACTTTCAACTACACTGAATTGGAATTTAGCGCCGAAGCGCATGAGCAATTGCGAGTGAAGGACTTGTTCAGAGTCCCTACGTGGCAGCTTGAGGTGTATTCGAACCTGCAACCTTTTGGCTCGAAAGCACCAACCCTTGCAAACCCTTTACCCTTGCACCCCCATGCCCCACAATGGCATCGAAACACGGCCATGCAATTACATGGACGCGTTACGAAACAGCTAACAAGGCAGGATAAGCCCTAGAAAACAAGTGTATTTTTAACATGGATTTTACAGAGTCCACTGAGCCGGTCGATCGAATAGCGGGAGGAAGTCTTCTATTGATGTCATGGAGATGCAATAGATTCTTAATATTTTACTTGTATTTCACTCAAAACAGCCATTACCAGATGTCCTAGTCATTATTGCAAGTTGCAACGGGGCTATAGGAGTAATTAGATTAAAATAGATTAGATAAAAGTATAAGATAGTTGTGTTGCAGGTTGCATGGCAACCTGTCTCTAAGCAAAGGGTTGATGAAACTGGGACAACAAATGCCTGAATTAACTGATTTTGTTGGTGCTACTTTTAGGCTATGACTGCTGCACTCTTGATTGTGATGAGATCATCTGCTGTGAACCTTGGGTCCATTTAATTCCAAGTGATGCTAAATGTGCCACATATGGGGATGAAAACAGCAGTAGCAACAACAATACAGCGATGGAGAGGGACAAACAGAGTAGGAAGAATGCATTCCAGGTTCTGTTTGATATCCTTCCAGACATCATAAATCGTACGAAGTCCCTTATCAGAGACTTCGACATGATGAAAGAACAGGAAAGGGTCTGTTCGGCATGTGCCCAGCATCAGACACCTCTGCCGTCAAAATATTCAGGTGATTTGGGCCAACGAATGATCCAGATGGAGAACTGGGTCACTTATATGGCCAAACGTGACTTTCAGTTAAAAGAGAGAGACATAATCGCATATAGCACCTCATTGGAAGCTCATGTACAGCAATACTGTGATTCTGTGAAAGACGTTGCTGATCTGCTGGAGACCCATATTGTCCGTCATCGGGAATACAACTCACCACTGGAGCAGAAACAAAAAACCTTGCTCGTCCGTTTATTTCTAGCTTTACAGCATCCGACGTTTGACTGTATGATCGAGGACCTAAGACAACTGCACCCTGGGACCGAAGTGAAACCGTCGCCAGCAAGGGTCCTTCGAAACTTCACGGAAGACTGTGTTTGGGAAATCCGGAGAATGGTAGCATGCATCCACACACTTCTGCTGTGGATTTCGAACGTGACTCGTCCAGATCCAGTTGCTCAAACGATCATTACAAGCCGAGTCTTAAACGACTTAATATTTGGAAATACCAAACTTGGAAGTCGAACTGCGGAAGCAATGACAAGAGGAAACCTGCTCCAGGCAGCGATGATATTTCCTGTGTCGTTCCCAAACTTGTCACTTCTCTCAAGTCATGACAACCAAACAGCAGGTCGATGGGAACGTTTGGGAAGAAGCTGCGTCGATCGATGTGGAGAGTTAATGAAGTTCTTCAGTGCTAACCTGAAGCACTTGGAACGCCTTCGAGAGAATGAATATTCAGCTGTTGCCTTGCAGCTACAGGCGGCTTTTGATGAAACTGTGAATACTGGTAATGGATAAAGGTACAAGTAAACTCCAGAAATTAAATGTGATTTTGGTTTATAAAGACCAAAATACATTAATGTGGTGATGACAAGATGATGACGACTTTGTGAAATCATTTCATTTGGAATTGGCTTTGAGTTAGTTGCTGAGTTTTATTTGTAATTTTGTTGTTGTCAAGCTGGACTTAAGTTGTTGTTTTAAAGGTTGCCTGCTGTTTATTATTATTTCTAGACCTTGTTTGACTAACATTGTTTTAATTTCCCAAAAGCATTATTATCATTATGTAGGTCCTTTTGTCTCGTGGCCTCTGCGGTTGTCATGGACTCGTACTGTGTATGATAATATACTTAGTATGATGGCTCTGTATTTAGTTTTGGTGATTTTAAAGTATGCTTGTACACCGGAATTCATTGTATAGTTGCAATTAATTTGTGTTGATTGATTGTTATGACATGAATTCTGTTCTGACATAATAAGGCTAGCAGATGTTTTCATTTTAAGGATTTAGAACTGTTGGTGATGTATGTTACAAGAGCTGAAGTATTTTTAGCAGATATTGTTGGCTGCTTGGTGTTGTCATTAGTGGGGACGACTCAGGATTTGTAGTCAGAGATATGTCCAGAAATTGTTTGCTAGGAGAGTGTAAGGAGTCATTGGCAGGGAGTGTATTATGTTGTTTGTTATCTTTTTATGATTCTTTTGTAAGCTAAGTAAATGTATTGTAAATGCCGAGTTAATGTAATTTCACTGTTGTTGGTGAACCTTCTTTTTCATGTGTTGGATATAGATTTTTGAAATCGGATCATAAAGCTAGTTGCTCGTGTAATTTCGTTTTCAGCTTGGAACTTATGTCTTTCTATTGTTCTTCCAGTGTCTTTCCCTAACTTGGAGGACTGATCTCTTCTGGATGTTAGTCCTGCTTGGTTTTGGTGCATCATTGTAAATGCTTTAGGCACAGGCTATGTAGAAGTACTGCTTGATAAATAATAACTAATAGTTTGACAGCTGACTATGTACAGTTAGCATTGTGGCAATATGTGGTCAGTTTGAAAGGCTTTATACATATTCTGCAAGTTGAGCATCTAATTTTAACATGCATACTAGGGTGACCAAACAAATTAATAAATATAATATTTATTGTGCTCTTGTTTTTTATGCTCCTTTTGGTGTTAAAATAAGCCTGCAAAATTTAAATGAGATTGGATGCTTAGTACAGCATCAATGACCTTGAGATGTAAAAAAATGCATATGAGCAAACAGTCAATTTTTATGAAAAACATGATAAAGTCTAAGGATTTGTAACCCTAATAGTCTAAAAGAAATGATGCTACACTGTTTTTTTCTAGTTATGCATCTAGTTTGCAAACAATGTTTCCTCTGCAATTGGAATTCTTTAACTATGGCACAGATTTCGATCTCTTGACCTACATTTTCACTACCTCTTTCTGAGAAAGTTTGTCTTTCTCGTGATGAAAGAAAAACTCTAAACATCCAGATTGTAAGCATTATTCTACCCTGAAACGTCTCCTTAGGTTCTGTAATAAGATGAATGAAAGCCTGTGATCTAGCCATAATAGGCCTGATGCTTTCTCTATTTATTGAAAATGCTAGCAAGTATTTCTGAAATAGCTTTGCAATTTTTTCCATAAATTATAATGATGAATTAACAACTTTGGTTATTTGCACAATCCACCATTTTTTATGCTTAATTTATATGTTCTCTGTAAATTCTATATTATAAAAACTTACGCAATTTAAAATTTATGTTTTAAAAACTTTAAGCTTTGTGAAGGAACTTGAGGCAGTCCTAAATGCAAACCAATTTCAGCCAGATTTCACAGTTTTGCTCTATAAACTAAAAGGAACCAAAAAATAAAGAGCCTCTTTTAATTGCTAATTTTTTTTCCTGCTGAGCTTGAATCACCCTAATACATACTTATAATTAATAATAATTACGACAATTTATATAGCGTCGTAACACAGCCATGCTGTTACAAGGTGCCTTACAGATTGAAGTGATCTGAAATTGTCTTCTGAAGTGTAGTGGTTTACTGCAAGAGTTGCTTCTGTTAAAATGTTGCAAGTTCTGATTAAAATGCATTAAAAATTTTGTTGCACGGTTTATGAAAAAGTTGGGCATCTCGGAAAGGAATCGAGTTAATTAATAATTAGAAGATTTCAAATAGCATTCTTATTTTAGTGGCGAATAATTAATATTTAATTAGAATTAATACGAGTTTCAATTTTATGATTGAAATTAGCATTTTGGGAGAGCTAATTAAAAATGGCTCTGGGCTGCTAATGTAAGCTTATTCATTAAGTTTTTAGTAGTCCTCTTGCTTGCTTATTTACTTACAAGTCATTCATTGAGTCCCTTTTCTGTGTTACTTACACACTTTTTTATCCAATTAAATTTAGCATCGCTCTGTTTCTGTATCCGTCCATCCAAATCCCACTGACGCACTGCCCTTCTCCATCCTCCTCCCTACCAGGGATGGGCAGTAATTTAATTGAGTAGTTGAAATTATGTAATTTAAATTACAATTGTAGTTGGCAATTTGTAATTTGCTGCTAGAGTAATTTGTAGTTCAATTACATTTCTTCGTGTAATTTGTAATGTTAATTACATTTGCAAAATCAAATTACTTTGTATGTATCTGTGTTAAGATTCTTTGATTCCTTCCTTCCCTTTTCTTCCTTCGTTCCTTCCTTCCTTCACTCCCACACGGCAAAGTCCTTTTAACATAAAAAACAACACACACTACGGAGAAACAAGGGAGGAACATCGAAAATCCCAAACTTATTTCACCTAGTGTGAGAATTGTGGAAAATAACGGGGTTGGATCATTATCCACTTGGAATAGGGGTGTGAAAACAGACTACTGCAGTGGGCTCTAATAAGACTGAGGGGTTGAAACCCCCCAAACCCTCCTGCAATTCTCACCCTGATTTCACCCTTTGTGAACAACTCGCCCATTATTTCACAACCACATCTTAGAACCTTAGAATAGCGTTGTCTTTTCCCCCAAGTATTTGAAATAGGGATATGCTTCAATGCGCTTCCATAGGCTATTTAAATTCTTTTGCATAGCCAACAACGAATTCTTTGATAACAGAAATTCAAGTGGTGCAAAGTCTATTTTAGTTTCAGATCTTCAAATTCGTGAGATAATCAGGTGTTGAATAGGCCTTCAGGCTCTACAAGTCTCACTGTCTCACGTATTTTTGATTATCATTTATTCATTAAGGGCAATTATATAGCGCCTTCCGTTGACTTCTGTTGTCTTCAACAGATTCTGCGTGTGCAAAGAAAATTACGTTTGTTCAATTTTTGCTTTTCGCCTCGTTTTTCCGTTTATTTATTTATGTATAAGCGGGTTCACCATCTCAGTGACCTTTCGCGTGCGCAGTGGTCAAGGTCAATGCTACAATAGATGTTGAATTATGTAAAGATTGCAAATTCGCAATGCGCGAGTCATTAATTTTCCGAACTTTTGGTATATACACAATCTATTGTAGCATTGACCTTGACCACTGCGCACGCGAAAAGGTCACTGAGATGGTGAACTCGCTTAGGCCTATTTATCTTACTCTCCATATTTACTTTCTTTAATTTATCATCGTCTGAACTGATCCCTATTGCATTGTCTCCGTACTTTCAATTAATGATTAAACTAATTTACGTCACGATTCAAGCGGTTAAATTAATTTTCATCTTATGGTTTCCTCATAAAGGCGTAGCCTTAAAATAGTTCAGGAACCCGTGAAAGCTCTGCGGCCTCTGCCCAGGCCTATGGGCCAAGAATTAATCGTCAGCCCACGTTAGCTACATCGGTAAGAGAGCTGGCGGCCGCGCGTCTGTGGAAGAGAGCGTGCGGACCGCGGTTCGAATCCCGAAGGTGGCTATTTCAGAGATTCAAAATCTCGGGCTAGCACGATCCGTCCACAGGGAGCTAAATGGCGTGGCATTCATTCAAACGGGCGAGCGGTGGTGAAGGATCTCACCCTCAGGGTCGAGGCCACAAGACGGCCGCTATATAAAAATTCGATTACATTTACATTTATCTCATCGGCCTTGCCTGAGCCTGATGAAATCCTCAATAACGGACCGGTCAGTACCTAAAGTGTGGAAAAATAAGTGCAAGTGCCTGGACGCTCTTTACCTTTCCAGTCTGTGCTCGATCGCCAATAAGTGGCTGGACGGCGTTCAGATTTTAAAACAAGTGCATTGACGCCGTCCATGACGTACCGTCCATGGCAGGCAGTCAGGCACACTTTAAGTCCTGGGAACGGTGTATTCCTGCAGTTGTAGTTACTCCATGTAGCCTGAAGCTGCGCGTTCGATGTTGATCGCAAGATATTACCGTGTTTATTTTTTCCATGGCTATAGGGATAGTATATTACTTTTCGATGCCATTGAAACCATGAATTTCGTTATTTTTGGCACCTTACTTGGAATACCGTGAATTTCAACAACTACCATGAATTGTCGCGATTTTCGGGCAAATTTTGACTCGCGAATTTGCTGCGATTTTTGCCATTTTACAAAATGTGGGGGCAGAGCTGCAGTGGCGGCGCCAGGATTTCAGTTTGGGGGGCTGAAGCCTCGCAGCGAAAAAGTTTCATTTTCGCCGCCAAAATTTCTGACGACCTTTTTTTAGTCATCAGCCGAAAATCGTGGATATTTCAATGTAAAAAAATCGGATGGCCCTTTTTTAGGTGGGGGCTGAGCCCCCCCCAGCGCCGCCACTGCAGAGCTGCACTGCTACCCTTCAGCGCGTCCACAGGTGCACGATAGTCGAATATGGCCTTCAGTAAGAATTAATTAAGGGTAGCTGCGAAATAAGCAGCAGGCTGTTTCAAAGAAATTTTTTGAACTGCACAACTCCTTCTTTCCTTTCCCAACATCCATGGCAAATTACTTCCAATCAGAGGACCATTGCTTTTTTGTTAAATTTAACTATACAGCACTAGTGCTTCTACAACTGCACAAATCCATTTAGAACTGCACATTTTGTGTACAACTGCACGTAAAAAAGCCCTGATAGACACATACATGTACGTCGTTGACTCGTTAGTCGTTACTATGAATGAAGTATTTCTTTTCATCCACTGCATGCGCAGTTAGGCCTATATAATATGTAATGGACCTATGTAGAATATTCAATGCATAAAATTGGCTCCAAACCTCTAGAACAGTTGACCATCTAGGCCTATAGGCTATAGCCTAGCTATAGGCCTAGCCTAATTTCAAGGTTCTAATGAATATTATTGTCTTTCAAAGTACTACAGCCATGCACTGGTAAAAGTATTACGCTTTTAAATGTAGTTAAGGAGGCTGGCGATTGTTGAATGACTAAACTTACAGAGTTAAGTTGAGCGTGAATATTCCCAATGTTGGGAGGTTGGTTTCTATCTTACTTAATTTTGCTTTCCTTGTATCGTACCTTTTATATGGAGTCATGGCCTAGCGGCGACTTCTAAAGCTAGGAACTTCAGTTTAAGTTAAGTAGGCATATAAGCTCTTTAAATCAGTAACTGGAATAAGCTGCCCACAAGCTCGCCGCGTGTAGCAGTGGATCCTTTGAAGCGCATCTGATACTGCTTTCTTCTATTTGTTTAGCTTTCGACATAGTTTTCATGACTATTCGAATGCTATTTTCGAGCTTCAACAGATGCGCAAACATGCGCGGTTATGATCGCGCGCGGTAATGATCGTGCGCGGTTTTGTGTGCGCGGTTTTGTGTGCGCGGTTTTGATAGTAAGCCATACAATTTAAACCTATGCGTTGTTTAGTCGGCCTACTTGGAGCTAGCCTAACTGAATCAACAGTGATCAATGGTATCGAAATCAACTATATTATCATAGCGTAGATGCTTGCGCCAGTGGGCTAGGGTGCTAAGCCTCTAAATGTCGGGCTCAGCCCAAAGCAAATAGCAGAAAATGTCTATAACGGCTTATTTCGTAATAAGGAAGCTAAGCAATGACCAGCAACGGCATCGAAATCAACAATAATATTTTCATAACGTATAGATGTTCATATTTGCGGCCCGCCGTATTTTTGCGTTCTAAATTTGTCTACAAACCATAAATGAATCGTACATGTATATGAGGGTTGGACCTAAGTATTGCAGTGAATTGGGAGTGATCGAATCTACCTAGACCTAGGAGTGACTTTGGTCAGCTAATCTGACCCCACTTGACCCTAAAGTGACTTGAGGTCGACTTGAAGTCGACTTCTCGGCGTCAAAACGACTTGACCCGACTTGGCAGAAAAACAACCGACTTCCGACTTGAAGTCGACTTCTGACATGGTACTACTACTAGTCATTATAGCCTAGGTCTACGTACGGCTACTAATGCAAGAAATCAAGCTAATTTTCCTGCAAGCATTAACTTCATTTAGACCTACAAATGAGTAATGAGGCCTCAACGCTTAATTAATTGATGCGTGAATTTGTTAAAGTGTTGTTAAGCCAATTTCAAGCGTTTTGTGTTTCAGTTTGAATAGTTTTGTGATGCTTTGGGCCATCTAGTAACCTAGCTGGACAATGCGACGGCAAATTATTAGGCCTGTGAATTTTAGCTTGTCCATTGTCTGTGATTCAGATTACACTCATTGTTATTATTTTTAATATTAATATCGAATAAATTTGCAAAAAGCGCAAGGTTTAAGATAAAATAGCGGGCCGCGGACTGCATGGTTGTACCGAATGGCGTGTTATGATAATCCTAATTTGCAATTCTGTTTTCATAATTATTTGGCCACTAACATCATTTCGCAACTTAGCATATAGCATTGCAAGCGCATCATCCTACAGTAGGCTACTACAGCTACTAGGCCTACTCACTGACAGTAAAGTCTTTCATTGTCCAATTGGCCCTACAATAGTTTTACTGTCTGCAGACAACTCCAGTTGCAGCGCTCCAAAGTAGCGCCAAACTATCGATTTATTATAGGCCTTGAAGATCCAGTTTTCTTTGCGCCGAATTCACTGACCACTAGAAGCTCACTGATTGCATGATAAGCACACGTGCTAGTAGGCCTACTTTAGTAACGTTTTGTTTCACCATTTTAATTATAAGCGCATGCCTACGCGTGACGTTTAAGCAAAACATTACAAATTATATGAATAGATCGGCAGACGGCAGTCTGCACGATAACCTACCGGCAAAATAATCAGTAGCCTAACTTAAGTAGTCTGTTTAGCAAAGGCCTCATTCATTCTTGTAAACACACTAGGCAACAAAAGCTGCTTAAATATTGTCACAATCATTGGTTTGAAGTGACAAATTTAACTATGTTTGTGTCTCAAGTCGGTTTAAGTCGACTTGAGGTAAAAACAACTTCAAGTGACTTCTGTCTACAAAATTCGACTTGGGGTCAGTTGCGGTGGGCAGAAACGACCCGACCCGACTTGGGATGACCAAGTCGACTGGGGTCGACTTATTGGGGTCGACTCCCAGGTCTAAATCTACCTTCACAATCTAGGAGTCGTTCCCAATTCTTGTTGTATAATATAACGTATTTCACCCACTTTCCCAAAACGTGAGTTAGAGAAATACCATCTATAGTACTTTTCCAAAATAGGCCAGGTGCCCGCGTACCTCGTGCATGAAAGATGAAATTTACCGCCAATTTTTGGCGGCAAATTTCTTGGAGCTTAACAGAAACGCACCATTCGGAAGATACATGATGAAAACATTGACGTAATAAATTTAGATGACAAGCAATTTAGTGCTTACGGTAAATTAGTCCGTGCACCTTAGAGAATTACTGCCTTTATTATTAGGTACACAACGCCACACACAACTGGTCATTGTAATTTTAATCTACAGCGGTGAATTTATGGGATTTCAAAATGTCGCCGTGGCGACCGCGAGACAATTCAAAAGCCGCCCAAAAAGCGCAAGGTCGCGAGGACGAAATTTTCAGTCGCGAGCACTTTCAAAAGTAGCCCAATTCGCGCTTTTCGTGACGACCTGGCAACCCTGATCTTTACATTTCGGCAAAGGCGGCACGAGAGAAAGAAGAACCAAAGACTACTTAACTTTAGAGTAAACATAGTCGTTATATAGCGCTAGTTGTTATATTGTTCAACATTTGTTGGTCGTATGCTCTCTCTCTCTCTCTCTGTCTGTCTGTCTGTCTGTCTGTCTGTCTGTCTGTCTGTCTCTCTCTCATCACCTTTTTCCCGCTGCATTGATTGCTAGCTTGAAACTAAATGTTGGGTCACGTCCTGTGCAAAATCTCTGAATGGAGGGTGGGAACCATGGTCCGCTTGCCACCTCTGTATTCGTCCCTGACTACATTGAGATATGGGATGTTCAATTTGCAGCAGCACTAATGGGCAGAGATCTAGTGCCAGATACTTAGGGGCCATGGACGGTCCCAGAGAAACCGCATTTCGTGGTTGGGGATGGAGATGCTCATATCTAAGAGTGTGAGTATTTCCAAAAAATTTGCAAGGGGTCACTTTTGAAGTCATAAACCACGACTTTAAGCCCCTGAAATGACGAGCCACTTCGTTAAAACGACAGCCTAAAATGCTACTATTGCAATGTGGAAATTCATAACATTTTCAGCACTTTATCGCTCATAAACAGCTAGCAAACAAGAGCCTGTAACGTGCTCTATTATATATAGTCAATGTCAACAGCCAAAAAACCGTTGGTTTCTTGGGCTCTGCCCCAGGCTCCTCTGGGAGCTTAATTATACGACGCTCCCCAGATCCCCTATATAGTCGTTCAGGCATTCGGTACACGCAGCTTCGATCGCGCCTACGGCACTTGCGATATGACCGCCCTGGACGAAAATATTCTAGTTGCGTCCCTGGGAGGGAGGCAGGGCTCGAGGCTACAGCCTCCCAAACCTGAAATCCTGCCCCGCCACTGGTTGACTTGTATAGTCCCCTTGAAGATCACATGTGCGTACAAATAAGCTTAAGCTTACTTGCATTGTGTTTTCTGTGTTATATTGTGGCGGAAACCGCTCGTAGCGCGGCTGCAACACCGAATCAGGAGGCGGGTGCCAGCCCAAATATGCCCGCGTGTCGTCTCAGGAGGGAGACGCAAGTCCGCCTTCGTTGTATTTCGAAGGTAGTGCAGCCCCTTCCGACCGATACGCCTCACCCAAGAAACACACGACGATGAAGAGAAGAAACACAGTTTATTCACGGCAGTACGACACTCATCAACTGTACATCACGACTCGCTCTACGACTGACTGACTACACTGACTGCGACTTGATGACCGACTCTCACTCTCTCGATAACTGGATGACTGACTGTCGACTCTGACTACTCGAAGACTCGCATGCATGGAGCAACAGGCTCCCTTATATATACTACAGGTCGCACACGCCGGCGACCGACTTCAAAGAGATGGCGGTGGAACATAAAGGATTCGCGACCGCGGGGGAGAGAGGCACATAAAGCGATGCCGCCAATACCCTCAATACAGTCGGCGGTGGAACATAAACGATTCGCGCTGCGGGGGGAAGGGGCACATAAAGCATACCGCGGTCGCGGCCGATAATACTAGGCTAAGCGGCGACCGACTTCAAAGAGATGGCGGTGGAACATAAAGGATTCGCGACCGCGGGGGAGAGAGGCACATAAAGCGATGCCGCCAATACACTCAATACAGTCGGCGGTGGAACATAAACGATTCGCGCTGCGGGGGGAAGGGGCACATAAAGCATACCGCGGTCGCGGCCGATAATACTAGGCCAAGCGGCGACCGACTTCAAAGAGACGCCGCCAATACACTCAATACAGTCGGCGGTGGAACATAAACGATCGGCAAACCCAGGTTCGCAACATCCCCCACCCACTACGATTAATAAAATGTCCTCATTTTAGTCACCACGATGAAAACATTGGCCAACGGGCCCACCAAGAGTCTATAGCTAAGAAAGTCTCTAACAGCAATACCCTAACTCTGGCACGGTCATCATACAATTAATCTAAATATGCCCTGAGGCTACAGAAACCCGTCCTTCAAGGGACAACTGAAAAGCAATTCCTCCACGGGGACTTTTACTCGTACGACTTTTAGTCAATAGCTAATAATATTAATTAGCCAGTAGGCAACAACGATCTTAACTATGCCCGTAGGCAACAGAACAAGCGTGAACTCAAACGGGCGGAGGCGACGTTCCGCCCGTAACACATTAACATGTGCCCAATGGGCAACCAAGCTACAGAAATTTGCTCCACAAGGAACAACACATAACAAGGATATTTACGTCCAACGGACCTAAACCAAGTTCCTGCACACTGTCAAAAATCGGGACTCAACCTCAACGGCACAATCAGCAAATCAATCTAATTCTGGTACTCACGCGTCGCTATCAGAAGAAGGAACGGTCTCGGGACTGCGCTGCCCCGGGGGCAGGGAACTGTCGTCCGAATCCGAAGGAACGTAGTCGGGGTCGTTCGGATCGTCGTTGTCCGACTCCGAGGATACATAAATCGATTCCTCCTCCACATCTTGCGCCGGAGGGCCCATAGGATCGTAGACAAGATCGTCTACGAACCAGCGCATATCCACCTCCGGTTCCGGTGACGGTGGTGGAGTCTGCGGACGGATCATCGCCACACCGCACGGTCGGGCGGGTCGGGAACCCCCGGCATTGAAGGCGGCTTCGGCAACGTCGGCGGGGAAGGAGGGATAGGTCCGTCGGACTCTTTCAATGAACGGAGCGGGACTACCAAACAGCCCCGGACTCTCCGCCATCCGAAAAACCGCCCGAATCTCTTCTTGTGTAGGCGCGGGCGCGGAGGATTCTCCAAGGGACATTGCGACATCCTTGACGACCGAGGACGTAGAAGGTCGAATTGCGCATGCCATGGCCAGTCGTACTTCCTCATGGACCGATGCGGGCACCGGAAACTCCGACGGGGGGGCCGCGTCGTCCATTGCCGGCGATCGAATCGCGTCGATCAACGCCAGTAAAACCTCAGCCTCCGGTCCGGGTTCGTCCGGTGCAGATCCTCCACCCGCCTCGTCTTCGTTTGCCGATTCCATCGGGGCGTCGACATCTGGCGGCATCAGTTCATTCAACAACTCGTCCAGCGCCGGCCCCTCCATCAACTCATCACCCGGACCAACGGTTGTCTCTGCTTCCCTCGCCAGATCGACAGCCTGACCCATTCCCTCCATCGACGTACAAGCGGCGGAAGCGTCTTTCTCCATCCGTAAGCGGGGGGGACCGACCTCCGTAACTCGTCGCACGTAGGCCGTCGTCATCCGATCCCGGCCGTGAATCTCCCTCTCGTGGCGCCGCAGACATCGCTTCCCCGAAAATACGGCCGGGCATTCTTCACAAGAGAAACCGTCCATCTCACCCGTGGTCGACGCGTGAAAGAGGCGGTCGCACTGCCTTGGATTTGTTTTATACTCTTCGGACGGATGACGTCGTCGGTTTTGCGTTAACCGACGCCCAGAATACTGCGTTCTTTTCGTCGCGCCAGCTGCGGCAGCAGTTGATGTCACGTACGTCGCGCACGGCGGGTCAGGTGTACGAGCGACATCGTCGCGCATCTCCTCCGGTGGGCAGCAGTAGCACAGTGCAAAGCCCCGCCCCAAACCCTCTGACGGCTGCTTTAGGCACTTTCCCACGGGCAATGGACCACCCGCGAATATTCTTACCCGCTCCCACGGATATACGTTGGGCGCTAGCAACAAGGGACAGGGCGTGGGGGGTCGACCACAGATAGTAACCCACTTACGAAATCTCGTCACCCTCCCCAGCCAATTGTTAGTCCGATCCGTCCGTCGTGGCACGTGTCGTTCAATATGGCGCGCGCTCTCACGGTCACCTCGTCCTCGCTTAAACCGTAACCTCTGCTGCCGATAGAATTTACGAGCGTTATTGTCCCTTCGCACCCGAACTCCGCCAAAGGCATGCTTACTAATTGCAGATTCAATCCGCCCGTCATTTAACGTCCGATCAAGTTCACTGTCGATAGCTGTCCTATGCGGCAAGGGATGGCGTCTTAAGGGCTGCCTAACGGGGCGCGTCTCGTCTGTCTCGATTCTATGCATGGCGGCAGTCGTTCTTCCTAAATCTCGGTCGGTCACTGAGAATACGTCACGATATTCAAGAAGCAACTTGTCCAACCGCTCCCGAATCTCGGAGGGAACTTCCTCCGGCAAATCTGCCATTAACATATCTCGGGGCGAAATTTCACTAACAGGTGCGGTCCCTTGTCCCCTACCTGTACCCAATTCCACCTCCACTGGATGCAATCCTCCTAGGAATCGATCCTTCGTTAGCGTAACGGTCTCGTCGCTCAGGTTAACTACTCTAACACTAGCATCTGCGCGGTCTCCAACGACGACGCGAGCGAGATGCACCCCTGGCTGTATCTCTTGGGCTTCTGTCATCCATGCAGGCGCTATAGTAGTCAGATCCCCGTACAACGTCTTCACAGAGACTTCGCTCTGGCATTTAGGAGGCACTACAACCTCTTCAGCAATTATCACTCTACGGCACCACATAGATCCGTTCCCTTTTACGAGGGGTACCCGTCTACGTCCTAAAAACAATGCCCCGTTACCAAAACCAATTCTACACCGGTGTTCCCTCAGCCAATCCATACCTAGCATGGGCTCGGTAATCTGGTCAGATACCAAAAATACGGTGGAAATTTCAAATCCGTCCCTTATCTTAATGGGCAAACGGACCTCCCCAAGGACATTAATGCTAGTGCCATTTGCAGCCATCAGAAAACGAGAGCAAGATTGCAGTGCTAACCCTTCGACGACTGTAGACGGGATCAAGCTGACCTCGGATCCGGTGTCGATTAAACACATCTGTTGTCGTCCGTTGATGCTCCCTCGAATGTAAACGGCGTTGCTGCTGGCTCGGTCCGGCAATCTTGGGCGAGTCGTATGGTTCATCAGAGGCGGCGGCGCCTCCGTTTCTGTGGTTTCGACGTCGTTCCGGCGGTCGAAGGGGCGACGAGGCTGGCGGCAATTCCGGCTAATGTGACCTGCGCGGTTGCAGTTGTAACAGGTCACACTCCGTCTCGACCGGTCCTGGTCGTTGGCGCTGCTGTTTCCGGGGCGGCCGTTGCGCCCCAGATCGTCGTTGGTTGAAGCACGGTTTCGCAGCTCCTGGAATTGGCGGTCGATCCTTCGTTCCATATCCGTCTGCCATCGTCTCTGCTCGTCGCGCTGCGTCTCTAGGAATCGGTCGAGTGTAGATTGGATCTGAGTACTCGCATCGGTCTCTTGAGTACTCCGCACGCGGTTGGAAGGCCTCCGTCTATCGTCAGAATCGTTCGTCCGTTGGTAGGCGTCCAGACGAAGCGCCGTCCTGTAGGCCTCGTCCAGGTTCTTTGGCTCCCGCTCACGTACTTTGAGTGACAGGTCTCTGTCGCTCAACGCCTCAAGGAAAGCATCCTTGGCGATGATCTCCGTGGTCTCGTTCGAAGGTACTGGATACGCCAACACGACAAGGCGACGAATGTCGTGCAGCAAGTCGCTCAGAGTCTCCTGGGAACGCTGGCGTCTGTAATAAAGCTGAGCGCGAAAGCTTTCCGCCTGGCCCTCCGTTCCATACCTCTGTCGAAGGCGTTCGACAAGCTCCTCGTAGCCGACGTTCGGACGAGCACCGAAGTCCCACAAAAGCTGCGTGGCAGCTTTCTCCAGGCTGCATCGAAGATAGTCGACTCGGTCGGCGGCAGTCCATTGGTTGTGACGGGCGCAGACTTCAAACTGCACCAGGAACGACTCCAGCGATCCCGTGCCGTCAAACTTTCCCGGTTTCATTGGAGGCGGTCGAGTCCACGGCCGTCCTCCGGTAGTCTCCGGCATTCTCAGGGAAGTCTCCCGATCGTCAGACGTCTCTCGGTAGCTCACCCTCGTCGGCCTCCGCAGCTCCTCGATGAGTCGGCCTCGGTCCGTTCGCTGGTCTGCCATTGCACTCTCATCGGCCAATGGCGAGGAAACGTTCGCCCGTAGGTCGGCGAATCCTCCAGCGGCGTAGGCGATTGTGACTTCCTCGTCTTCTTCCATCGTCGGTTGATCTGCGAATGTCGATCAGAAGGCGACCACACACCCCACTTCTGGTACCAGTGTGGCGGAAACCGCTCGTAGCGCGGCTGCAACACCGAATCAGGAGGCGGGTGCCAGCCCAAATATGCCCGCGTGTCGTCTCAGGAGGGAGACGCAAGTCCGCCTTCGTTGTATTTCGAAGGTAGTGCAGCCCCTTCCGACCGATACGCCTCACCCAAGAAACACACGACGATGAAGAGAAGAAACACAGTTTATTCACGGCAGTACGACACTCATCAACTGTACATCACGACTCGCTCTACGACTGACTGACTACACTGACTGCGACTTGATGACCGACTCTCACTCTCTCGATAACTGGATGACTGACTGTCGACTCTGACTACTCGAAGACTCGCATGCATGGAGCAACAGGCTCCCTTATATATACTACAGGTCGCACACGCCGGCGACCGACTTCAAAGAGATGGCGGTGGAACATAAAGGATTCGCGACCGCGGGGGAGAGAGGCACATAAAGCGATGCCGCCAATACCCTCAATACAGTCGGCGGTGGAACATAAACGATTCGCGCTGCGGGGGGAAGGGGCACATAAAGCATACCGCGGTCGCGGCCGATAATACTAGGCTAAGCGGCGACCGACTTCAAAGAGATGGCGGTGGAACATAAAGGATTCGCGACCGCGGGGGAGAGAGGCACATAAAGCGATGCCGCCAATACACTCAATACAGTCGGCGGTGGAACATAAACGATTCGCGCTGCGGGGGGAAGGGGCACATAAAGCATACCGCGGTCGCGGCCGATAATACTAGGCCAAGCGGCGACCGACTTCAAAGAGACGCCGCCAATACACTCAATACAGTCGGCGGTGGAACATAAACGATCGGCAAACCCAGGTTCGCAACAATATCAGTAGACATTTTTTAAAAGAAGATGAATATCAGGAAGAAAACAATCAAAGTAAAACGCTTGGTGACGTAGATTTATCGCTACTGGACTGGGCCTGCGAAATACTTTATAAATGTAAGTCCAAATCAGGTTAAGATTTCCAGTGTGCAGCCCCCATGCGAACTAATGAGCCTGAGTATACCAGATGAATTTTTACGTCCACCAGTACCCCAACATACACAATGTTCTTTATCATAGTCCTGCCCATCTTAGACATTTGCAGACGCAAGTTCTGTGGAATTTGGCACGTTACTGCTCAATCCCGAGTTGAACTATCGACAGATATGTGTAAATTTTCAAGTATGGATTGATTACAGAAAGAATAGTTAGTTGAATAATATATATACATAATATATACATAATATGCATAATATATTTACTGTTATATACAGCAATTAATCAGTCTCGTATACTTAAATACATTCTGGATGGTACCTGACGATAGACACTTTGCCTCATTGGTTGAAACAGTATAAGCTAAACCTAGCAGTAGTGGCTAACACATACTGTTTAGTATAATGTGGCCAATAGATAACAATCGTGCAGACCCTTTATTATTAATAAAGTATATACAATCAAACATCGTTGCGTCGTCATTAGTCACTACGGTTTTAGTAAACTGATACTTCTCCGCTTTACAGCCTTAGTGATGCGTTTGAATAGCGTTTAGAGATAGCAGCATTTAGTCTATTCAGAAGTCTAATTTTAAGACTAAAAGTCTAAAACCAAAGACGTCCTATGCTTGAATGCTAGTACCGGTAGGCCTTCCTCGCGAGCAGAAATTGGTTTTGACGAAAGCCAGAGAGATTTACAATATGAAGTATAGCGATACAGAAAGAATGACAACATGGAACGAGGAAGGGAATTCCACAGGGCAAGACCATGTCCGGTTTCAGAGACTATATATGCTACACAAGCACGCATAGTCTAAGGAGGATACAAAATCCGTAAAGGACAACATAGGGATCTTTCACTCCGGACTTCGGACTTTACCAAGTGGCCATGAAAGGAAGTCACTTGCATGAATGATTGAAGTGCATGCTGTATGAAAACAATTCAGGTTTTCATCATGGGCCTAATGTTGATAAGCAGGCCTAATTGCAATCTTGATTACGCACTGTATGCCTATTTGCATTGTGTTGCCTGTGTTAGCCTATAGGTCGACCTGTAGTAGGCTATAGCCTAGACAGTCCTCAAGAAATTGAATACCAGGAAAAAACATTTTAAAGTATATTAAAGTGGATTAGTGACGTAAATTTATCGCTACTGGATTCGGGCCTGCGAAATACTTTATAAGTGTAAATCCAACTCAGGTTAATTTTCTACAGTTTGCAGCCCTCAAGCGAACTAATGGGCCTGAGTATACCAGACGCATTTCTACGTCCTTATATATATATATATATATATATATATATATATATATATATATATATATATATATGCGGTACCCCATCATACACAACGTTCTTTATCACTGTCACGCCCATCTTAGACATTTGCAGACTATAGATCTGTGGAATATGGCGCGTTACTGCTGAACCCAAGTGAACTATTGACAGATATGTGTAAATTTTCAAAAATATGGATTGATTACAGAAAGAATAGTTAGTTGAATATATATATATATATATATATATATATATATATATATATATATACATATAATATATGTGTATATATACACATAAAATATATATGCAACAGTTGATCAGCCTCATACTTAAATATATTCTGGATGGTTTCGGACGATAAGCGCTTTACCTCATTGGTTGAACCAGTTCATAAGCCTAACCTATAACAGTAGTGGCTAACACACATTGTTTAGCTACTGTATAGTGTGGCCAGTGGATTGCGTTCGCGAAGACCGTTGCTTTTTGAATTCAGCAGACGAACAATCGTAATTGTGTCGTCACTATCTTAAAGGGTGCTTCGCCGTCTTACAGCTTTAGTGACGCGTTTTAATAGCATACTTGGTACAGAAATAGCAGCATTCGTTTCAGAGGTTAATAATATTATTTTGTGACGTAAGCAAAGACAACGTTCCAGACAACAATGACGTCATTCATTGTTGCTATTCTACGGGCGGAAACAATAGTCTATTAACCGTATTCGTAAACTCGAAATTTCGAAAGCGCCACTCGAAAGCCAAGCGTGGGGCGACAGCTTATTCACATGAATGAATGAATGAGTATGAGTGAATGAATGAATGAGTGAATGAGTGAATGAATGAGTGAATGAATGAGTGAATGAGTGAATGAATGAGTGAATGAGTGAATAAGTGAATGAATGAGTGAATGAATGAGTGAATGAATGAGTGAATGAGTGAATGAATGAATGAATGAGTGAATGAGTGAATGAGTGAATGAATGAGTGAGTGAATGAATGAATGAATGAATGAATGAGTGAATGAATGAGTGAATGAGTGAATGAATGAGTGAATGAATGAGTGAATGAGTGAATGAATGAGTGAGTGAATGAATGAGTGAATGAGTGAATGAGTGAATGAGTGAATGAGTGAATGAATGGATGAATGAATGAATGGATGATGAACGAATGAGTGAATGAGTGAATGAGTGAATGAATGAGTGAATGAGTGAATGAATGAGTGAATGAGTGAATAAGTGAATGAGTGAATGAATGAGTGAATGAGTGAATGAATGAGTGAATGAGTGAATGAGTGAATGAGTGAATGAATGGATGAATGAATGAATGGATGATGAACGAATGAGTGAATGAGTGAATGAGTGAATGGATGAGTGAATGAGTGAATGAGTGAATGAATGAGTGAATGAGTGAATAAGTGAATGAGTGAATGAATGAGTGAATGAGTGAATGAGTGAATGAGTGAATGAATGGATGAATGAATGAATGGATGATGAACGAATGAGTGAATGAGTGAATGAGTGAACGAATGAGTGAATGAGTGAATGAATGAATGACTGAATGAATGAATGAATGAACGAATGAATGAATGAACGAATGAATGAATGAATGAACGAATGAATGAATGAATGAACGAACGAATGAATGAATGAATGAATGATTGAATGAATGAATGAATGAATGAATGAATGAATGAATGAATGAATGAATGAATGAATGAATGAATGAATGAATGAATGATACCTCTTCTCTGACGCGTGCATAAGAGATGGCTGGATGGTCGAGGTACTTGGATGCGTCGCTCTTCGATCCGACGCCGTTGTGCAGATAGTGGATGACGGTCAGGAACATCGACCTCGACGGCGATGGCGTGGTGGTGGTCTGGTGGAACCATTCGTTCTTGTAGGACACGTGGTCCGTGGCTTGCTGCTGTTCAACGACGCTGTCATAGCAAAGATTATTAGTGTCGCCCTCCTCCCTTTTCCAGGCTTGGGACTGGCACTGGCAGAGTGCAACCAGCGATGATCCAGCGACGGACGTCCTTTATATTCGCCACCTTTGTGTATTTTTCCGGTTTTATATGCGCCGTCATTTGTCGCTCTACATGTATGTCGCTCTACAGTTAGCCACATCGGTAAGAGCGCTGGCCGCGCGCGTGTACGCAACTCTGTGAAAGAGAGCGTGCGGACCGCGGTGCGCTTACCGAAGGTGGATATAATAATTTCAGAGATTCAAAATCTCGGGCTAGCACGGTCCGTGCACGGGACAGAAATGGCGTGGCATCGATTCAAATGGGTGAGCGGTGGTGAAGGATCTCACCCGACCAAATCCATTGAAAAATGAACAGGGTCATTGAGGCCATAGACGGCCGCTATATAAAATCCGATTACATTTACACATTACATGCGACCTGGTAGGCTGGTACCGCAACGACAAAGGCAACTTTGGCTATTGTGGACTTAATTCCATACAGCACCGGTGAATAAGCTGGTCTCCCTGACGTGGCTTTTGTGGGCGCTGAGAAATTTCTCGAAGATGTACATTACGTTACATTACATGAGAGGTCATAAGTCAGCTACACCACAAACATTGCAGTTTACAAGTCAAGATTTACAGCCATGTGCAGAGTGGTCCTGTTTGAGTTTAAAAACTGCAGAGCATGATGTGAACCAATCTCAGCCGAGTGCACACCTACATGTATAAGGTGCATAACATTTTTATATTTAACACGAATAAATCAGCTTATAATTATCACCATTATTTTTTTACACTATTTGTGCTTTCAAAACGCTGTGCGAATAGCAATGCTCCAACTCTTATTTGGCCTAGGCCCTAAATATTTTATTGCATAGGCCCACGTATAGCATATATATATATATATATATATATATATATATATATATATATATATATATATATATATATATACATATATATATATATAATTATATATATCCGTCTAGGCATCGGCGCCCATAATTATACGACCCATGGAACCTGTTGACATTTATATCTTTAATGGTGCAGACCCCATGGATCCCATCAAACATGTATGTATGTATGTGGGGCGCGGTGGTGTAGTGGTGGCGTCGTTGCCTTGAAACCGGAAGGTTCGAGGTTCGAATTCACCTCAAGTCGCTGCGTAGGGACCTTGAGCAAGTCCTTCAATTGCTCGCAATTGCTCAGCGCTTCGGCGTGAAACTCCGATGCAGTGTCCGCTCTGCAGTCGGGAGCGCCTCGGAGTAGAGAGCTTGAAGGGATGCTATAACATGTGCGCATACAAACAAACGACAATGGTCCAATATGACATATACTAGCAGATCGACGTTGAAAATAATTTCGGTCACGTGTTTATTCATTCATTCATTCATTATATGCATTTATATAGCGCCTCTTCAGGGGTCTATACTCAGAGGGGCTGCCATCCTCAGCGTGGCTAAATAAAACTGTCTTAAGATGAGAGAGGAAAACCTGAGAAAGATTGTTACAAAGAGAGCGGATGGTCAGAGGAAGAGCATTCCAGGTAGAGGGTCCTACCACCGAGAAAGCACGGTTCTGCATAGTGGAAGTACGAGCAAAAGGGACTGAGAACAAACTTTGTTCAGTCGAACGAAGGGAGCGGAAATGGTGAAAACTAAATGTATAGGGCGACATAGGTCACAAAGTAGGCAGGAGCAAGGCACTCATTCACTCATTCATTCATTCACTCATACATTCATTCATTCACTCATACATTCATTCATTCATTCATTCATTCATTCACCTAGCATACAGCGCCAGACTACAGGATGCGCCAAAAAATGTAATCTCCTACGGATTTTTGTCAATATCTTGGCCAAAAATAGGAATTTTTCAAATCCAGTTTTACGGGCTTGAAGGTAATTCATATCTACGCACAATAGCCAAATTTCACCCCCATATGTGAAACAGAACAAAAGTTATATCACTTCTAGTGAGGTCACCCACCGTTTTTTGACGATTCAAAAACGAAACGCAATTTGTTTTAGGTTTTTTGCTAATATCATGGCCAGAAGTAAGAATTTCAAAATGAATCTTTGCATGTTTAAAGACAATTCGTATTTAAACATGATGGCCAGATTTCATCAAAATATTTCAAACACAACAAAAGTTATACCACTTTTAGTGAGGCCACCCACCGTTTTTGACGATTCAAAAACGTAACGCAACAGAAAGTAACAAAAACGTGATTTTATCAAGTCATATCTCAAATAACTGTTTGGAACTGAACTTGATAGTGATTCACAGCTTGTGTTCAGTGTGCCCACCACCAGTGCCAAAACTTATTTTGAGTCTCTTTGCAAAGTTCTTGATGGACCTGTTGATTAATCTGACAGATTTCTTATTTACCAATTTGATTGTCATCTTGCTAAGTGACTTCTCAGTGACGTGCAGCTACGCTGGTACCCTGTTCCTTTTTCAAATAGTAATAATAATGATCATCGGGCATTATCAAAGTCTATTTGATAACAATTATATGAGATGAGACTTAATAAAATCGTGTTTTTGCTATTTTTTGATGCGTTACATCTTTGAATCGTCAAAAAACGGTGGGTGGCCTCCTTAAAAGTGCCATAACTTTTGTTCTGTTCGAAATATTTTGCTGAAATCTGGCTATAATGTGTAGATATGAATTGTCTTTAAGCCTGTAAAATTTCATTTCGAAATTCTTACTTCCGGCCAAGATATTGGCCAGAATAATTAAATTGGTTTTCTGTTACTTTTTGTTGCGTCGCGTTTTTGAATCGTCAAAAAACGGTGAGTAGCCTCACTGAAAGTGATATAACTTTTGTTCTGTCTGAGGGTACCAGAGCACGGGGAAGACCAAGGAGGCGTTGGATGGACGATGTCTGTGACTGGACCGGATTACCACCTGTGGACTGTGTCAGACGGGCGCAGGACAGAGAGGAATGGAGGAAGCTGCTGTCGTTGTCTCTGGTCTCCGACCCTCAGAAATGAGGATGGACAGCATCATCATCTGTCTGAAATATTTTTTTGTAATTTGACCATTGTACGTAAATATGAATTGCCTTTAAGCCTGTAAAGTTTCATTTAAAAATTCATATGTTTGGCCAAGATATGGGCTGAAAACCGTAGGGGATTACTTTTTTTGGCGCACCCTGTAGAGTAGATATCCTATACTCAAATCGCTGCTTGGTGGGAGCCAGTGGAGAACGTCACGTATATAGCTGGAGATGTTTATTTTGGTACACGGCCAATAAGGCGGGCTGACGTACTTACTTACTGTTTTGTTCTGCTAGGCGCCTAGGCCTAGGCCTACTCCCTACGGATCTGTAGGCCTACAACTGCAGCAAAAAACCGTTTTATTGCTATAATGATATGCCGTAAGCCTAATATCGCACATTAAACGAAGAATACAAACTGTAGGCCTACAGATTTCGTGCACACTTACATTTTAAATTTATAGGAACACTTCAAATGCCCGGATGCAGAACAGAAGGCTATCTGGTGTCAGAGAGGCTATGAGCATACGTAGAGGCACTTCGACAAACACAGGCCAATAGAGAGAGGTGTAGATCACATAGCTGGCTAACCAAATCAGAGGCAGCTAGCAATGTGGCCGACGTTATGGGCAGGCCCGGCCCGGCCCTAGGATATGCGGGGCCCAAGGCAGCAAACGATTAACGGGCCCTTAAGCATGACTTTGCGGAGTTGATTTCCTACTGCAGGGAGGGGAATAGCCGGGGATTGGAGTACCAACCAACTCCAAGTCTTTCTTAGAGCCCATGCTAAAGTCTGTTATTACGCCCCGATTCCAAGAGAATCAGAGTCTAACCCCCAGTTATTTTTCCACAATTCTCACACTGTTCTTTCAAATACAGTAGGTCCAATTATTGACAATCCTTTCAATTGTAATGTATCTATCGACAATGATAGGCTAATTACTGCGCAATACGAACAAATTAAATTCTACATGACATTTTGTATAGGCATACAGTATATATATATATATATATATATATATATATATATATATATATATATTCGTTTAATCAGAAAACAGGTTGACAAGCCGCAACACAGTTACAAGATGAACAGAAAAATATTTATATATGAAAAATAGGAAAAATAAAATATAAAAAAATGTTTGTACATTGTTCAAGAGTTGCATTATTTATTAATTTTAAACTAATCGCTTATTTTTATCATTTGCTTTAAGCTATTGTAAAGTACTCTAGGTATGAAGTTTTTATCATCTTTAGTTGGCAATTCAAAGTTATGAGATCTCGGGCGCAGACCGCAGCGACGCTTTATTGCAGGCGGAAACAAACTACGCAGGACATGGAATGGATTGCTGCAGACTGACGCAAGCATGCAGCTTGTCATCAGCTTCGCGAACCATGTCCGAGACGTCTGGCGTATTGTCTGGTAGATAGCCCATTCGCCTGGTTCTTTGTAGAAATTTGTTAAGCCGTGACTTGTCCTCAGCTTTAGTGAAGCCCCACCAAGAAGGCACAGCATAGAGGAGACGGGATACGGTCGTTGCTCTTGCGACATACAGTGGTTGTGATTGGTTTTATATAATTGACTACATCGGGCTATTGTTGCTAAGCGACGAAGGCGCTACACAGCTTGTCACAGTTAAAAGTATGGTCATCAGCACGGGCCTCTGAAAGCGCGGGGCCCAAGGTGGCTGCCTCGCTCGCCTTGCCCTAAGGCCAGGGTGAGAATTGCCGGGGGGGTTGGGGGGTTTCGACCCCCCCAGTCTTTCTTAGAGCCCCATGTTAAAGTATGTTTTTTACACCCCAATTCCAAGTGGATAATGGTCCAACCCCCCCAGTTATTTTTCCACAATTCTCACACTGCCTAAGGCCGGGCCTGGTTCTGGGGATGGTTCGCGCAGCCAATGACAGACTGCTTGCGTCTGCCAACAGGATTATTTTCCGTGTCTTGTTTCCGCCTGTCATCAAAGTTTAACGTCGCTATATTGCTTAGCCTATGTATACAGCCTTCGCCCGACATATAGCCTATAGCTCACAATTTTGAACTACTCTACCAACAATTTAACGGATGATGATAACTCATACCTAGCCTATATATAGGCTAGGGTTCTCTGTAGGCCTACTATAGGATCGTGCTCAATAATATAACCAGTTTACAATTAATCTACAATTATGGCTATTTCATCAAATTCATTTTATCCTGTAACCGTGTCACGGCTTTTCAACCTGATTGTATATTAAACGAATATATATATATATATATATATATATATATATATATATGTGTGTGTGTTGTTGGGAGTAGACCTTCCATTCCGTCTTTCATTCATTCATACTTGCACTGTTAGATAGCCACACCCCGATTTAGAGGGAAGAAGGATCGGCCAAGGGTATAAAAAGACGTGCTGTTGAGGATATATAGGGAGGGCCGGTCCTAGTTAAGCTTAGCTTCATATGATTGTGTGCCATTGTGTGGTTTTATGGTTTTGTACGGACCCATGGTGGTCACGTATACCTAGATTTTGGTCACCATTATTGTGGAAGACGCTTGTATTAGCTTAAGTTCGTTTTCGTTCCCGTTTGACTTTCGTTATCTGTAGCCTACAGCGAGTAGCCTACCGTTCCAATTAACATGCAAATATAGTGTAAATATACTCTAAACTTTTCGAATGTCTTTCCCTTCATGTTTCTATACACAAACTTCTAACAACAGTACTAGCTAACAACACACAAACCATATTTTCCCATGCACAGTATTCAATATTCGATTTATAAGTCGAGGATTGTAAATTCTGCGCTATATAAACATGGTGCTGTTAATATTTGAAATGACGTACCTTGTAATATTCGTAACTTCCGGATTCTAAACCGTATTTTAAATCTTAGCAAAATGTAAGTAATCGTGATTATAGTTGCAGTATTTACATTTCTAATTTACAGATTCAACAAAGAAAGTGGAGGTTGCAGTGGCGCATTGGATAATACACTTGCATGGAGATAAGCGGACTCGAGTTCGATTCCCGAAGGCCCCGTAGGATAGACGTGCTTTGTAGGCTACTAGTGGCGCCCTAGCTTGCATTGCAGGCTGTCTGTTCTTTTAGTAGTTGAGATTGATCTTAATTAAGATAACTGTGACCGGCTGCGGTCTGTCAACCGGATTGTTGAATAAACGAAAATTAAAAAAATTAGATAACGGTTAAAACGTTGTCAAACATACCCAAGATGGTCGCATTGAACGAAAACCACGATGTAAAGTGAATTAGTGTTACTTTAGGTAGATTATTAGTAGCGGATTGGTACCATTTTTTAAGCGAGACTGAGGAGCGAGTGGTTTAAACTGAGTTTTATATAAGTGAAAATTACTTGTCGATAATTACGTTTTATAATTTAACCTTAAGTAGCCTTAAATGAAGGTATCTGATATGTTGACAGGGAAAAGTTAAAACTTCCGGGTCTGGAAAGAGAAAGGAAGAGGCAGAAATTGTCCTCAAGCGACAGGTACTGAATTGTGTCTGTTCAACTAATTGCTCTACTGTGTCACTTCTATTATAAAATTAGGTAGTATTGTTGTTATTACATTTAGATTAATTAATATGTTTTACTGAAACAGTTTCAAGGCAAAGCCACTTACTGGTGTAGAGATAATTCCAATTGCAGAGAGTATTACAGTGGGGAATGCTATCTAACAACTGCATAGCTAAGTACCATCTTGTAGTTTGCAATTTGTTCTGATGTATACCGGCTATACCTACATTAAAACTTGGTTCAATTACCGCCAACATATGATCTGAGCTGTGGAACTAGCTAGACTTTGTAGCAAAAATTTTGTTGTTTTTGGAGCATGTCCAGACAGTTTTTTTAGCTGCAATATTGCTGCTGCCTGTGCACCTCTTACTGATTACTTACTTTTACCATCTATAGGTTAAAACTAATCAGTTATGCTGCCCAGCAAAATGTAATGAATCTATGGACATTGGCCAATTATAGTTTTGAATGGTTGATATTGTTTGAAGCATGGCTGTTAAAATCTTCTGTTTCCAGTAAGAGTTCATCCGCTTCTGGCAGTCGGTCAAGTTCGTCGTCCAGCGGATCCACTTCAAGGTCGTCCAGTGCAAGTTCCAGTTCCCGATCGGCGAGTTCGTCGGGCAGCTTGGTGTCGAGCCAGGCGTCAAAGTCGAAGTCTCGGAGTCGGCCAAAAGTTGTCCCTCCTGTAAAGAAGGCAAGAGCTGCGTAAGTGCATGTTGCTGTTTTGAATATTTATTATGAAGTCCTCTCTCATGCTATTTGAGCACCTCTGAATAGTTTTCTTGAAAGGGTGCTATATAAATTCCATTAATAGATTGAGCAATAATCATTTTATTTCAAACTGACACAAGTGGTATAATTGCAAGTGACAGTACGAATGGATGATCACAAGTTATTACAAGGAGTTGAATTTAGCTGTTTTGGCAGCCATGCAAGGCTTATCACGTTCTAATAATTTTCCACCATTGCCATCTGTCGAATGGATGGCTGAGTCGACCTTTGGGAGATTAGCGGAAAACGATACCATGAAGAGACATTTGCTGGTGTTTTCAGTGCTATGACTTTGAAATCGTATCGCCACATTTTCTGTGTCAGATTAGTTGTGTTTAATTTAAAGAATTTTAATTTAATACCCGTGTATTGCAAATGTGCAACTGCACATTGTTATTAAAACATTAAAAACAGTCTGTGGATTCATCGATTCTAATGTCTAGTTGTGCTGGAAATGTATTTTACCTGAAAACTCATCAAAGTTGTCTTGCTCCATATTGCAAATGACTTGCGATTGTAAAATCCCACCAGAGAAAGCAAATATCTAATTGCCATCGCATATAAATGTTTATACCACTCTAGAAATATTAGTCAGTTTTGTGTTTAGGTTTTTGTGGGCTCAACAAATTTAATCCGCATTATCTGTGAATGTTTCTGTTAGCTCAAAGTCACCGACTGCAAGTAAGTCACGCTCACCTAAGAAAGCTAGCTCACACAGGAAGTCGCGATCTCTGCGCCGCTCATCAAAGCGCGTCCGCTGCCCACCGCGAAAGTCGTGCTCACCAAAGAGGTCGCGCTCCCCGAGAAGACGGAAGGCTCGTAGTCCGACCCTGCGACCTACGAAGTTTCACGTGGGTCGTCCGACGCGCAACGTCGACAAGGAACACATCGTCGAGATGAATCCCAGTTACGGAACGTTGAAGAACGTGGAAATGCTTCCGGATCGCTTCCATCCGGAGTTCTCGAAGGGACACGCCTACGTGGAGTACGAGCAACCGGACGATGCTGGAAAAGCTGTACTGCACATGGATGGAGGTCAGTTGGGAGGCCCCATTGGGAAGCTTTCTCTGAGCACTGTATGCTGGTATTGTTTTTATGTGTCAATGGTGATGTCACAGATGACCAGTTTAATCCCTTGTGATTATGTTTTGTACGTGAAATCTGGAATTATATGCATTCTCTTGTTCGCAACTTTCTTGTTGAGAGACCGTCTTTCGATCGAAACTGAAGACTTATCTTTTCCATTCTATCTATAGTTCTGAATGGTTTGCCGAACTTCAATGTGCACTTCTGAGCTTTGTAAAGAGGGTATTATCAAATTACAGTTGTATTGTATTGTGTGATGTGCCGTTGTAGTGTTTGACTAGTGTTGGTAGTTGTCATGGTTTTCATGGGTTCTGCTTTCGAGTTGTCTTTAACGTTCTAGACTTTCGTGTGGCTGTACATAATTTTAGAGATAAATACGCTTTACGAACTTACCGTAAATTGAATCCGTTTGGTGAAGTGAGATATCCCTCTTTGAAATTGTGAAATGTTGACATGACTGCACTTTCTCTTTCTGTTCACTTTACACTTCTGACTGGCAGTCTTTCTTCTTCCTTAGACTGTCTTCTCAAAACCTACTTCTCACAGGGCCTTGTGCACTGGGAGCGCCTATGAATGATTCACCCTACTGGCAGTGCTTTATAAATGATTACAACAAATGCAGACAAATCATTATTCCAGTTGATGTTTTTGTTGCATGAGACATGTTTTTTTTGGTGGATCTTAGGTCGGATAGATGGACAGGAAGTGACAGCAGCAGCAGCAGCAGCCAGTCTGCCTCCGAATCCTCCTCTTCTTCCCAGACATCCATCTCCAGTGCGCAGCGGTCCACCACCTTCTATCCATGAAATTGATGGACAGGAAGTGACAGCAGCAGCCAGTCTGCCTCCGAATCCTCCTCTTCTTCCCAGACATCCATCTCCAGTGCGCAGCGGTCCACCACCTTCTATCCATGAAATTGATGGACAGGAAGTGACAGCAGCAGCCAGTCTGCCTCCGAATCCTCCTCTTCTTCCCAGACATCCATCTCCAGTGCACAGCGGTCCACCACCTTCTATCCATGAAATTGATGGACAGGAAGCGACTGCAGCAGCAGCCAGTCTGCCTCCGAATCCTCCTCTTCTTCCCAGACATCCATCTCCAGTGCACAGCGGTCCACCACCTTCTATCCATGAAATTGATGGACAGGAAGTGACAGCAGCAGCAGCAGCAGCCAGTCTGCCTCCGAATCCTCCTCTTCTTCCCAGACGTCCATCTCCAGTGCGCAGCGGTCCACCACCTTCTATCCATGAAATTGATGGACAGGAAGTGACAGCAGCAGCAGCAGCCAGTCTGCCTCCGAATCCTCCTCTTCTTCCCAGACGTCCATCTCCAGTGCACAGCGGTCCACCTCCTCGTTGGAGACCGTCGCCTTCAATGTTGCGCAGAAGGTAAGAGTCCGTAAAATGAGTTGCGGTAACCATGAGCTTAAAAGGCGTCGAGTTGCATCAAATTGAAGAAATGTCTGGGAATGATGTCTGGCTGAAAATGGGTCTATAGTCTGCTTTGCCCAGGATAGAATTTCTCCTTGCTGATCTTCTAAGTGTATTGGCCTGATTTTGGTTTGGGTTTTAAGCCTCTTGCACAATATTAGTTCTTGATTTTAAACTCTGGTTGTTTTTGTCTTATTGATCTTTGCACGAGCTGTCGAGCCAGGGACCAGGGTGGGAACATACATGCTAATTTAGCACGTTGTGTAAAGAAAACTGCTTATATAATATTCTGATTTTGCCTTATCTAACAAGTTTTTGCTGTATGGCCGCATTTTACTCTTGCATTAAACTGTCATACCAAAATGTTGATTTGTGTTTGTAAACAACGTTCCTCTAAGGGTAGAAGGTTGCTGTGCGCTGAGCAGATTGTACAGGGAACGTTGTTTGTAAATAGCATTAGCCAGTAATCCATGGAATTTTACTCACTGTGACTATGTGAGAATGCACTCCAGTAACTATTCAATCAGGTTGCATTTGACCAGTTATGGATCCATTTATTTTGTAGCAAGACCCTCTGCAGCTCTGTAGAATGTGCATTGTATCATTCGAATATGTAAAGCGGCCGACTCAGTTGACCACTACGAACCAAAACTTAAGCGACTTATTTATTTATTAAGATTTCTACTTCGTGGTTCTCCCGACTATATCGCGGACTGTATCGGAGTTTCATGCCGAAGCGCATGAGCAATTGCGAGTGAAGGACTTGCTCAAGGTCCCTACGTGGCGGCTTGAGGTGGATTCGAACTTGGAACTTTTCGGCTTCAAGCCACCGAACATACCCTTACACCACCACACCCCAGAATGTATATGACATTAACCCTCATCATCTTTTTAAGTTAACAAATTATGATTTGCATATATTGTAGACTTGTCAACATGCAAATCAAAGCAGTAATAATCTTGATTAACTAAACTGCTGCTACTGCTGCCCTTCTCCATTCTTTAATTACCCGCAGACTTGACTAGTGCTTTCTCTCTTCTATGTTGGCCTACCGATTGTTGTGTTGTCATGTTGCATTGTCATGTTGTGTTGTCAGGTGATATTATGTTTTGTGTTGCCATGTGGTATTTTGTTTTGTGTTGGTGTGCCACATGCTGTCATTCTAAGTAAAATTTCTTGTTTGTTGCTATGCAATGCAGGTTTGTGGATGAAGAAGTGGATGGAGAGACTGGCGCGCCAGATGAGAATCAGCCGCAGCAGCAGCAACAGCAGCAGAAAGAACGTCCTGATAGTAAACAGCAACATCAGGAAGCTGATCAGCAGCAAGATATTCATGGTGGCGATGAAGCTCAGGGTGGAGGGGAAGATGGAGATGAGGGAGACTATGGAGACGGAGACCAGTGGGAGGATGAAAACGAAGATGACGAAGAGGACGACGATGACGAGGCGGAGGGAGAGGATGAAGAAAATGACGATGACTCAGAACAGGAACGGAGGAAGGAGGAGGAAAGGAAAGCACTTGAAGCACAAGAAAAGGAACGAAAGAAGAAGGAAAATCATATTGAAAGCAATCGCAAGATAATGGAACTCGGACAAAAAGCATTCGAGATATTGCTGGATAAATTTCTGCCTATGACTGAGCATCTCAGATCCCACGTTACAGCCCTTGACACATCCATTGCAGCCTACAAGTGTACAATTGAGCCAACATGTGATCTAATTCTGCCTACAAATTCGTCAGCACAGGTGGAGAGCAGCCTTAGCATAGACATCGAAGGTTTGACTCGGCATGCCTTGACCGTCGTCACATCATTGAATAATCTGAAGCGGACAGACAGAACCTTCTATGAAAGCCAGATGAGTTTCAACTTTCTCCGTGTGCAGCCTTTGTTTGACGATGTGATGAACTTGAGGATGAAGCATAAAGAAGAGCATCGCATGGAGGGTCTGCAGAAACTGGCTAAGCAAAGAAAGGAACTTGACAAACTGCATCTGACTCTACTGCATCCGTTCTACTTGGAAGTGCGACGAGACATGGTTGCTGCTGGTGATGTGATGAATATCATCAAGCCTTGGCCAGTTACAGCCCTCATCATATCCTCAATCATGGATGAGATCCGGTGCTTTCATAACTACTGCACCATTCTTAAAGATTACTTCGGCCTGCCAGAACTTCAGCGCGGCCTGCCAGACAATTCAGATGAAATCTGGTGGCAAAGGGACTTGATGTGGATTCTTGATAGGAACATCGCCGCCTGCACAAACAACATTTCCAGTTTTGCGCAGGAGTTGATTTCGAGACAAGGTCTGGACCAGCAAGGAAACATCATTCCTGTGAACTACATCGCCCTCCAAGCTATTAAAGATTCTGACAACAAGCGAGGATTGAGTTGGAGAGGCGAGGCCATCTTAATCTGCAAGTGGTGCGAAGAAATCCTATGTTTTCTGATTGATCACCTTGCCTCTCTTCAGCCTCATCGCAAAATTGAGGCCAAGCAAATTGTGATTGCTTTGGACCCAATCTTGAGTGAATTAAAAAAGAAAAACACCGTCCCCTCAAAGTAAGGGAGAGCGAAGAAAATGTTCAAGACATGTCCCCGTTTATATGTTTTTTTGTCTATATTGTTAGGATTGTGCAGTTCACTCTTTATTCACTTAGCATAGTGGTCACTATTTCTATTAACTGGCTTGTGAGATGCTCTTTTTTAACGTGAAGTGCTTGAGTAGTCATCTGACTCTGCACAATTTTCATAGTTGATAACATTTTATTGTTTTTTGTTGCTTGTCAAAGGATGTCATATATTTTGGTTTCTTGAATTGCTTACAAAGCTTACGTTGTTGCTATGTGGTGCTTTTATGACGATCAGTTGTTGCTGATGCTAGGCATATAGTTACAGTTTAGATTGCTGTAGTTTCTAATAATTTTATATAATCACCATATAATGTCTTGTCTCTGTGTTATAGCCTATCGAACGATGGTATATGATCGATAGTGAGTAACGGGAGGCGAAGGTCATACGAATCCTGAGGTTGGGGAGAGAGAGAGATTGATAGATTGAGAGGGAGGGAGGGAGAGGCGGCGGGGGAGAGGTGTTGTGATTTTATTTAATAGAATTGGATTCACTATCAAAAGGACAATCATCAAAAGGGCACCGATCAAAAGGCGACAATCAAAAGGGTGATCTGTATGCTGAAGTCTTACAATATCGAACTTCATAATAGTTGAAATCGTGAATTATGAATAAACTAAAGACAAAAACGGCGATTAGGCTAGTAGGTTGAAATCTTCCAACAAATCAAACTTTGTAATATTTGAAATGCAACTAATTAGAGTAAATAGAATGAAAGTGTTTGCTAAAAGGTTGAGACAGGTTATGAGCTAGTTCTCTGAGATAGGCCTTCTCCATATGTTGCTTCTGTTGACGTAATTACCGGTAATTAACTGTCAAGCTCTTGAGTGTAATTGCTGAAGGTGATAATCGAGAGTGAGCAGTGGACCAAAGTCTATAATTATACTTGTCATGCTTGATGTCAAATTTACCTTCTGCTTAGTAGTTTTTATTGAGTTGCTGCGTGAGATGAAAAAGGCGTCCGATATTTTTCAGAGAGTTTCCATTTAAAGGGTATTTAAGCGCAGTGCGAACGTTCAAACAAGACAATGACAATCATGCAGCGGTTATATGTCAATTAAGGACACTAGGCCTATGTTAGACGGGTCTCACACATTAAAAAATTAATTATGAGCACTTCTGGTTATCTGTCAATCCTTTCTACACGGAAGGAAAATCTATAGGCCTATAAGGAACTTAACAAAGTGTATGCCTATCAAGACCATGGTTGAAGATTACGGCAACAGAAGCAACATTCAGCGCTGCCTAGGCTAAACCTATCCTCAATTTAATTTACTGTGATAGCTATAATGGCTATAAGTATAGGCCTAATATAGTTCTTTAACTTCGTCACGCAAAACAACGGTAAGTTTCTCGTATTTTTCTTCAAAATCCAAACAGTGGTAAACATACACAAAATGCACCGAAAACAACAACTTGTTTCACGTGTATCATATTCTACAATCTACTACACTATAATAATTGTACACACTCGATCGACTGCTATTAATACAACAACGTACTATAGGCTATAGGCCTATCCGCTGTCAGCGTGCATCCTTCCTTCTATCGCTCCGTCCCTCGCCTTAACTTAACAGCTCTGCACTAAGCATACAAATGTCGGCGACGACTATCGTTGCACACTCAATGGTCGCTATAGGCCTACAAATGCAATACAAAATCAGCTTACATAGACTTAAGCAATGGGTTAGGGGTAGGCCTATTACTAGTTTGTGTTATTGCACATTATATAGGGGAGGGTGCCCCAAGACGGGACGGTGCACAAGATGAGACGATTCAGTTTTCTCGCAGTCGTTTTGCACGTTACTTTCTTATTTGCATTCAATGAATCGAGGATATAACCTCGGCTATGTATGTACGAGTTTCAGTCTCTGTGCTAACCATATCCGGTTTGTAGATAAGCATTTTTCGTTTTCTGCTAGTAATCTTACGATATTGCGATTTTAATTTTTAAGTAGTGGCACAAAGTCATCACTTTGCGGATACATTTCGAAACGTGTTTGGTGGCTAGACATAGTGAGATATACCTAAGTAACCTAACGCATGTATTTTTAGATGGGCGATAATACGCTGTGCTTGCATTAAAAATTTATGCGTTCACATATCACGCATAGAGTGCACATGCTTTGTGTGCCCAAGACCAGGGCTTAAAGTGTGCCTGGACGGTCATGGACGGCGTCCATGCTCTTGTTTTAAAATCTGAACGCCGTCCAGCCACTTATTGGCGAGCAAAGACTGGAAAGTTAAGGGGCGTCCATGCACTTCTTTTGAAGAGGTAAGGGCGTCCAGGCACTTATTTCTCCACACTTTAGGCACTGCCCAAGACGGGACGCGTCCCGTCTTGGGCACACGTCATATTCCAATGGTAAACTGTATAACAACTACACGTCCCGTCTTGGGCACACGTCACAAACCAGCTGTACGCTGTAAAGCACATAATAGATAAAGCGTACGCTTGATCTATTCTGTGCTGTAAAGTAACTTCTTAATGAGGACATACATATATACATGCATACAACATACAACATACATACATACATACATATATACATACATACATACATACATACATACATACATAAATACATACATACATACATGCATACATACATACATGCATGCATGCATGCATGCATTCATTCATACATACATGCGTGCGTGCGTACGTACGTACGTACATACATACATACTTACATACATACATACATACATAAATACATACATACATGGGTAATATATATATAATTATGCATGTAATTATGCATAATTATACTCATGTACACAGACATACATACATACAAACCTACATACGCATATGCATGCACGTATGCAAATACAAACATGAATATATGCAAACATGTATGCATGTAAACTATTTATGTATGTATGTATGTATGTATGTATGCATGTATGTATGTATATATGTATGTATGTAGGCTAGTGCATTCAAACTTTAGGGAACTCAGTCGATTAGTGGTCATGGCTGCACTAACTATAGTGATGTCCACTGCAAATAATTTTTCTCTTGTGTCAATTCAAATCCTTCACCCAACCCCCAAATAAACACCTCAGATGTTTCTTGGTTAGGTCCTTGCAAGGTCTTCATGTTCAGTGTGTGTGCAGTAAGACAGATATAACCAGAATAGGAAAACGAGGAAGCTGACACGTATAAATTGCATTTGTCGCTATGTAAATATATAAACTAGAAGGCAGAGGAGAAACCCGCGCACGGGGTAAATAAAAACGATTCAAGCAACTATCGACTGACATGGTTCTTTCGCTCATGGTCTTGGGCCGGCGAATTGTAAAATTATTGTCCAATTGAGGTTGAAAGAATAACCAGTTCGCAGCCTCCTGGCGAAACTACGGGCCTGGCTTACTAGAGGGATGTTACTCCCCAGTTTCCAGCAATGGCCCAATAATTGCTCTTAAGCCCAGCCCATCTGGGAAATTTGCAGACTCTAGGTCTGAGGAATATGGCGCACCACTGTTCAACCTTATTTGGAACTTTGCGGTGACAGATACGCTATGTGTTATGTTGCGAGCGTGAACAAACTACAGAAAGATGAATTTAATTGAAATCGTACGATTTAGTGTCTTGTTAATCCTATATATATACAAATTCTAGCGAGCTTCTGACCGGTTGCGTTGAGCTTGATTGGTCGGAACTGGAACAATGTTATATGCTAATGATGTATATGCCCTATATTAATTGATTGTCATTGGCTGCTGTATTGTGACCAATCGACAGTGCTTGCGCAAGCTTAAGACAAGCAAATGCACAATGATATTAATTTTGTGTCGCTGTCCCGTAATAATCGTATCCAACAAATGAAGATAAGTCGAAAAAGCCACATCCACGTGTATTTATTTTTGCAAATTAATTTTCATCTGCTTTGTTTTGAACAATAATGCCAACAGGTATGTTTATTCCTACTAGATAATTTCATCTGCTTTGGTTTTGGAGCACTTAGAACATTTTAAAACACTTAAGAACACTCAGAGTCGCTAAATAAATTAGAGTTGCATTTCTGTGAACATTGCTAATTAGGACACTTAAACAATTAGAGTCACTTTAAATTTTGATTACAGCATACATTTTTCAATTATACATATTTTTCAATAAAGGGATAGAATGGTCTATCCCCCGGATAGTCTAGACCGGTTAACTCCATCCGAGGGTGGATAGATTGATTCATCCCTCCAGGTAGCTTTAAGGGGGGGATAGAATCTCACGTGACGCTGTTTTGGTAAACGCATATTTCTAAGTCTTAAAACTTTATTGATGCTTTGGAATAACATAGGTGTAGGTTTAAAACGTATAAATAATTCTAAATAATTCTAATTAAAAAGTCCTAAATGAGCTGCAATAGGCGAGACAAATATTTGTTGACGGCAACGTACGGCCTTTGTTGTCATTAGCTGTCTTTAAACTATGGATTTCCTCCACGTTATTAGAGTCTCTATATACCGTACTTGAACAGATCAGATTTATAAGAAATGAAAATTAGGAAGAAACCATGTGGTATTTATGTTGCTTGTTATAATTGCAAGAAAAAAACAATCGAGTGACGTATTACATCTATCGCTTCCGGTTTGGGCTGGCGAATCTTTCATAAATTATTGTCGGTTCAATTATTCAGGTTAGAATAAGTAACAGTCTACAGCCCCCTGGCGAATAATGTGTCTGGCCTATCAGATGGATTTTAACGTCCTCCAATACCCCAACTGGTTAGGTTGTGCACAATTATCATAAGGCCGCCTAGCCCATCTAGGTAATCTGCAAAACATATAGTTCTGTGGAATTTGGCGCATCACTGTTTCCAACCCGAAATGAACCAATAAATTATTAAATGACATAAACGAATAAATTTGAGAGTGTGAATCGACTATAATAGAAAGAATAAATTAATTGAAAGTATTAGATCGATCAATCAGCCGCGTTTTGTATATAGTACTTTTCGACCGTTAGCTACAGTTAATTGGTCGGCAGAGTGTTACATGTCACGCCGAACATTAGTGACATTGGCTGAGATACTGCCACGTTGAAATCTATTGCCGTCTGTCCAATCAATTTACGGTGCACTTGCGAACGTTTTCGAAATAGCAGAGAAACAATAGATTTTGTTCCGTCTCTGTTTTATTAACGAATACTTTTCTCAGAGTAAGAACGTTACTAATGGGAATTCGGTCTATGCACAGCAGCAACGTGGTATCTTAGCGTTTTATAGTACTACTTATCTTTGAGAGTTGGGTAGCGACAATAATATTATTATTGAAATAATTCGCGTCTCCACCCAACAATGATGTCATGCATAATTAAGAATCTGTTATCAGTAAAAAACGACAATGCATCTCGGTTGTGACTATCCAATGATGACGTCACAGATGTTTTCAGGTAACCATTCATTAATTCATTCATCCTCCTAACTTGCAATTAGCTTGTATAGCGATCTTACGCCGAGGCTCCTCTAGAAGCCTACTCAAGAGCGCTCCCACTGAGAAACTGAACAGCCTTCATTACAGCTTGAAAATGACGTCACCCGCTCTTCTTCCTTCGCTTTAATGCTAAAATGGATGAGACCAAACTGAAGCTTAAAGAATGTTAACTATAAATAAGTGGCTGATTTCTGTTAGAAGACTTAGATATAAGTCCAAATTACGACCGTAAGATGTATAGGCCTATGCACGTATAGTATACCTATGCAACTTTTTCATTTAGTTAAATCGGGCAACTGCAATTTAAGCTCGGTGCAGAATGCATAGAGGAACGACTGGAGGGTCGATCAAGCTGAATGAAGGCTAGATAAAGGCGATGCTAACTAACTCTCCCTATACTGCACAACCTATCACTATGTCGGCATAAGCATCAGCATCATTTGATTCATTTGCTGAAGATAATGGCGAGAATATGGCATCATATGACATCATCATATGACATCACCATATGACATCACCATATGACATCATCATATGACATCATCATATGACATCATCCTATGGCATCATCACATGACATCATCGCAATTAAGTTCAATATGAATCCTTCATATTTAATATAATATAATCGGTCTTTAATATGAATTCATTATCGAATTCGGACACAGAGACGAAAGCTTTGCTTATGATACAGAATCAAAGCCAATCAATCCGAAACCGAATCGTTGGTCTGACTTTCCTCGCAGCGACGAGGTGGCGCCACAAACCGTGCGGTATCCGCCGCCAAAGCCTTCGTATACTCGACAGCCTTGCGACGCAGATCGTAGATGCTCGAGTTGCTCTCCAAGGCCGAGCCATTATACATCAACGGGAACGGCGCCATCTTGGCAGAATTCGATGACGTCACCGGTTGTAGAGCACACGCAGATAGAAGCGCCAAATCTGAGTGACACAAGAAAACGTCAGCATTGAACTCGCCATCTACCAATTTATATGCCTACTCCTTTTTTGTAGCAGAGCAATGAGGACGTGCACAACTTGCCCATAGATCAGCGCTGAGACAGACAAACGCACAGACAGACAGACAAAGGCAGACAGACGCAAAGACAGTCATGGAAACAGACAGACAGACAAAGACGGACGAACAACAGAGAGAGGCGAATAAACAGACAGACAGACAGGCAGGCAGGTAGACAGACAGACACAAAGACAGACAGACAGACAGACGAAGATGGGCAAACAGCAGAAAGAGACAGAGAAAATGCTGACAGACAGAGACAGACAGACAAACAGACGAACAACAGAGAGAGGCAGAAACTTTAAAAATATAGTTTTCTTATTTTCTTGATTCAAGTTAATTCTCTTTTGTATCGGTCAACCTTTGAGGAATGGCGATGGCGTGAGATGTGGAAGCAGGGAACCATGCAGGAAGTAGGACCCCGTCAACAGATCCGGTCGGTACGGAAACAATCCACTGAAAAGTAGGACACATGAATTTCAGACATTCCAGCCGAACAATTATTCAGATAATAGGTTTATTTATATAATATTGTGGCTCTTACATGCATTTTTATTTAACTGAAAGCTGTGCGTTTTCGCCGTGCTAGAGTCGGAAAAGCGCTTCTGAGTAGCTCCATTGAAGAAGCGCTAGAGAGACTAACTGACCGACCAACTGGGTGAATGAATGAATGAATGGCTGGATGAATGAATGAATGGCTGGATGAATGAATGAATGAATGGTGGCTGTAGTAGAAGTAGTGGCAGTAGGAATAATTATATAATAATAAATTAATAATAATAATAATAATATAATAATAATAATAATAATAATAATAATAATAATAATAATAATAATACCAATAATAACAAAAATAATATAACAATAACAAATTAAGAATGATAATAATAATAATGCATCCAGTGTATAATAGGGTATACATGTGTTGTGCTTACTAGTTGAGTTGGTTAGCGTTGATGAGCAATCGTCTGATTCGTTCAATGTCATCGTTACAGCTCTCCATCTGTTGCGGACCTCTTCTTCCACTTCCGCTTCCACCTCCAGCTCCCTCCACTCCTCCTCCATCTCCTCCTTCACCTCCTCCTCCTCTCTCGTGGAACCACCGAGACACGAGACCATACAGAGCAGCCCTTTCGCTCTCACCCGTCCCTGCTCGGAGCCTGCGTCCAGCCATCATCTGCTCCACATGGCTCGCCTCTGTTCCATAAGCGACGCCCGGGGTGTATCCGTCTTCGCTGGAGTGCACCCTTGGAAACAGCGCCGCTTTGTGACCGGCTGGTTTGGCAGCGGCTCCTCTGGGGCTCAGTGGGGACCTGGCGCCATATTCTTTGGGGTCATTCCGGATGACCATACTGGGATCTGGATTATCTGTCTTTCCGGATCTTTTGCTGATCTCCTCTCGATCCACTTCGTCTGTTGTTGTTGCTGTTGTTGCCATTGTTGTTGTTGTTGTTGTCCTGTTGCTCTCCGTTGTCGTTTCCGTTGCTCTTATTGTTTTGCGGTTGTCGACGTCGTTGTCATCGTGTTGTCCCGCGCAACCGTTGTTCGTCTCGTCACCGCCGCCATCTTTGTTGCTCAGTCGATTCGGAAGTCGCTCGCACTTCCGCCATTTTGCTCGACGATTTTGAAACCAGACCTAATGAAAAAATAAAAATTGCTATAACATTGCGGAATGCAATGCAATTCTAGTCCCCGAATAAAACTTCCCTAACTATAATGGATCTCATATATGAGAGGCAAAACAGTGTCTTTACAATAAAGGTCCGTTTCCATGGAACCGGTAACTATGGCAACGGCACTTTACAGTACAAAGTAATGCAATACAAGAAAGTGTGAGTGAACCCTTTTTATCCTTCTTCCCAGGTTTTTCCCCATATCCATTGCTTAACTTCTCAATGTGGTCAATCTAATCTCTCAATGGATGTCTTCAAACCTCCTCTGCCTCAACCCCCGCAAAACAGAGTTTATTATTCTTGGCCTTCCTGGCAAAATCAAGAAAATCCCACAAAAGTTCACACTGGCCTCTTTCATCGCAGAATTGACTTCTCAAAGGAGCGCCACATAAATTTCCGAAATGAATTGATGAATTTCCGAGATGAATCTGTCTACATGCAACAAGAACCTAATCCACTTTGGACGCTTCTAGTTCCCGAATAAAATCCCTTCAACTGTAACGGATCTCTGTTGTGAGAGGCAAACAGTGTCTATACAATAAAGTTTCGTTTCCATGGAACTGGTAACTATGGCAACGACGTCTGACCTGAACTCTGGCTTCGGTGAGTTGGATGCGGAGAGCGAGCTCCTCTCTGGTGAAGACATCCGGATAACGAGTCCGACTGAACGTCTTCTCCAGCTCCTCCAGCTGATCCATGGAAAAACATAGACACCATACATGTAACATAGACACCATGTGATGCATGTGAGGATGTATACCGGCAGGTGTGCATGTTTGAAATCATTCATTCATCCATTCATTCATTCATTCATTCATCCATTCATCCATTCATTCTGTGGATTTACATAGCGCCTCTTCAAGAAACCTATTCAGGAGTGCTGCCAGCCCTGCAGTCACGGCAAAAAGTGAAAGAAGACTTGAGAGATTTACGAAGTTAAGTTAGATTGGTCAGATGTAATAAACGCAGCTTAGAAGGATGGAGGTCATTCGAAATGTACGGGTCTATACAACCGAGAAGGTTCGGCGCTGTCTCCATGCCAGCTAAGCCGTGGAACTAGGAGCTTCCTCTTCATAACAGAGCTTCAACATCAGAAACTGCATGCAATAGAGACAAATCCATGCCTGTTTTTGTAGATGTATACAACTATACGACCATGCATATTTATAAGTAGCCTATGTGTGCTTGTTTGTTTACCTGTTTGTATGTCTGAATGCAAGCATGTGTATGTATGTGTGTAGGAATGTTCGTATGCTTGTATACTTGTTTCAATGTATGTGAATTTTTACACATGAGCAAATATATGCATGCATGTAAATGTATACAATTCTGCGACTGCAGCCTGCATAATAAAATGAAAATGTGTATGAAGACCTGTGCAATGTACATAGATGTATATACACGTGCATGTACAATTGTACATGCATGTACTTGCCAGTCTTACATACGCATCTACGTATGCACGTGTGTATAAATATAGGACTATAGACAATCGATACATGCGCCTAGGTTTTTTCGAGCACGCTGTAAAAAATGCGCTAAAGCAATTTCTATAGGATGAGTTACCTTTAAATTAAAATGCAATTAAATTATGTGAACCTGGTGGAGCGAGAATGTCGTGCGGTTCCTTCTCTGTTTGCGTCTGGCGTATCCTGCGTCCGGGTAATCCGGGTGGAGAGATCCACATGGAAAGGCCATTCCAGTTGAGACTGATCAGGAAGAAAGAAACACCAACAGATTTATTGGACGATGATAGAAAGTTCCAAAGTTTCGACTACTTCAAATTTCTAATTTCTGTAGCGCGACGTGTGAGGTCACTGGCGTTCGAGGTTAAAGGTTAAACTGAGTAGGCCAATGAGTGGTATTATTTTTGGCTTACGCGACCCTTATAGTTAGAGAACGACTATAGCGCTAGTTGTCACTTAGACGGCTAAGAGGTCGTCGTGAATACGAATGTATACGTTAGTTGCCAACTAGCCAGATTTAGTCAGCGACTAAGACTTACTATATATCGTCCTGAATACGGCCCAAACTGGTCTCTAGGCCTACATCGCCTCGTCTAATCATTTACCTCACCTCGTCTATAGTTACTCCCGCCTTTAGCCGTCAGTCAGTCGTGTACGCCATCCGCAATCAGTTGGTCAGCGCGGCCATCCGACTACTTACTTACTTAATCGATGCACTTGCGGACGATGTCCCCTCTATCGAATTATCGTTGCCGATGGTGCGAGCGTCGCGGTCACTTATGAGGTGTGACGCGTGGACTCTGTGTGACCTCCGATAGAGAAGTGGACAGCAGAGGGCGCGTTATGTGGAAGCAGACGACCGTCGGAGTTGATCGAATTGGCGGGAATATGATCGCTCTCGGGTGAAGTGAGCGACAGCGTATACTGACTTGGAATAGCAAGTGGATGGGAAACTCAGTTTTGCTATGCTTCTGTTTCTCTGTCTCTGTCTCTCTGCCTGCTTGTCTGTCTGTCAGTCAATATAAACACTAATATTAATATCAATATTAATGTTGGCATCAATATTAGTATTAATTTCGATCAATATTGCCATACTTTTGCTATGCCTTTGTTTATCTGCCTCTTTCTGCCTGTTTGTCTGTCTGTTTGTCAATATAAATACGAATATTAATATCAATATTAATATTAGTATCAATATTAGTATTAATTTCGATCAATATTGTCATATTCTGCATTGACAACATGGGCGCGCCGAAAGTTTTACCGCTGAGCGATGCGGTCTATACTGACATACAGAAGTCCGTTCGGATCACGCGTCACGTTTTCTGGTCCAGTTTCTATTAAGTAGCATGCATCTGTGGCTTCTGTTGCAAGACAGAATCGTCAGTTGCTATTAACTGAGCTGCTAACGACATCTGACGGATGGAAATTCGTTTACGAAAAGCCATCTACCGGCCAATATAGATATTAATCTTCTTTACCGTCTGCAGCGTAACACTGGCGCTAGAGAAATGTCTAAGTGTGCGACGTTGATGAAATGTGTTAAGTAAGAAGGTCAGGTTAATGAACTATTAATTTAATTCGCGCTTGTGGGTAAGCTGGTGCCCCTGTTCTTAGCTTTAACATGCGCTTCAGAAACTTAGATAACAATTCGATTATGACTCCTGAAATGTATATAATTGTAATGGAGTGCTAAATCACCTAGATCATGATAAAGATCATGATGATGATGTTGATGGCGATGACGATGATGATGACGACGATGACGATGCTGCTGCTGATGATGATGATGATAATGATGATGATGACGACGATGATGACGATAACGATGATGACGATGATGTCAAATTATATTAAGATTATTATTATTATTGAAATGTATAATTTTTTCTCATTAAAATCCCTTTAAAGAACAATTAAGAAATAGTTATTCAACTATTATTTTCACACAAATACTGCTAATCCGCCTTTAGTAATATATTAATTTGCCTATCATCGCCGTCGTCGACGTCGTTATCATCATCATTATCATCGTCGTCGTCATCATCATCATCGTCATCATCGTCATAACCATCATCATTATCATCGTCGTCGTCATCATCGTCATAACCATCATCATTATCATCGTCATCGTCATCATCGTCATGACCATCATCATTATCATCGTCGTCATCATCATCACCATCATCATTATCATTGTCGTCGTCATCATCGTTATCATCATCATCGTCGTCATCATTATCATAAAAAAGACGAGATACACCATGCAGTATTATAATTATAAATACGTACATTGGTCATGGCGTCCTGACGTCATGAGCATCAGCTGAGCAACAGGGGCTCGCGGTTGATGAGACTGGTGATGATGCGAGTGATGGGGATGATGATGGGATGGAGGAGGAGGAGGAATATGAGGTTGGAGATGAGAAGGAGGAGGAGGATGCAATGGAAAATACGACATCGCTATACTCTGCACAAATAAAGATTTAGCACGTTGTTAATATTAAATTTCGAATGTGATGTAAGCTTAAAGCGAACGTAACAATTATACTGATGTTATACAAAGCCATGATTATAAATACTTCGAGCATGCCTTGAGGCTTGAGCAGCTATTTTCTTGCATTGAATATTATAATTATGATTGTAGTCTTTGATCTGACTAAATGGAAAGAACTGATATAAAAATTGAGAAAAAAGCTAAAAAACGGAAAAGCTAAAAAAATTATCGACGTTGCAGCAGTGTTACTGCATTGCATGCTCTCTGTTCTATTAGTATAGTTGAGATTGACATGAATTAAGATTACTGCATGACTGAACAGTGGACACTGCCTGTAACCGGTTGCGGTTCGTCAACCAGATTGTTGAATAAAACGAAAGATAGGGAAAGAGTAAGAGAGAAAGAGAGAAAGAGAGAGAGAGAGAGACAGACAGACAGACAGACAGACAGACAGACAAACAGACAAAGACAGAGACAGAGACAGACAGACAGACAGAGAGACAGACAGACAGAGAGGAAGAGAGACAGAGAGAGAAAGACAGCCTCAGAATATTTATTCTGCGAGATGCACTATATAAATCTACAGATACCATGCATACAATGCACAGCATACATAAATATGCATAAATATGCATCCCTGCTATAGGCCAGCGGTTCTCAACCGGGGGTCCGCGGACCCCTGGGGGTCCGCGGCCATCTGCCTGGGGGTCCGCGAGCAAGTCCCGGAAATTATATATTTCTTAGTCAAAAACACAGAAACAGATAAATCTTTGTCAATATTTCAATGTTTCTCCTTTTCAAAGGCGACATGAAACTGCCGGTTATAATACGCTAATTAATGACAAATTCGTTTGTTATAGATGGGTCTGTTTGTAATCGACTCTAGATTTTGGGATTCTTTTGAGAGAGTTTCTTAGAAAAAGAACACAGTCTGTAATTCATTTGAATAAACAACTCATGAGTTTCAACTTTGGCTTCCCTGGCTGGCATTTTTGAATTAGGCCTAACTGAATTCCTCTACGCAAGTGATGCAGACAAATCTAATCACCCTTAATTATTATTGATACAGTGTCTGCTTGTACAACAAAAACCTTGATATCTGGCGCAAAACGAATAGTGGTAGATAACTTTGACACATTTGATCAATTGCATGAATTCTCATAAAAATGAGGAAATGCTCGGATCAGTCAACCAAAATTTGTTAATTTAATTTTCGGTCAATCATAGATGGATTAGTTCAACTTCCAATTCGGTAATTTGAACGTTCACAGTTTTTCGTTGACTTCCAGTCAGTTTCTTGCCAACTTTGATTCGTGGAATTTACCAACATCGGAATTTAACCAAATCATTGAAGTGACTTTTAGAAATGGCATTAGGCCTACATTGAAGATCCATACAAGAGTTAGCTTGATGCATGAGTGTCTTGAGCAGATAAGCTGTGCTCGAATATGCATGCCTAAAACTTACATTAAAATAAAATACTTTTTTCTAATAAATTTCATATAATCTTATATGTAATATAAAATTTGTACTACAGGAGTGCAGGGACATAGGCTATCTATGCTATAGTATAGCACAGCGGTTCTCAACCGGGGGTCCGCGGACCCCTGGGGGTCCGCGGCCATCTGCCTGGGGGTCCGCGAGCAAGTCCCGGAAATTATATATTTCTTAGTCAAAAACACAGAAACAGATAAATCTTTGTCAATATTTCAATGTTTCTCCTTTTCAAAGGCGACATGAAACTGCCGGTTATAATACGCTAATTAATGACAAATTCGTTTGTTATAGATGGGTCTGTTTGTAATCGACTCTAGATTTTGGGATTCTTTTGAGAGAGTTTCTTAGAAAAAGAACACAGTCTGTAATTCATTTGAATAAACAACTCATGAGTTTCAACTTTGGCTTCCCTGGCTGGCATTTTTGAATTAGGCCTAACTGAATTCCTCTACGCAAGTGATGCAGACAAATCTAATCACCCTTAATTATTATTGATACAGTGTCTGCTTGTACAACAAAAACCTTGATATCTGGCGCAAAACGAATAGTGGTAGATAACTTTGACACATTTGATCAATTGCATGAATTCTCATAAAAATGAGGAAATGCTCGGATCAGTCAACCAAAATTTGTTAATTTAATTTTCGGTCAATCATAGATGGATTAGTTCAACTTCCAATTCGGTAATTTGAACGTTCACAGTTTTTCGTTGACTTCCAGTCAGTTTCTTGCCAACTTTGATTCGTGGAATTTACCAACATCGGAATTTAACCAAATCATTGAAGTGACTTTTAGAAATGGCATTAGGCCTACATTGAAGATCCATACAAGAGTTAGCTTGATGCATGAGTGTCTTGAGCAGATAAGCTGTGCTCGAATATGCATGCCTAAAACTTACATTAAAATAAAATACTTTTTTCTAATAAATTTCATATAATCTTATATGTAATATAAAATTTGTACTACAGGAGTGCAGGGACATAGGCTATCTATATGCTATAGTATAGCATACATGTAGGCCTACTATTATATAGGATTCTAGAGTCGCACAGTCACGATAATGCACCAAATTTCGGTGGGGGTCCGTGACCGGCACCAAAAATTAAAAAGGGGTCCGTGAGGGTGAAAAGGTTGAGAACCGCTGGTATAGCATACATGTAGGCCTACTATTATATAGGATTCTAGAGTCGCACAGTCACGATAATGCACCAAATTTCGGTGGGGGTCCGTGACCGGCACCAAAAATTAAAAAGGGGTCCGTGAGGGTGAAAAGGTTGAGAACCGCTGCTATAGGCCATGGTGCTACCTCGATCGTCACTTCCGCTCCCTTCGTTCGGCTGCACAAAGTCTTCTCTATAGCTTTGCTCTTAGCTCCACTATGCACAACCGTGTCTTTTCGGTGCATGGTAGCAGTGATTGATATTTCATGGTAGGACCCTCGACCTGGAGTGTGTCTCCCCATAACGCTCCGCTCTCTTTCTAGAAATCTTTCTCACGCATTCCTCTCTCATCTTAAACCTGTTTTAATTTAGCTGCGCTGGAAGGTTTTGAGCATCTTTGAGTGATCCAATTTAAGAGTCTTTATACAAATTCATTGACTGACTGACTAAATGAATGGATGAATGAATTGATGAATGGCTGAGTGAATGAATGGATGAATAACTGAGTGAATGAATGAAAGGATGAATGAATGAATGAATGAATGAATGAATGAATGAATGAATGAATGAATGAATGAATGAATGAATGGATGGATGGATGACCAAATGAATGAATGAATAGGCGCATACATAGATAGGCCTACATAAATACAAATCTAAGTCTACATGCATACAAACACACAATGTCTACATTCAGTCATTCAAACGAACATGCAGCCATGGTGCTTCCGTCATACATACCTCGAAGATTCTCTTGAACTCTGAGCCCTTCCTTTCTTCCCTCTTCGACCGGTCTCAACCTTCGTGTGTATGCGCATCCCATCCCATCCTCTTACCATCTGATGACGGAAGATTCAGCGGCTGCTGGCAGATGCCGTCCAATGGGAAGCGACTTCTAGGCAGGTGCTTTGGCGGGAATCAAGCAGACGACAGAGAGGAAGAGAAGGAGGAGGAGGCGGGGCTTGCGACGATGCTGGCGGCCTCTGGTGACGCATTGCGTAACTGACAGGCGGCATGGACGTAGGAGACGACGTCGCAAAAGAAGAGGAATGAGAAAGAAGAGTTGTGGTCACGTGATGTGCATGGAACCATGGATATTGCGATCGTTTTGACTCAACGCAGCGCTCGTGAATGAGCTGGTGCCCACTCGCGAGTGCACGGCTTTCGAGTGACGCTTTAGAAGTGAAATATCATCTTTAATGATACTGTTTATTTTACCAACACCATCTAGCGATTGATAGACTGAGTTACATTTGGGAGGGTTAACCCGGGAATCGATCCCGTTTCATATACTTGATGGTCTGCCATTCACACCAGTTATAGATTACGGCAGGGCTTTTTTTAAACGTGCAGTTGTACACAAAATGTGCAGTTCTAAACGGATTTGTGCAGTTGTAGAAACACTTCTGTACAGTTAAAACTAGCAGAAAAGGCCATTGTCCTTGGAAGTAAGTTACCATGGAGGATTGGAAAGAAAAGAAGGGTTGCAGTTCTACAAAAGTTCCTTATAAACAGCCCTGGATTACGGTGGTTACCATTGCACTATATACATAGGCGTAGGAGGCGGGAGTCCAGGGGAAAATGCTCCCCCCCAATATCGGGCAAATGTGTTTTTCGGGCAAAACAGGCATGGGCGGACGAACCTTTTTTTGGGCAAACAGCATGGGAGAATTTTTTCGGGCACACAGGGGTAAAACAGCTATATTTTCTGAAGATTTGTACGAAATGACTTTAAAAAGGTCATGAGAAATTTGGCCGATGAAAAAATGTCGGCGACTCGCGGTCCGCCAAAAATTTAAAGTAGGCCTATGCTTTTCGGGCAAAAGTAAAAATCTTTGCCCCTTCCACTGCCGAAATGTCCCCTACGCCTATGACTATGTCGGACTCACTGTGTGCTGCCTTGGCAAAATTCTCTTGTATAAGTGGACAATGAGTGTGTACTGCAATCAGACAATTCAATCAACATCAGACACTTCTGAGAAGCACACACTATAGCGTCCTATAGCGGCTTAAATATTTCAGTCTATCAAATCGGTCACTGCTTCAAATTCGCTTTATATGCATGGTCGACAAATTTGGATCTAAATTCGTCGCTTACAAGTTTTTCACGACACATCAAAATCAACCAATCCGCGCGAACCAACAGTTTACCGCTAAAATATCCCTACGCAACATAATCCCGTCCATAATCGGATGTTGTGGAATTATTCATGCGCCGCTAATTTCGTTTTATGCCGGACTGATTTCAAGTGCAACAGAACGACTGTGGTTAGGTGAGGCTCGTGTGCAAGGGGTAGGGCACTTCATCCCCAGCAGCCCTACATGGGGTAAACGTTGCAGCGGCGATCTCCCATGAAACATTAACATGATGACCAAATTGTGGGAGAATTGACCGCTAGGTGGCTGACCAACCGAGGGTGGGCGATAATAGGGAGAGCGATGTCGTTTGAGGCGGTTAACGAGTATGTATGACGTTTCGGTGATCGGTGTAGCGTTGCGAGTAATGACGAAATGCGCAGAAATTGAATAATTGAGAGGCTGGCAGACGACACTATAGGTTGTCGCGCGCTGATCTCGTCTGATTTCGCAGCCGCTGCGTTGACAGCCACTTCTATCAGCCGATTTCTATAACGCCGGTGGATGAAACTGTGCCCCTGGAAAGACCGCTGCTGTATGTCTGCTCGTCCCTGCCTCTATCGTTGGTGCCGATGTGTGTGTGTGTGTGTGTGTGTGTGTGTGTGTGTGTGTGTGTGTGTGTGTGTGTGTGTGTGTGTGTGTGTGTGTGTGTGTGTGTGTGTGTGTGTGTGTGTGTGTGTGTGTGTGTGTGTGTGTGGATGGGTTGTTGTACACGGGCGACGATTAAAGATATTAAACCCAGCAAAACAAATTTTTAGAACTAATTGTTTCTCGTAATCTTTCAAAAGCTATAGTCTTTGACTCGCAGGTATACGCAGCTATATACATGTACGCACATCAGTTGAATGCATGTACTGTATACGCGCGTGTCCAGGTATAGCGATCTCTACAATGTCCTGTGAAGTTAATAGTGTCTGCAAGTCAACAGACATTAGTGTATTCAAATAGCATAAACCGTCTATAGTTAACGATACTCAACACCCAAACACGCCACGCATGCGCTGCGGTCTTATATCTCTACTTGCGGGCACGTTGCCAGTCTGAAAACTGCAGATGGATACACGACTATAGCGTCATCACCGATAACCACTGTACCATGCACTATATATGCTGTCGTCTCCATGGCTTGACCTCCCCGAATTCTGGCCTGGCTCTGGAACGGACCAAGTATAGCCTGACTATTGCGGACTTGAACTGATGCGGTTAATTACATGTATTGCTCTTGAATCCATAGGGCTACAATAGGCCTAATAGTTCACCAGACATTTGATTTAAGAAAGTAAACTACGGGTATAGGCCTACCTTTAGTCCATTATATACATACATATATATATATATATATTGCCTAAATATTATAGGCCTATGGTCTTCGTGTGCGCAAACGGAGCGCATATTAATAATTGAAGTATAGGCCCATAGAAAATACGCCAATTATGACTGTAGCTTAACAGATAAGCCTAAAGATACATAGGCCTAGCAAGCATATAGACCTTGAAAACATTTCTTCCATGGAGGGAGAATTGATAAACAATAATTCATCGGAAAGACCAAGGGAAGATTGACGCCTGGTTTTGTGCGAAACCAATTTTCAAATTGAGTGTGAACGCCATGATTGTTTAACGCTTTTATAGACGAGAGACGCCATAGACTATAGTCGTTGCCATCACAAGGGATTAGCGACTTATCTGCGGCGCTTAAAACGTTTTAATCTGCGATTTCTAGCCTCTCCTTTGTCCACATGTTTCGAAATTCCGAGATTAAAGCTCCCTCATACAAGAAAAACTGTTAACGATATTTTACGACGACTTTGTTCTTGTAAATCGGAACAATTAAACGGCAAAAACAACGTTTTACAAATACGATGTTCGCCGACATTGTATGGCTGTATGCAATCGTCTGCAGTTGTGCGCGCGCGTTCCCGCTAAAGGTGGGAAATCCCCAAATGACGGGATTTCCCAATTACAAAAGCCTGCGTGTGTAGCGCCGAGATTAATAGCTTTAACTGCCGCTGTTTTCGCCTCGTTGGTCTCTTATTTGAATAGATTCGGTTGATTTATCTAGCGCAAGACGCCGAAGGGGATCATGCGCTCCGTTTCATAGGCTTTATTAGGTTATATCTTAACGGTGTCGTCCGCCGGTTGTCGGACTTGTATACTTGCTCCGTGCTGCTCGGAACTTTAAGCTTCGTTAGGTCGAATTGGATGGTGGGTAATTTGGGTTTCTGGGCGACGGAAGATCGACAATATCCAAGATCAGTCTGAGACGGAAACGTGGGTCGTTCGTCAACGGCGGACGTAGGGGAAGCTGGGTTGATATGGAATGCAAGGCAAATTTGGACAGTAAAGGACTAAGGATTGTCGTCAAAATGAACTGATGGATTGAATGAATGATTGGCTGCTATAAGTTTATTAAAGATGGCATTCCAGTTCAAAATACAATTGCATTAATAATATTGTTATTATTGACTGCGTTTTAAAAGTTTGTCTGTTTTTATTTATGTGTGCATGTACATTATACATGTCTCTGTCATCTGTATGTTTGCATGCATTCATGTCTGCTTGTCTGTCCGTGTGCGCCTGTGTGACTGTGTCCCTGTCTGTTTTGTGCTTCTGTCTTGTGTACGCCTGTGTTTATGTCTGTACTAGCTGGGGTACCCGGCGTTGCCCGGGAAATTGAGGATTTTACCCGCTCCCGGCCACAACCCCACCACACCACGCCCCCTCCCCCGCCCCAACCCCCACAACACCCCACCGCACTCTGACCTCCACCGGTACTGAACCTGTAAAATTAGGTTTTCGGGGAAAATTCCCCTCATCCCACCCCTCTCACTCCCACCCCTCCCCACCCCACCCTCTACCCACCCAACCCCACCGACCCACCTCCTACCCTCAACTCCCCACCCACCATCCCCCACCCCTCCCCCTCCCTACCACACTCCGAGCTCCACCAGTACGCCACCCGTGAAATTAGGGTTTTCGGGGAAATTCCCCACTCACCCCACCCCTCAATCCCACCCAACCCTCACCCACCCCACCATCTCCCCACCTCACCCCACCACACCGACCTGCGCCAGTACGTCACCCGTGAAATTAGAATTTTCGTTAAAATTACATCAGCTGCTCTCACCATTTATATAATGACCATGCAAGCGTTTAAGAAGGTGTTTAAGAAACTGCCGTCTTAGTGTTTTCGCCCCACCCCTCTGGCCCCCATGGTGGTAGAGATTCGCCAACCACTGAACCGGGTGGTTCTGATGGCCCTCTATCTAGGTAAAAAATTTGAGATCAATAGTTGCGTTTTATTGAGAAAAAAAATTGGGGGTTTCGCCGCCCCACCCTGGCCCCCATGGTGGTAGAGAATCGCCAACCCCTCGACTTTGTGTCTCATGCCGAGACCTACACAGTAGTGAAAGTTCGGAGTGAAAAGCTCAAAAACTGTTGAAATGCATTCCGGACAAACAGACAGGCAGACAGACACACGTTACAGAATCTTCTCTTTATTTATATAGATGTGAGTCCTTACGTATATTTAGGACCCACGTGTCTGTCTGTCTGTCTGTTTGTCTGCCTGCATGGCTGTCTGTCTGTCTGTCGCTCTGCCTGTCGCTCTGTCTATCTGTCTGTCTATCTGTATGTCTACCTACCTACCTCTCTGCCAGCCGATGTCACCCTTCCTCTGCTACTTGTCAAAGATCGGATTAACATTGCATACTGAGTCGGTCGTTGCTAAGTGTTGCCTATGACAGCGCAACCGTCGACAACACAACACGCCCCATAAAGCAATCGGCAACCGACCTAATGCTGATGCTGCTGATGCTGCTGATGTTGCTGCTGATGCAAATAAAGAGCACAAATCGACTTAGAATCCCCACCGAAATGAAGATACATTTCATCCGTCCGTCCACTCTTCCCTCCCTGTCTACCCCTCCCTCTCTCTTCTACCTCCCTCCCTCCCTCCCCTCCCTCCCCTCCCTTCCTCCTTCTCTTCGTCACTCACTCCTTCCGTCCTTCCGTCCGTCTCTTTCTTTGTCTCCGTACGTCTGCCTTCATCCTTTCGTCTGCTCGCTGGTTCGTCATGCAATGTCGATGAGCAGATAATGTTAATTAAATGTCGTAATTGGCTAAGTTCGTATAGACTCTTGAATAAGAAAGTCGGTCGGTCGGTCGGTCGGTCGGTCGGTCGGTCGGTCGGTCGGTCAGTCAGTCAATTAGTCCTTTGGACAATCAATCAGTAAGTAAGTCAGTCAGTCAGGTGACCAGTCAGTTAGCCAGCTCCAATGGCAGTCAATCAGCCAGTTAGCAGGGCTTTTTAAACGTGCAGTTGTACACAAAATGTGCAGTTCTAAATGGATTTGTTCAGTTGTATAGGCACTTCTGTCACAAATTTTGTGCAGTTAAAACTAGCAAAAAGGTCATTGTCCTCCGATTGGAAGTATAATCTACCATGGAGGAAGGGAAAGGAAAGAAGGAGTTGTGCAGTTCTAAAATTTCCTTAAAAACAGCCCTGCCAGTTAGTCAGACACTTGGTCAGTCGGACAGTCAATCAATCAATCGGTACTTTCTGTAGCGCCATTTTTGCAATGGACCAGGTTTAGTCTACTCTATAGCCTAGACTAGTCTAATATCCTCTGCGCCTTCAAGTAGGCTCGAGCATCTTATGATACCTCTCCTAGTCGCGTCTAATAATCAAGTCTAAAACTTCCATTAAGAATTTAAAGTAGACTCAAGCATCTTATGATACCTCTCCTATATAGTCTCGTCTGATAAACAAGTCTCAATCTTCTATTAAGAATTTTTAAATTATCTAGCGCCATTTTACATTGGGGTTTAACCTGAACGTTGTTCACACTTAGACTGTTTTATAAATTCTGGTATATTTAATGATTTTTTAAATTTGCTCAATTAGGCTACACTGTTTTGCAACTGAATTTGTTTAAAAAAAAATTAAATCAATTAGTAAGCTGAAAGATTTAGTGGACAATTGGTCATAAGTGTACAGTCGATATAGAAGTAGGCATAGGCGAACATTTCCATTTGCATCAGCGTTAGTGAATACGCGCTTGATGTTCGAGCTCAGCTTAAATTAATAGAGCAACGCTCTCGTAATCTGTTAGGCCTACAGTATAGTTTCCTATTACGATTACATTTACATGCTGAGGCACAACGATGAAACATGAGTTTCAGAAATCCGTTCTAATAAATTGCTTTAGTTGTGAAGCTCCTCGTTTAGAGTCTTATCTTCCTTTTTCAGAGTTCTTCTTCTATTATAATTACAAGTCTTCGATGGGTTTATACGCTTCGTCTGTCTCGTATGTCTGTCTGTCTGTCTGTCTATCTGTCTGTCTGTCTGTTTGTCTGTCTGTCTGTCTGTCTCTCTGTCTGTCTGTCTCGTCTTCCGAGATTCGTCCTAATTCCGAAGCCATCGAAGAACAAATTGCGCTTATTGTTTGCATAATTATACAACGCGAGACTCTCGCGAGAGTGAAACGAGATTCGGACGACTAACGCTCATTAGTATATATCAGATCTTAGTGTGGAGGAACAAGTTTCGACACAGACTGTGGCTATTTTCTGCGGGACTCCATCGTATTCGCACTTTGTATGTATGGTTCGACATATCAGTTAGGTCGGCTACCGGTAATATGGCTGCTTCATAAAATATGGAGACTAATAATTGTTTAGATGATTTTGTTGCTTTTCCACCGCTTCAACAACGTATTAATGCACAGTGAGCTGGCTTACCAAGGAATCAAAATTCCTAAGTTCGGTTGATTGATTGTAACTGTCAAAACTTCGCAAACTTAGACTCGCACTTTGGGGCTCACCACTGACCCACTGCGCACGCGCGTACAACATAATCGGTTCAGCGTGAGCGTTCTCTCACAATTATTGTCTGGAAGAATGGACGCTTTTTGGTGTAAGTGAAGACCAGACATTATCGGAAGTGTGCACGATCTGGACTTCTGGCGGATTCCCTGCTCAAAATGGGATAGACTCGATTAAAGAGCCGCGGTGGATTCTGGGTACGTGCGATTTATGATACGCAATTACGGTACCTGTGCTACAGCAGGATGAAGATTAATTTCACTCCGATGTACGACTTCTTTTGATGATGACGACGACGATGATTATGATTAACCGATTTACTAAATTCAGTTCCTTATTAAGTTTCTCGTATTTTGAAGCTAATGTTGTTTATAAGCGACTTAAGTATATAAGACTTTCGACACAAAAATCGATCGTTTGTCCGCACGTATATAATTATATAGCCTATGTCTAAATAGATCTATGTTTTCTGCTATATATAGAATATATAAATGCGTGTGCCTGTGGCCTATAATAGTAAGCAAGTAGGTAAGCTATGTCATTTCTTGACTACTTAACTTGTAAATGCGCAGTGAGAAATGTGTAACTATGAAACGTTGTCACAGTGCAATAGTAGCCTACATAGCAGTTATATACTTAGTAATTAAAGATTAAATGAATTGAGAAATTGAGTTAAATTAATTAAATTTTAATGTGCATGTATGTCTGCATGTATGTTTCAATTAATACTCTCTATCTTTTGCTGTTGACCCCTAAACATTCATCTCTGTTCTCTCCTCGAAACCTATTTCTTCTCTCGGGGTATATATATACTCGCGATGGTGCACTTAAAGCGCTACTAAAATGATCACTGCTATGAGCGGCGCGATATAAATGTCAAATTGCATTACATTACGTGATGCATGCATGCATGCAAATAATATATAATTATATATACATATATATATAATTATATTATTATATACATGTACATGTATATGCGTATACATATGCATTTGTGTGTGTGCGCGTGTGCGCGTGTGCTCGCACGCCTGCATGTGTGTGAATGCGCGTGTTAGCAACACATGCGTATAGACCGGAAGTCGTGATTTGAGTCCCTCTATCGACGAATTACAGAGAAAATTTCCGTCCGTCACAGAATTCGACAAAAATGATTTTTTCTGCAGCGTTGCGTCAACGCACCGAACGTTCCTCCTCCGTTCCTCCTCCTCCGCCATCTTTGTCTCCCTTCCGTCGCCGATAATAAACTTCTTTCCCTAACCCGCTTACGTCTCGCACGAAGCCCCTGTCATCCTCGAATGATTGGTGCACGGGAGGGGGCGCCAGGTAATCAGATAGACGACGCTGATCATCCGACATACATACCTGGTCGCGTGGAAGCCAGTGTAGTGAAATGGGACGACCTTTTTAAAGTGCGGCGATCGGGCGAAATTGGAAAATCAGAGCGCCCATCTCTTCCATGTGTTGTCTGACTGTGCACAAGTCATGTATACATCAGATGAAGTGTCTTTGCATTAGTCGAATTTGTGTAGCGCCCGACTGAACGAAATCTTGTCGAGCTTTGAAGCAGACAGCCGTCCGCGGATAAACTCCGCGTCGTCGGATCCTCCGGTTTGTTATAATGGCGAGTTTCATCCGCCGCGTGTCTGTCAGCAGCAAATGTATTTTGTCTGCATTATACGGTAATAATTAAGCGTGATTTAATTACCGTATACTGCGCTGCTTCGCTTGCAATTGTGTTAGACCTGCTTGATTTACCTAACGGCTCACACTGACAAACTGCACCGATGCGCTTATATTATAAATATAAACTTCTGTCTAGGTATTAGTAAACATGTAAAGTGTTATTGGTATACAAGCATCACGTTGCGATGGTTGTCTGTTTTTTGGTTCATAAAACAGAGTAGGCCTAAATTGACATGTTGGGGAATTAACAGAACTGGTCGGTGACTTTGTGAAGTTAAATTTACTTAGCAGTTCTAGAGCGTGAAAGCAAGAGGTCAACACGGTTGTCTGCAGTGTGAGAATTGTCGAAAAAAGACTGGGGGGGTCAGACTTTGAGCCATGCATAGTTGGCAATTTTTTGCTTATCGGAAGCCAGTAACAATGTAATTATATACATGTATGTATCTATGTATGCATGCATGCATGATGCATATATGTATGTATGTATGTATGTATGTATGTATGTATGTATGTATGTATGTATGTATGTATGTATGCATGTATGTATGTATGTATGTATGTATGTCTGTATGTATGTATGTATGTATGTATGTATGTATGTATGCATGCATGTATGTATGTATGTATGTATGTATGTATGTATGTATGTATGTATGTATGTATGTATGTATGTACAAATGTATGTATGTATGTATGTATGTATGTATGTATGTATGTATGTATGTATGTATGTATGTATGTATGTACAAATGTATGTATGTATGTATGTATGTATGTATGTATGTATGTATGTATGTATGTATGTATGTATGTATGCATGTATGACATTGTATGTATGTATGTATGCATGTATGACATTGTATGTATGTATGTATGTATATATGTATGTATGCATGTATGAGCGCTTTTTATAGCGCCCAATAATATGCATCAAAAATTTCTGAGACATTTTATGTCCTCTAAGACAACAGTTGCATTCTGCAGAGAAACACATATGATGCAAACCAGAGGTAATGCTCAAGAAATACAACAAATAATCGACGGACGACGGTTATAAGTTCATTGAGACCAGGAAGCCATAATATTAGTGATCTGCATCGCATACCTTTATGTAGACCTACGTACATGATCAGAGTGATCCAGCAGTACGTGCACCCTTTTCGCAGCCCCTGTAGATGTTTCTTCCTGCTTGCTAATCGTCATCCCAAACGCCGACATTTTCATAGGCCATCGAAATTTTTACGCATCCATTTTGAGAAACAAAACTGAAGAAGGCTCATCTTTTTAACCACCTCGACAATTTGCATTTATAGGCCTACTTTAGCTAGGCTATATAATAGCAGCCGCCTAGCGGAGTGTTGCGCTTTATTTATAATCTCATGTAGGCTTATACAGGGTGGCTAAAAAAAAAACGTACCACCGGGGAAAATGCGATATCTTCGCAGCCGATTGAGCTTTTTCTGCGAAAATATCCCAATTTGTAGGAGAATGAATTTCCAACAATCCCTGAAAGTTTCATTTGAAACTTTTCATGTTTGCAAAAGTTACAGCTGTTCAAACTTAAAATTTCGTTTTTTCAAATATCCGCGGAAAATTTACGTCACTTGTAGATTTCCATGTCATATGATATCACTTTTCCCTACGACCTCAGCATTCGGTTTTGCAGTTTATTGTAAGATATAATGAGAGTGTCCACTCTCTGCCTTAACACAAGCTCAAATTCTTTTTGTGAAGCTTAGTATGGCCTTGTTGGTCGGGTCCTGCGGCAACTGACCCCACATTAGCAGCAAGACTTGCTTCAGCTGGCCAATGTTCTCCAACTTGGGATTAAATGTCTTGCAGCGTTCCAGCATAGCTCCCCAGACGTGATAAACAAGAGGGTTAAGGTCTGGCGAGTTTGTAAATCATCTTTGCCAATGCATTTACTTCAGTTGATGTCAATAAGGTAGCGCCATCATAATCAACCTTGCCGTGCGAGCAAGCAGGCGCACTGTCCTGCTGCATAATAAAACCAGATGTTAGAGCATACCTGGTCTTCAATGAGTCTGGGTAAGCGAGTTCAATGATGAGTTTGACATCTAACCTACTGAATGGGATTAATTGCAGTCTTTTCTTGCAGCCGCAACACACGCCGGCATATCTGATGCCGAAACCACGATTTGCTTTGCAAACTTGACCTTTCGATTACCAAGCGAATTTCGTGAAAATCGCGCTTTTTCCGTCAGATCAAGCGACCACTTCCTGCCTCTCTTCCGACATCTGATCTTCGTTACATAAACCCGTTTGCAGATAGTCTTCAATGTGCTCAGGCTCCACTTTTCACTGGGTATTTTGCTATGATCACGCGATGTCTCAGTCTCTGTTCATGCAAAGTCCGAGTTCCCATTTTATCTTTTGCAGAAACTTTGCCCATGACGTTCATTGTTTGGGTTCACCAATTGAGACCTTAATCTATAATATATCACCAAAATACCAGCAGATTGCTTCATAAACAGCTTCTTTACAGCTCATAGTGAGGTCGTATGACATCATCATCAATGTGTGTGTGTTGTAATTTGCCAAACATCCTAATGAAATCACTTGTATTGGAGCATGATTCTCCGGATAATTGAAAAAACGAAATTTTAAGTTTGAACAGCTGTAACTTTTGCAAACATGAAAAGTTTCAAATGAAACTTTCAGGGATTGTTGTATATTCATTCCCCTTCAAATTGTGAAATTTTCGCAGAAAAACCCCAATCGGCTGCGAAGATATCGCATTTTCCCCGGTGGTACGTTTTTTTTTGAGCCACCCTGTACATTCGGGTCTCCAAATCTCCTTCACTCCGTGTAAACTGCATGATCTAGTATCCAGCTCTATACTTGCAATCTGACACACTATGTAGCAGATTATGTTAGGCTCTATATATTTCTTCTTCTTCTTCAGTCTTCTGCCGCTCGGCAGGTTTGTGACATGAACGACCTCGTGTTCCCCTCCGACCTCCTCCATCCCTCTCTGTCCTGCGCCCTCCTCTTGGTGCGACTATAATTATGTATCTCCATTGCCGAGATCACTCAACATATTTAATCTTCTTCTGCCTCTCGTTGCCTTCCCTCCATACGTCCCTCCCGCAACTTCACCAACATAGGCTACCCTCTCCTCTAAGTATGTGGCCCAGCCACCGATGCTTTCTTCTGTAGTTCTCTCTGCACCCCTGCCCTTTCTATATATTTCACAGCTGTCGTATCCGATGATATATACCGTGCGTCACACCCTTCTCAAGACCCCCTCTTTGGAGATAACCTATTTGTCTGTCATTGCATGTTGTGGTTTTCAGTGAAATACAGGTCCGCAGTAGAGTAATTAAGGTGTCAGGCATCCGTGATTCGCCCAATTTATCATACAAGACTTGCTGACCCTTTCCTAAGGTCAAAGCCAACTTTTGTCGGCTTGGGCGTGGACTCCATGGCTTGGGAAACATAGGTTCCATTAGCGCTATTTTGATAGTATTGGCCCCTCTCCCAACAGTTGGATGACCACGCCTGCCTTGGCTGCACAGCTTTCAGTGATAATTCCCTCTTCCCTCCTCCCTGGTTTGACCCTCCCTTATGCCAGATGAGTCACCGTGCATGGGTGCCATATGCATAATGCGTAGTTCTAGTTCTCCAAAAAGTTGGTGGGAAGTTCAGAGGCAGGCTATAGCCTGACTACGCCTATGCATGAAGCGACAACGGTTCACTGTTCTCCCTTTCCGCGTCGGCACTCCACTTAGCATTAGACTACATGTAGCTTCACCATTACCATAGGCCTACACCATGGAAAACTGCTCCTTTTCTGGGTAAATCAGTTAATGCTATGTTGCACTGGCGCAACTTAAAACTGGGGGGGGTTGGAGACGACCCCCCTGGGGTGTGCACTGAAGACTGAACTAGGGGGGTCCTAAAAGAGACTGAGGGGGTTGAACCCCCCAACCCCCCGGCAATTCTCACCCTGGTTGTCTGAACAAAGTGGACGGTGGGAGGAAGCTGAATGAGGTCGAAGTATTATAAATAGTACAGGTAATCTAGCTAAAATATTTCGTCAACCTTAATTGGCAAAATAATTTGCATCAGAAGCTTTTTAAACGATTTCCTGCTCAGAATTCTTTGCTGATGATCATAAAACAGGTATTTGACCCAAATTGATCGAATTTGGATATAATTTATGTTATTCAGCAAAAGATTCCGAGCAGGAAACCGTTTAAAACCTTCTGCAGCAATTTTGCCCAGGTCAAGCTGTCAAATGGCCTGGACTATTACGTCAATCAGACATTTGTGACAAAACCATGCTGATCAACAAGAAATCAAACGTTAGTTGCTCAACTCATTCAACTGGCTTGTTGCTAGGGTGTCTTCCTTACGAGTAGGCCATAATATAAGTAGGTCAACGTTAACGATATCGTCAGTTATATATAGCATCTTTTACATCATGCTACTGACCGCGGCTTAACTATAGTATCAGGGACCGAATGACGACATTAAACCTAACTCTAACCGACCCTCACGACGCCTAACCTGACCTTATAACCTGACCGCCACTATAGGTACCAAGTTATTCATGGCGAATAATCTTCGTACCAGCAACACAGCCAAAATTTAATTGCCTGTTCCAATCTCCTGCCTTCGTGTGGACAGCCCATTTTTGCGACATTCAATTTATAGTCTTTTAGTACAACGTTTGAGTTTCTTTTACATCGTGATCCTGTACTTCAACGTCATTTTACGTATATACACAAGGAGATCAGCGACACGTCACAGACGCGTAACCAAGGCAACCGTATGCTATTATATTATACAGGTAATCGAGATAAGCGGATATCTTAGTCTTTTGGCGATATATATATATATATATATATATACATGTATATAGTGCATAGATCTAAGAAAAGATAGATGTTGTAAGTCGACGCTCTTTCGCCGCCATGTTGAAACATCCGATCGGCGAGAGAACGATTTTCGAAGGACCGACCTGAAATGCAATGTCAGTTAACAGTGAGTATATATAGTGCAGTACAAATTTATAGAGCGCCTAGCAGATACGTTCGGAAGTTGAAGAATAAAGATTAATTTCTGCATTTAATATTTTATTAAAAGGCGATATGTTCAAATACTATGCAATATGCATATACATGTATACACACATTCACACGTCGAAGCTTATAGATGCATGTGTGTAAGGGTATATTTATACTCTTATTGTGGCGTATTGCATTGCTATACCGTACTGGCGATGAAGATGAAGGTTGGAGAACTGAGGTCGAGAATTGTGATGGCGGTGGTCAGTCGTAGGAGTAACTTAGTTGATGGATTGTCCGTGTTTGATGACATTCAATCCAAGTTGCTTCTGCTGACATCTATCGCCTTCGAAACCATCTCGACAGCTGAATTATAATAAACGATCGAACGAAGTAATTAATTAATTAATTAACTAATTAATCAATTAACTAATTAATTGATAAATTAAGAAAGTTAATTAATTAATTAAGAAAATTAAGGCCTAAATGTAAAAACGGATCAATGAACGTATGAATGAATTAATGAATTTTTAACGAGAGAAATACTGAATTACTGAATTAATTAATCACCGAATTAATGAATTAATGATTAAATGAATTTTTGAACGAATGAATTGCTGATTTAGTCAACTAATTAATTCATGGATAAATGAATGAATGAATCAATCAATTAATTAATTATTTATTAATGATGACGACGACGACGATGAGAAAGAAATCAGTTGAATCGGTTGCACCGTGCTTCTCTTGCGATTCTGTTCCTACTGATCTCAGCTCTTTCCCCGCAGTTTACTTACTTCAGAGGTTAGATTTCGGGCTCGTATACGGTCCTCACGCGAAGACGTTAACTGGCGTGTGTGGCCCATTCAAATGAGACCAGCGGTGGTGAAGGGGGATCTTAACCGATCACTTCATTAGAAAATTAGCAAGGCCGAAGCGGCTAATAACCTATACGGTTGCTATAATATACATATATGCTGTGTTAAGAGTTAAGACTGTCCTTTTTAGGCGAGTTTGGACGTGGATTCTGGAGCGCTCTCGAGTAGTAGCCAGTAGCCTTGAAGGGGTGCTATAATTATAAATCATGGCAGTGTAAGAATGACTAGAAAAGTGCACATTTACATTCAATACAATGCAGTGCAATACAATAGAGCAGTTTACATGTAGACAAGAATCAATTTTGCCATTTCCACAAAGTACACATCTTAGTCCTCTTGCATCTGCTTGCACTTAATGAAACTCTTATCGGGGCATTCGTAGTTTTCAGAGGGTCCAGATGGTCAATATTCCGGGTCCCGGATGAGGGGGTGGGGGTTAACTTACTGGCAATAGGTGATGTTGAGGGTCTTGAGCCGATGACAGATCCCATCGTTCAGACAGTAGGTCTGTTCTTCGCAGACCCTGGAATGAGGCCGTCGAAATTTATCTGAAACAAACCATGAGAAAGAAAAAGACGTGTCAACTAATAATTATAGTAGGTCTAGTAGTTGCAGTTTAACGTCACTGTGTGGTAACAAAGACCATTAGCTACGCCCTCCTCCTTCATCCAGGTTTGGGACTGGCACAGTGACGTTAAACTGTCGCTGCCATTCAGGACTTCCACCTTGCAACCACAACATAATCATGTGGGCTACCCGCGCTACAAGAATAAATAAAATCATAAACAAATAACGGTGAAAGACCGTTGCTGATAAATGCGCACAATAAACGACCAAAAATGGTACCAAACAACCCCCGGGGTTTTACCCCCCCCCCCACCCCCTTCAGAGCAATGTAGTTAAACGATTAGCAATGCGACCCACGAGACACTTGTGCTGCCGACAGCTCCTACGGCGCATTGGTACATATACGTGCTTCGGGCTGTGGACGAGTCCGCGTAACTCAGATAACACTACGCGCACAACAAGGAAACAAGTGCAGCGTCGAGCATTCTCGACCAACTTTCGCCCCGAGACACCCGGAAAACATTTCAATCGCGCCCGTGATGAGATAGAGTGCAACACGCGACTTACCATACCTATGGTATGCGCTTCGAGAGAGGTATATACCCACAGGTCTCTGTAGTCGAGAGATACGTGGTATAAATAGAGGTATTTCAAGGGTTCTGCTATGTTTAGTTAGACAGCCCTATGGAGCCGACGTTAAGCTTCCCGAGAAGTTTACATACACATCTATCAGCGCTCAGATTGTACTATCAGAGCTGGAATAAAGGCCATGTATTCTGGGCACTTTTAGAAGCACACACATACTTGCAAACATGTGAATACATGCACATACATACACACACATACGCATTCAATATATATATATATATATATATATATATATATATTGCACGTATACATGCAGTCAAACCTTCAAGTATATACTTTTAGTTTTATATGAAGCATTTTCTGCATAAAATTATTATACAAGCTAGATAGGCTTGTGCGCAGTGTTTTTGAGAGGTTGTTTAATGGGCTATTTTGAAAATACTTTATGTGCCTATATACAGACATCCGTTTATCCATTCATCCATTCATCCATTCATCCATCCATCCATCCATCCATCAATTTTTACATAAAGAATCCTTGACACTAAGGATATCTCTAGGTTTTGATCACAATACAAATTCACACAATACGTACAATACAATACAATGCAATACTGTAATACAATACAACTCAATACAACACAACACAATACAATACAATACAATGCAATACAATGCAATACAATACAATACAAAACAACACAATGCAATACAATACAATGCAATACAATACAATGCAATACAATACAAAACAACTCAACATAATACAATACAATGCAATAGTGCGTTGATCGGTGTCTTACTTCGACTGACGTTGACCTTTGACGTCGGTGCATTTGACGTTCCAAGGACATTGGTTGCGATGCATTGAAACACACCACCGTCTCTCAAACGAACTTTTCGAATTCTTAACCGAGAACCAGTTCTATAAAATGTAAAAAGCACTGTAACGCTTCAATGCATTGCATTAGTTGTATCAGCAACAGCAGCAATAGTAGCAGTAGTAGCAGTAGTACTATAGTAGTAGTTGTTGTACCACTAGTAGTTGATGCTTTTGCAGCACTAATGGTACTACTGCTGCTGCTCAGGGCTTTCTCAACGTGCAGTTGTACACAAAATGTGCAGTTCTAAATGGATTTGTGCAGCTGTAGAAGCACTTCTAGGCCTATAGGCTACAGTTAAAACTATAGCAAAAAGGTCATTGTCCTCCGATTGGAAGTAATTTACCATGGAGGATGGGAAAGGAAAGAAGGGGTTGTGCAGTTCCAAAAATTCCTTAAAAACAGCCCTGCTGCTGCTACTGCTACTGCTACTACTACTACCACTACTAGGCCTACTACTACTAGGCTACTATTTGGTCATTTTGCGCCTGCATGGTCAGAGCGTCAGAATCCTTGCAGAAGTTGCAGTAGAAATGATTGTGAGACAGTCACAGACATATGAGCGACGGAAGTCAATATATTAAAAGCAGTCATAATAATATTATATTCTGCAACGTGACCTTTGCCATCTTTGCCTGCAGGGCTATGTCTAGTTGCCTACTGTAACAGACCACAACCGTAGAATTAATCACGCTTGCTAGTCTACGCCAAAGATTTTAATTGCAGGAAATTGCTCTAACGCCGGTAGACGTCTGGTAGATTAAGCCAAGTGGTGGATTTCGTATTATAGATATGAAATTTAATCAGCAATGTCACAAATTAACGGAATCGTAGCCAAATGTGAATACATGTATGTCTAAAATGGTCGAGGAATTTGGGCTACTCGAAGCTGGTGTAAAAGAGTTCGGCCAAAGTACCTGCGTAACGATACAAAGACGTCATACGGACTACTTACCCAAATATTGGTAATAAATTTTGATTTTTGGGTCTCATACTCAGCCCAAGGCGTTTTCGTTATCTATAATAATAGGATCTGTAAGCTATTAATATGTCAGTATTTCAACAACCATTTGAACCGTGTGATTATATATTCTGGTTTAAAACTGAAATACTTACATGTAGAATCAGGCCTAGGCCTGTGCTCAGATGTTGGCCAATGCCTAAGCTAGGTTAAGCCACGTAAGTCAAAGTACCTCCTAGTCAAAATTAAGGATCACAATGGTAAAGGGTAAATTCGAAAGATGCGGGCTCGATCTGTAATTTGTGTTCACTGAAGAATAGAAAATTTCTGTGGTCCAACACGAAATTTTGAAACCCTTTTCAAATTCGCCTTTTAAACGTGAAACTGTAAATTTGAGTAGCGTCTATTCAGCAGAACTTTAGTCACTTTCTGATCTTCTGAATATTGATTAACCTAGTGACCTCTAGATCTCGTTGCTATGCCAACCTGGTGTTTTTCCAACGAATTCTGCCCCCTTCGCCTGGAATGGCGACGCCATCTTTAAACCACGTGACCTTCGGTTTTGGTCTTCCTGTGACGCGACATTCGAGCTCGAGTCTTTTGCCGACGGTTAGCTCGACGACCTGAGGCCAGACCTCGGCTCGTGAGGGTGACCTTCCTGCACAGAAAAACGAACCATTCATGCATGCATGCATTCATTCACATAAGCTTATGCCCAACATATACGCGTATGCATAGGCCACATACACAGGCTACATCGGCTACAAAGTGGGGCCGTGAGGAGCGGTGGTATGTCGTACATTGGAGCAGGAAAGTTGCGGGTTTGAATCCACCTCAAGCCGCCTCGTGGAAACCCTGAGCAAGTGCTTCACTCGCAATTGCTCGTGCGCATCGGCATGAAACTCGGATTCAGTGTCCGCGCTGTAGTCGGAAGCGCCTCTGAGTAGTCTTCTTGAAATGTCGATATAACAAGTGCTCACATACATACATACATACATACATACATACATACATACATACATACATACATACATACATACATACATACATACATACATACATCAATCAATCAATCAATCAATTTTTTTATTGGTCCAGATGTATCAAGCACACTAAGATATAAGGCAGGAAAATAGTTACATAAAGCATAACAAGTATCACAAATTAAACAAGCAATAATCAAAGTAAGAACTAATTAGTTAACGCAAATTATAAAAAACCTTTGGGCTAGATTGGGGATACCCCCAGGAATATATAAGAAGAGATTATTTAAACCCAGTGGCTATAGGATAGAGTGATACCAGTGGGAAAAGATAACCCTAAACCTGGAGTGCGTTAAAGAGAAACTCTAAAGTATGGAATTAGGACACAAATGGAGACCCAGAAGGGAGGGAATCCCGCTAAGTAGGGCCCCCAAGTAGCTATGAATAATTCTAATTGGTACACACCACAAATTGATGAAAAAATTAACCAAAAGCAACAGCAGATGAAACAATTAAGCCACACTGAAAAACAACACACAAAGTAGAAAGAGCCCTGAAGATTGTTGATCAGGACACACCTATAACATCAAAGCAATGTGCAGGCACAGAAAACCAACACACAATGCAGAAGGTAAAAAAGTCAACCAAAACCAACAGCAGATGAAGCAATTAAGACACACTAAACAAACCAACTTCCAATGCAGGAGGATCCTTTAAGAAGAAGCACATTTGTAATAATTGGATAACTAATTTAATATCGGTTATGGTTAACTAACTATTAGCCATTTTCGTAGGTTTATTTTAAATAGGTTAATGTTAGGAGAGGCCTTTAGGTTTTGTGGCAGACTATTCCATAATAGTGGGCCCCTACATTTTATGGAGAATTTACGGGAGTTTGTTCTAGCAAATTCCGTTCTTAAGGAAAGAGAACTTCTTGTTTCATGTGAATGAAAGTCAAAGCTTGACTTAAACAGGTTAGTGTATTCATTTGGCAGGATATTGTGCAGCGATTTGTACATAAATTCACATGATTGGTAGTCAGTAATCTGGTTAAGTTTGAGAATCTCTAAGTCAATAAAAAGCTGGTTAGTATGGGCAGTATAAGGAGAGCCAGTTATGATACGAACAATTTTTTTCTGGAGTACTATTAACATTTGAAGTCTAGATATGTAATTGGACGCCCAGATCATATTACAATAACTCAGATACGGCTGAACCATGGAGTAGTATAATGTCAATAGAGTATTAGGTGAGAGCAGGTAAGATACATACATACATACATACATACATACATACATACATACATACATGCACACGTACGTACATACATACATGCATACATACAGTCATACATAGGCCTACATACATACATACAGTCGGGCCTTTATATTCCACATTATCAGTCACGCAGAAAGTCATAAGGATGGAGAGATTGAACAGTAGCGTAGTAGCTTCAGTGTAACGACACTGACAAGAAAGATCATTAACATCACTCTTTTCTTTTATCCGTGCTGCATGGGACAGACATTGTCAAAGTGCAAGCAGTGCTGTTGCAGTGCTGTTGCGAGTTTGATGTTGAGCATCCACAATAGCCACATCCATAGTTCATGCGAAACTTGATTACTGCAACTCTCTCTTCCTAAACATTGATATAACCCAAATTAACCGCCTCCAAGCTATCCAGAATGCCCTCGCCCGTGCAGTGACGAAAACCCCCAAACGTCACCACATCACTCCTGTCCTGAAATCACTTCACTGGCTCAAAATACCTGAACGCATCGAATACAAAGTCCTCTCACTCACTTACAATACACTTCAATCATCCCAGCCGTTCTACCTTCGTCAGTTGTTCACCATCCAGCCACCTCGTTCAACACGCTCCTCATCCTCCATTACACTGCTTCGCCCTCCCATCACTTCATCACTGAAATTCGCAAACCGCTCCATAGCCATTGCCGTTCCACCTCTCTGGAACAAACTTCCGCCAGCACTTCGGCAAACTTCCGACCCATCATACGAACTCACCAAAACTCCACCTCTCGCTATCTCCCCACAGGTCTTTCACTCAAAACTGAAAACATTGCTCTTTCAAACATCCTATCCTGATTCTTCTTCTCCTTACATCCTCCGCCACTTCAACTCTAAACATCACCCACCTTAGCCGTCCATCTATCTGCCTGCCTGACTCTCCGGACTTGACCCGCTGCCTATCGATTTTGTTTTGATTGAGCGCCTGTGAATAAGCTGGTTCCCGCGACTTGGCTTTTGTGGGCGCTGTAGAAGTTTCGAGATTACGATTACGATTACGATTAGACAATGGAGAAGTCTCCTGACGCAACCAGTTTTAGTATAGGATTAAGTATTAAACAGTTCATTAGTTCACTTGATTTAAGAAGCATTATAAACGCCGCAACTGCTCAGTGTCAAGCGCGATACTGAATCGACTTTTATTGCGTCGGGAGAGACGATTTCGAGGTGTCTAAGAAAAGTCTACGTCTACAAACGGCTACGCTACTTTGGCCATGTAGGCCTAACCAAAATGCGGGACGAGAGATACCCAAAGATAGCAGTCAACGGATGTGTGCATGGTAAAAGAAAAAAGGGAAGACCAAAGAAGAGATGGTTTGACATGATACAAGAGGACTGTCGGGAGATGGGATTTTCCATACAAGAGGCTATACACACAAAGCTCAAGAAAGAGAGAAGTGGAGATTTTCCATAGCTGGGCGGCTGTCACGTGCGAAAGCATCGTCAAAGCCATAAGTCAAGTAAGTCAAGAAAAGTCTACTCTTATTTTTTGATGCGTGCGTAGGCCTACATGCATTCATGCATACATACATTATTATAGGCTACGTAACCTAAATACCTACATTCATATATCTTTATATGTACATGCATGCACACATTCATCCATCCATCCATACATACATGTGGTGTACGTACCGCATCTGAGGCAGCTGTAGTTCCTCACAATCCTAACAAGACTTTCCGTAGCTATCCTTGGTGGACCGGAAGCCTTGACGGATGTCATCGTCATCCACTGGCCCCTCTTCCTCCGAACGACATATCCTCCCACTTCATCATCAACGAACACCACGTAACGAAATCCAGGCTGAACAACCGACCTCAAACATCCATCGAAATGAGAGTGGCCGCTCAGTAATTCCCCCTCGAAAAGCACAACGATAAGTCCGTTCCCGATCACCGGTTGGAACACACCCTTGAGAACCCGCTCAACGTCGAACACCACTCTCTGGGTCCTGTTCTCGTGGTCGAAGCCCAGCACCCGACGGGCTTTGACGCCTAGGATCAGAGTGGCGCGGATCGTCCGGGAAGGCAGGTCCTCGAAACTAGACCGTGGGTGACGACAGGTGTTATCGGCGGTGAAACAGAGCGGTGGTATCACCTGCATGATCACCAAACAGGCGAATAGCACCGACATTTGATTCCATGGCCAGCTCGCCATTGCGAAAAACCGATCTTTAGTATTTTCGTCTAACTTTGCAACGCCATGTCGCATCTTATAAGCTTAATTATAGTAAGTTACTTACACAGTAAATACGTATAGACTTTGTTATAATTACAGCATTGTTAGTATCAATATTATTAAGGCTCCTTGGCCTGCATTGTTTTGAATCTTTTACGATCGAAATATCTCGTCTGTTGCAATAGCATCTCTAGCTTCTGCGAATGTATAGGCCTACTGCTTCGATGCGTACGCGCAGAACTCATTGAAGACTATTTTCGACCAGCGTACATGTATATATTAGCTTTCATGATGTGACGGCTCTAATGGGCTTAGAGGCGTGAACATTGTGCTTTAAATGCTGCATGCAGACGCTCATTCATGGACGCCAGTCGATCTTTTCGCAGGGAAGGGCAAGGCACAAAGGTCACGGTTAACTGTTTGGCAAGAGTTTGAGAAAGGCATAGCAGGAGATTAGGACCATCAGTTCGCTCGTGTCGTCTTGTGGGAGAAACTTTAATGAGCTTGCTAAGATTCGCTATTATGAGCACATGTACTGATGCAGTCAGGGCTTTTTTAACGTGCAGTTTTACACAAAATGTGCAGTTCTAAATGGATCTGTGCAGTTGTAGAAGCAATCAGATCTATGTGCAATAAAAATTAGTGAAAAAGGTCGTCCTGTCCCACTCTAATTTACCATGGAGGATGGGAAGGCAGAGAAGGGGTTTGTGCAGTTCTAAAAATTCCTTAAAAACAGCTCTGCTCTCTCCTCTCCTCCTAAATCATAAATTCGTCTTTAAAATGTTATTAACTAATTTAGCGAATATATCGCTGAAACTGATCGGTTTGTTTGAAGTGTTGTAGTTTCTGATGAGAAGGGCTTTCTCGAAAGCCCTTTCTGATTAAAACTTCAGTTGGTTTATTCGATCGTTTCATATATATTTTAAGAAATTAGGCTATTATTGAAATTAGCTATAGACCTGAGTATAAAATTAGCTATAGACCTGAGTCTAAGAAGAATCGATATTTCTGTTCACAATATTCACCTTCTAATAGACTACATTAGGAAACCAGAATTAAGTTGATTATCATATTCGTTTATTGATAACAAAGACTGATAGACATGTACACCGCTATCAGATACAAAATAACAATTGATCAAATGGAATACAGGCCGCTAAAGATTGTCTTTGTCCATGTCTACCGAATTTATCTTAGGATGGGTCTAGAAAAGTGCGTAAATTGCATGAAAAACGATTTTAAGATGCCTACCTATAGGCGTACGTAATCTAAGAGGTTGAATTCGACGAAGTGTCTCTTAGTGTATTCTATAAACATCTTCTACTTCCTCATAGATATTTCTAGGAGTGTCTATCCCTGTTCACGGTGACTAAAGGAGGCTGATGCGACTCTTAACGGTTCAATTTGGGAACAATGAACCGCCGCCATGCAGCATTGTTTACTTACAGTGTTTAAGCTGCAGTTGTCAGACAGGAGTTAAAGTTACAAAACATTACAAATTCCAAAGAGCACGGACGAAGGTCATCAAAATAATGTCGCCAATAATTAATATTGCACGCAAAACAATGAACGACTCCCGAGAAATTTTAGTTTCATGCCCCCACCCCCAAACCCACTGAAAAGAAAATCCGTTCAGTTACTTAAAAGTTAAAACTGAAGAAGTTAGAAGAAGAACCATGCAGGGTTGAACCCTCCACCCATCGCACTTGGACCCCTAAGACAACCAAAACACCGGATTTACACACACACACACGCACACACACACACACATACACACACACACACACACACACACACATATATATATATATATATATATATATATATATATATATATATATAAATTATATAGTCATAGTTTTCATAGTCCCCATGGGCCCATGCAGACCAAGATCCTGTCCACCCAAATATTTCTTCATCAATCAAAGTCGTATAGCTTAGACTTCTCCTCCTTGGCCCCCACGATATCCCCCGATGTGGGACAAGCGATGTAGGCCGGTGCTGATCCAACCGGTGGCCCTGACAGTCCCGTGCCGAACGGGGCCTGGGTGGCTGACCCCGGCATCTGAACAGGGGGTGTGATCAAGCCCTGCATGCCTGCAGAGGACATCGCCAGTCCTGTCTGCAGGGTCCCTCCGGATGTGGGACCCTGTGCTTGAGGCAGGGCAGCCGACGTTTTGCAGCGCATGGAAAAGTCCTCGCAGTTGTTGTACTGAACGTTGAACCTCGTCTTGTCCAGGTGGGACTTGGCCCGGAACAGAACCTCCTCTGGTCCAACGCACTCGTGATCCTCGTACAGGTAGCGGTACAGCTTGTCCCGCGTGGCGTACAGACCGTAGTCGATCACCTGTATCATAATATGTACAAACATATGATACATGTATCATAATATGTACAAACATACGATACATGTGTCATAATATGTACAAGCATACAATACATGTATCATAATATGTACAAACATATGATACATGTATCCTAATATGTACAAGCCTATGATACATGTGTCATAATATGTACAAGCATACAATACATGTATTATAATATGTACAAATATACGATACATGTATCATAATATGTACAAACATACGATACATGTGTCATAATATGTACAAGCATACAATACATGTATCATAATATGTACAAACCTATGATACATGTATCATAATATGTACAAACATATGATACATGTATCATAATATGTACAAACATACGATACGTGTATTATAATATGTACAAACATACGATACATGTATTATAATATGTACAAACATACGATACATGCCATACATGTATTATAATATGTACAAACATACAATACATGTATCCTAATATGTACAAACCTATGATACATGTATCATAATATGTACAAACATACATGTACGATACATGTATGCGTGAGCTTTCCCTCCCCCTTTTCACTTGCATAGGCACTGCGCTCTGCTATGATGACTTAATGTTAATGGTTCCTTCCACTCGCTCTGCCATTCATTATGCAGAGTCGTTCCTTCTCTGTGGTTGGTCCAACACACTGGAGTGGGCTTCCCTTGACTACGTGTCATCTCCAAAACTGTTCTCAGTTTTTCAAACAGTTGAATACTGGGTTTTCCCCGCTTGATTCCGGCCGGGAGCGTCTCTGCAGCTGAGTATAGCTTTCTTGAATGGGCGCTTTTCAAGTCCATATAATGAATGAACGAATGAATGAATGAATGAATGAGTGAATGAATGATGAACGAATGAATGAATGAATGAATGAATGAATGAGTGAATGAATGATGAACGAACGAATGAATGAATGAATGAATGAATGAATGAATGAATGAATGAATGAACGAACGAACGAACGAATGAATGAATGAATGATATACGATACCTCTTCTCTGACGCGTGCATAAGAGATGGCAGGATGGTCGAGGTACTTGGATGCGTCGCTCTTCGATCCGACGCCGTTGTGCAGATAGTGGATGACGGTCAACGTATTCTCAGGAACATCGACCTCAACGACGATGGCGTGGTGGTAGAACCATCCGTTCTTGTAGGACACGTGGTCCCCACGACGGACGTCCTTTATATTCGACACCTTTGTGTACCGGTTCCCCATTGGATGGTCTCTGCTCAAACCTCTAGACCTATGCGCAGAAGTTAACACGGATCACTTGCAATTAATAATAGCGGATTAGTAAAAAAATGTCATTGTGGCTCTGCAATCTGCATGAGAGTTCATGGGCTGCGATGGGCAATCACAGTCGCTCAAAACAATTGTAATTTGCAAGTCAAGTTTTGCAAGCCTCTGTTTGGTGGTCCTGGGAAGTGGCGGCGCCAGGAACAAATTATTATATTTCATTCATTCATTCATTCACTCACTCACTCGATCATTCGTTCATTCATTCGATCACTAATTGGTTCGTTCATTCATTCGTTCATTCATTCGTTCATTCATTCGTTCTTTCGTTCATTCATTCCTCATTCGTTTATTCGTTCACTCGTTCGTTCATTCATTCGTTCATTCGTTCGTTCATTCGTTCATTCATTCACGCGTTCATTCATTCACTCATTCATTCATTCACTCATTCATTCATTCGTTCATTCATTCATTCGTTCATTCATTCATTCCTTCATTCGTTCTTTCGTTCATTCATTCCTCATTCGTTTATTCGTTCATTCGTTCGTTCATTCATTCATTCACTCGTTCATTTATTCATTCACTCGCTCGTTCGTTCATTCGTTCATTCAGTTGAGTTATATAATGCCCCATCAAGGATCTTTGGGTCAAGTGAGAGGCGATTTCAGTCCATCCACGGCTACAGAGCGACTTGAGTGGTTTATAAAACGAAGTTTGAATTTCAACTTACCGAATTTCCACAAGTTCGTCTTTATTTGGATAGGCCTACGTAATAGGTCAGAGCAGGTGAAGAGATTTATAATACTCTATTATTTAAAACGACTCTCCTCTAATTAAACGATTGCTCAACGGCCTGCATGCTTAGTGTCTCAATTGCAACGCGCATATTATAATTTTTGTAGAAGTTCCACACCCTTTATGAGTATACGAGCCTGTTCAGTGGTCACTGCATGGCATAGGCGTATACACATTTATTCATACTAACGTCTAAACTTTTCGGTTTGTTCTACCATGCATCGACAATGAAAAATTCGGATAAATTAGGTCTCTTTGAATGATTCTACGCTCCTGCATGGGCTTATAGATTTGTAAGAGTACAAAAAGCCTAAGGCATGATTTGTACGTATTGAACTATAGGCCTACCGCATTGTTCATAACAGCGCATTAGCACATAACAGATAAAGCGTAGCACCTACTATGTAAATATTAATTGTTCCACTTTGAACAGCTGTCGTCCCACATGGGAGGAATTATACTCAGTCAATTTACGAGGGAGGAGTCTATTGCTAGCTTACCCTGATTTAGGCCTATATAGTTGGTCAAACATAGGCTAATATTAAGCATGTGGCCTACATAATCTGTATGGGCCTGTACGTACGTGTTAGTCTGAGTGCCTCTAAGTATGCCTGCCTGTCCTTTTCTCTCTCTGTCCACGTTTCATCCGACCCACGGCAGATCGATATAGGTCTAGCATTCTATCCATTCTATGGATTTGTATAGCGCCCCTTCAGGAAATCTACTCCGAGGCGCATGAACATATGGTGATCGCAGATTAATATTGCGCCAGTACACGAAGCCTCTGTGACACCAAGAGAATGTTGCTCTGCCTCCTGGGTGAAATGTGTAAGTTTGCATTCTTCCTGTAGTCTGTGATATTACAGCATATCACAATAGGCCTAAAAATAAAAGTGGTTGCTATCTAACTGCAGTTGTGCAGATCAGTAGGGAGTAGCAGAGTAAAAAGACATAGTCTGTCCGAAGAGGTGTCAACATAATATTCCTTATTTATCCATGCGCAGTAATTCAATATTCGATTTAACAGGCGATGCTTTCAGGTTTTAGGAAAATTATGCGCTATATAAACATGGCGCTATTAATATTTGAAATCACGTACCTTGTAAATAACGTAACTTCCGACATCTCACCAGCATCGGCGTTACTTTGTGTTTAAATCTTAAGAAAATGTAAGTAATCGTGACATTATAGCCACAGTATTGATACATTTTTAAGTTATAATTTAAACAAAGAAAGTTGAGATTGCATTGTTAGATTTGAATTAGATTGGACGTATGTTAACGGTTATAGCGTTGTCAGACATGCCCAAGATGGTCGCATTGCACGAAAGCCATGTCTGATGAAAACGGAATAACGTTTTTAGGTTGTGAATTGGACACGAATTTTGTATGAGACTGAATAGCGAGTAGGATCAAATGAGTTTTGCACGAGTGAAAGATTGCTTGTGGACACTGACGTTTTGTGATTTTAACGTTGACTTTAGGTGAATATGATTATTTGATCTGTTGACAGGGCAAATCGAAAAAGTCGTAGCCCTGAGAGAGCGAAAAAGAGACAGAAATCTTCCTCAAGCGACAGGTACTGAATCATGTACTGTCTGTTAAACTAATTATTCGGTGTCTTATACACATCTATTATAAAATTATTAAGTTGTTGTCGTTATTGCATTTCAATGAGTCAACATGAAACCATTTCAAAGCAAGGCACTCTTAATTTAAGGGTGTAGAGATAATTCCAAGATGCCGACCGATTACACCGACGAATGCTAAAGACTAAGTAATCTGTGTAACATCTGCATAACTAAATACCATCTTGTTTTGTTTTGCAATATTATATTCTGAGGTATAATCAAATTAAAACTTGGTTCACTTACCTCCAAATGATCAGACATGTAGCACTTACTAGACTTAGTAGCAATATTTTTGTTGTTTTTGGAGCTTATCCAGAGATTTTTGCATAGCAATATTGCTTACTACTACCTGTGTGCCTCATGCTGATAATTACTTACTTTTACCAGACATTAAAACAGCTCAGTTTATATGCTGTTGAAAAGTAATGAATCTACAACAAAGTTTTGAATGGCTGATATTGTTTGAAGCATGACTGTTAAAATCTTCTGTTTCCAGTAAGAGTTCGTCCGCTTCTGGCAGTCGGTCAAGTTCGTCGTCCAGCGGGTCCACTTCAAGGTCATCCAGTGCAAGTTCCAGTTCCGGATCAGCGAGTTCGTCGAGCAGCTCGGCGTCGAGCCAGGCGTCAAAGTCGAAGTCTCGGAGTCGGCCAAAAGTTGTTCCTCCTGTAAAGAAGGCAAGAACTGCGTAAGTGCATTATGTGTGAATCAGTTGTATATAATTTATATGATTTAAAGGTTTTTTGTCGATTCCCATATTTATTGTCTAATGAACATTGTTGTTATTAAAGCGTACAAAGAACAACTCCGTCTGTGGATTCATCAATTCTAATGTCTAGTCGTGCTGGCAATGTATTTCACTTGAAAACCCATCCATGTTGTCTAGCTCCATATTGCAAATGACTAGTAGCGATTGTAAAAATCCCACCAGAGAAAGCAAAGATCTAATTGGCATCGCATATAAATGTTTATGCCACTCTAGAAATATTAGTCAGTTCTGCATGTAATTTTTTTAGCTAAAAAAATTTAATCCGCATTATCTGTGAATGTTTCTGTCAGCTCAAAATCACCCACTGCAAGAAAGTCACGCTCCCCTAAGAAAGTTCGCTCACCCAGGAAGTCGCGTTCTCCACGCCGCTCCCCAAAGCGCGTCCGCTCCCCACTGCGAAAATCGCGCTCGCCAAAGAGGTCGCGCTCCCCGAGAAGACGGAAGGCTCGTAGTCCGACCCCGCGACCTACGAAGGTTCACGTGGGTCGTCTGACTCGCAACGTCAACAAGGAACACATCGTCGAGGTGTTTGCCATCTACGGAACGTTGAAGAACGTGGAAATGCTTCCGGATCGTTTCCATCCGGAGTTCTCGAAGGGACACGCGTACGTGGAGTACGAACAACCGGACGATGCGGAGAAAGCTGTACTGCACATGGATGGAGGTTGGTTATTTTGTGGGGTGAGGTGGTGTAGTGGGTATGTTCGTTGGCTTGCAACCAGAAGGTTGCAGGTTCGAATCCAACTCAAGCCGCCTCATAGGGAGGGACCTTAAGCATATCCTTCATTCTCAATTGCTTTGTGCTTCGGCATGAAGCTCTGATTCAGTGTCCGCGCTGTATTCGGGAGCGCTCCTGAGTAGCAATCTTGAAACGGACACGCTGTATTCGGGAGCGCTCCTGAGTAGCAATCTTGAAGGGTGCTATAACAAGTGCAGAGTTTGTAGGTGCCACTTGGAAGTTTTTTTGTGAGCAGTTATATCTATGCGACGTATGCGTGGCCCTGGGCCGAGATAACGGACCACTTGTCGCTATCTAGATCAGCCGGAAAGTGGAGTTTACCCAAGACTATGCTTACTGTTTCATTTAATGCAACTGTGCCTTTGGCTGACTGTTTTAGAAACGGTCTTATGTCACTTGATGTAGATGTATTAAGACCAAAATATGTGATTTTGCATCAGGTCTAGACATATTTGTATTTGATTCTCATTTACGATTTTCCACCAAGTGATTTTTCATGCTTTCATGTACAAAGGTAGTAAACTTTGGACCAAACGTCCTGAAATTACTGCCATGCATAGGCGCAATCACGTCCTAAAAGTTGGTGGGGACCATAATGAATCACGTCCTAAAAGTTGGGGGACCATAATGAATCACGTCCTAAAAGTTGGGGGGGACCATAATAATAAAGCTAGGGGACCACTCAAAAGTTGGGGGGTACGCGTCCCGTGGGTCCCATAGGGTGGTTGCGCCTATGCTGCCATGACGATCTTATGATATCGGCTTTGCATGAAAACTGTTTTAAGTCCATTCCCGACAAGTGGTCCTTTCTCTCGGCCAAGGTCACGTGTCCTAATCTTATACTAAATGTCAATACATTGGTGATGTCACAGATTGGACAGTACATGTTTAATCATCTCTTGTTATAGTGTTTTGTGCATGATGTGCCATTGTGGTGCTTGGCTAGTGTTTGTAGTTATTGCCAGGTTGTTAGAGGATTCTACTTCTGACTTGTCTTTATCGTTCTAGATTTTCATGCGGCTGTGCGTAACTTTAAAGATAAACACGCTTTATGAAATTACCTTAAGTTGAATTCGTTTGACCAAATTAGAGATGGCGTTCTTTGAGCTTTTTCAACATTAACATATAACTGCGCACAATAAATGCAAAAAAATACCAGTTTTTTAAACTTTTTATGTTGTAACATAATATGTGCATGAGACATGTTTTGTGTTTGATCTTAGGTCAGATAGATGGACAGGAAGTGACGGCAGCAGCGATTCTGCCTCCGAAGCCTCCACCGCGTCCCGTCAGGCGTCCATCTCCAGTGCGCAGGGGTCCACCACCTCGTTGGAGACAGTCGCCGCCTCAGAGGTTTCGCAGAAGGTAAGAGTCCGGAAAATGAGTTCATTCATTCATTCCGAGAATTTATATAGCACTCTCAGTCTCAACCACAGAGCTCTAAAAAAGTAGGATTTGAGCGACTTATAAAAGGCAGATGAGTTTAGCCTTGGTGTCAATCTCTAGGCTAATGGAAGGCCATTCCAGGTGGCAAGAACAACAATTGAAAGGCTCAACGTCTGATAGAAGCGCAAGCTTGCAGAACAAAGAGGTTTTATGTTCCGCGAGCTCACACTTATAAGACGGCGCCCTTGCGAAAGCGATCAACGGGCTACGAGGTCAGAGATATGTTGACAAAGTTCAAGCAAGTATGATGGAGCACAGTTAAGAAGGCACCGTCATCTTGCACTAGTAGTTGACCAACTTTAAAATACACTGAGCTGTGGTAAAGAAGTGTACGGGAATGGTGTTTGACTGAAAATAGGTCAATAGTTTGTTTTGCCCAGGATAGAATTGCCATTTACTGATCTTCTGTGTACTGGTCTTATTACGGTTTGGTTTTTAAGCTTTTCTTCTCGCAAAACATTGGTTTTGGATTTTCTCGGTTAAACTCTTTGGTTGTTTTACCTTACGAGTGTTTACGCGAGTATTGAGCGAGGATGATTATGCACGACAATATATAAACGCATCTATTCTGATTTTGACTAATCTAATGAGTTTTGCAGTATTGCCGGATTTGATTCTTGCATTAAAGTGTCATGCTGAATGTTCATAGTGCTTATAGACATCATTAATCATTAAACTTTACTCAACATGTCCTATTTGTCTTTGGGCAGTTATGGATCCGTTTATTTTTTACTATGACCTGCACATGTTTGAAATGTGCAATGGAATGCTTGAATATGCAATTACAGTACCGGTATATGCGTGCCAGGCGTGCCTACTGAAATAGAAAGACACCTGTGTTGGTTTGGAATGATCAGACACTGAGATGCAACAATTGTAGTTTTCGGTGCGATTAATTAATTGTCTTTTTGTAGCCCTGTGCGAAGGCGTTCGCCGCCGCCAAGGCATCGTTCAAAGTCGAGGTCTCGCACTCCGAAACGACGTCGCTACAACAGTCGCTCGAGTTCGAGCTCTTCGAAATGAGCCGCGCCATCTGGTGACGCCGAGCAGAGTCATCGTTGTCACGCTCAATGATTCGACTCTTCTCGTGACACGATTCTTCTGGAATTATTGCTGGACTGACAGATATTTGAAGTTGATGGATAATGTGGCCGTCACGTTTACGATAATGATTTGAAGTTGTAGCGACTCTATTGACTTTTTTAAATGTTTATTGCGTTTTTCCGGAGTTTGTAGAACTTGGAAGAGGAACTGGCCAATGGCAGCAAATTAGAACGTTATTATTCAAAGTGGATTAGTAGTTCCGTTATTATTTGAACCGGGTTATTTTCGCACCAGTTTTCACACGTGTTATGTTTCATTGGAGTGCATCTAAATGCTGTACAAGTTCAGTAAGGGCAAATACAGGTCAATTTTTGCAAGTTTTTTTATGTCATTTCGGCCAGAGTCAGTTTTTCTTCAAATAGATTCACAAAAAGTGAGTCTAACAACTGTTCATATTTTTCTGTGACTTGCACGATGCACATGCTAAAAATGTTTAAAATAATAAGGGTTTGTAGTTTGGAGTAGTTGTACTGGAGATCATCATGTGTTGATTCTGGGTTTGTTTAACAAATTTGCAATTCTGAGATGTGTTCGAAGTAATTAAAGAAGCAGCTGAAAAGAAACGATTTTAATTAAGACTAAAACTACATTTCAAACGAATCATCAAAACTATGGGAAGCACGAATTGGTGCTGCAATCACTCGGTTAGCCAGAGGATTATTTACACGCTTTTACGCAAATCTAGCAACGAACTTACATATATATATATATTAAATCGACAATATGCAATCAAAGTTCTCACGCAAATAGGACATATGTGAGGACGTGGACGGAATTGGGTGCTAGTCTTGAGGGGGGAATATCTGAAGGTTGTGTAGTGAGGATGGCACAAAAAGTGAGTGGTGCGATTGTATCAAAACGTTCTGTGCTTGCTACAAACATCTGAATAGAAATTTGGCAAGTACAGCATGTTGGTTGGATGAGACTCGGCCTCCATTGCACTGGGACTACGAATTATATGTGAGCCCTTTTGCTTTACGTGGCAGTATCAAAGTACCCCACCCCATACAACGATTTTGGCCATACAGGGTGTCCTAGGTTTAGGTTTTTACTGGAGTGCAGACATCCCAAAAGGAGATTGGGAATGGAAAACAGTGTAAACACAAAAGGAGGAGTGAGATTAGTGCGTCCTTTAAGGTCCCAGTGGATGTACTAATTGCTTCAATGCTACACTCTTCAATAGATAAACAGCTAGTGCATGTGTTAGTATATAGTGCTTAGTCTGACAATTGTACGACGAAAAGCAAAACACGAGAAAAACTCAAAACACTATAGCACCTAGAACAACAAAGCTGAGTACTGCTAGTCACGGCGCCTAGAACTGTTCAGTTAAAAAGAGAATCACGAGAATCTTACAACATTAATCAGACTTTCCAACCGCTCAAGATTTCCATGGCCTTAGAAATACATTCAAATCTCCAACATAACCCGATTTTTCTAAAATTTTCATTAACCCAGTTCTTTTAATCATTTGCTGAAAGGCTTTTATACATCCCCAAATCTTCAGTTTCCAAGGCCAAGTTTCCTTTGCTTGGCAGAAGTAACGGTGTTTCAATCTCAACTAAGAACAGCTTCTAGCTTCTACTAGTCTACAAATCATCAGTGTACAGTTTTAGAATATTTCTGGCATTGCCATCTGAGGTGCTATACAATGTCAACACACGGACAAATAATGAACACGTTGTTTGCACTAAGTACAAAGAAACTCGCTGAAATGTTCTGCTTTAGCGAACATCCAAACCATCCAACAAACTGACCAAGAATTCCTTTCTTAGCAAAACTATTCACAGTTTTATTATTAACTGGACAGATGAAATGCAGGCAAATAAAGTGCACACAGGGACCAGCGTAAAACAAAGAAATGTCAAATTTACATTAGAGATATGCTTTCAAAAGCCAGGCTAAACAGAGTCTGAACTATCCGTTCTCTCAGATCATTCAAAACATTCTGAAGGAAGATGTGCTTAGTAATTAAAGTAACAAATGAAAATCACATTAATTTGCGGGTCCACTGAAGCACCAAAACTAAAGAAACCTTTTGCAAATTTTTAATTAAAATAAATGTCTGCTCCCGGTCACTGACCGTGCTACAGAGGTCAACACAAAATACAAATGTCGCATCGTTTTGCTACTTATGCCAACATGTGAAGGAACAACGTCCATTATAAACCAAATCTCTAAGTTCCAGTCTATATAAACAACAATGTGTTTTCACAGATCTACAACAATAATCTAACCGAGTCTAATGTCTTCTATAGAACTGTCAACAAAACACAAAGCATCCATTGTAGGTTACATCAAGTGAAATAGCAATTAAAATCAAACTCATAGCAAATTAAAAACCGAGCAAACAATTGATTAGCAAGCGCATCCTACAGGACAGTTGAGATTACTCACAAATAAGTTTGAACAAAAGCAAAAAAATTTACAGCATGAAACAGGTTGTCAAACAACTCACGCCCTCGCGTGCATGTTAATTGCACTTGTTACGTAAATAATTATCTTCGGGGTCGTGAAGAGATTGGCCAAGAGATCCTGTACGCACACACGGGTGCCCGCGACACGTTCCAAAATTTCACAGAAATTATTAAAGAATTCGAGTTTCTCACAGATAACGAGTATCAACATAAAAATGCCCAGCAGAGTAGAGTTGATAAAATGTTTTAATCTCACCCAATTTGTGTACATATTGGAGCTAGAAGGTATAATGAACTCCCCTCACCCCGGTTCAAACATGCCCGTCAATGACCAATCCCTTCCCAACAATAGATCAGTTATCGTGCACGCAGTAGCAAAAAATATACAAAACTCTGAGTACGCTCCAAGCATCTCTAACTCCGATTTACACCCTGAAATTTGTAAATAAATCGTCGCCGTAGTAAAAGAACTTTCAGTCCCTGCAAACGAATTCGTAAGAGATTATTACCGGAAACTCATTTCTCAATCTGGGCAAGCTGTGCTCGATATGTACCCAAGACATATAATTCAGGAGAGCGTCCGATTCTCTTCGACGTGCTGCTGCGGGAACAGCAACTTTCTCCGTCCAAGTCTGTCTTTATATAAATATAGAAAAGGTAGAGCAGTTTTTTGATTGATCAAAAAAGAAGGTTCACAATCTCAAGTGCAAGGATACACTTTCCCAACCCTATTAAATCCAATCTCGGTCCACAACTCTCTCTCTCTCTCTCTCTCTCTACGGCTGCCGTTGCTTTCAGATTGGGTGCGTTCCTACGCTCAGCGCTGGGCAGCATTTAAGTGAACCTGTACACGTCCAGATAATATCAACTTGGCAGATTATTAGGAGCGCTGATCGCAGGAATGCGACCACAAAACGAGTCCATCGGATGGGTGTGCCCCCCTCCACTACGCGAGGCTTGGATCGAGGTTGCCATGCACACGGAATCGATAGAGACACGTGTAGCTGTCCTGACCATAGTTCGAATTGACCTTCAATTCAACGAACCGGAACGAATCCGAGTTGACTCTCTGACAAGAAAAATAGATAAACAACAGTGGAAACAAGAGTTTAAAGCATTCTCAGGCAGAACCTAAATGCATCACAAGAAACCAAATTACTCATTCATTCATTCATTCTGTGGACTATATAGCCTCAAAACACCCACTCAGGAGTGCTCCCAGTCACAGCAAAAGAAAAAAGACTTGAGAGATCTATGAAACAAAGTTTATCTGCAACTGAAGAATTTCATTTCAGATTTTCAGTTTGGATAAGACTCATCAAAATATCTTCATCATGCACCTAACGCACAATCTCAACCGATCTAATTAAGGCTAGCGCTGGCCAGGGTGCTGTTATGATCTACCAATAGCGCCCCCACCCATCGTACAACCCATCGGTTCACCACGCACATTTATAACTGTGGTCCCTCAAAACTAGTCCCAGGTGCTGCAGCACCCTTAGCCCTCACCTATAATTACGTGGGTCTGGTAATAACAACTTAGCTGAATAGATGATGGCATAAAGTGTTTGTATGTGCACTTGCTATAGCGCCCCTTCAAACTCGCAACTCAGAGGCGCTCCCGACTACAGCGTGGACATAGTTTCACGCCGAAGCGCTGAGCAACTGCGAGTGAAGGACTTCCCCAAGGTCCTTACGCGGCGACTTAAGGTGGATTCGAACCTGCAACTCTGCAGCTGCAAGGCAACGAACATACCCATTACACCACCATGCCCCACGAAAACAAATGTAAAGAAGTGAGACTCGCACCTTTATGTGGAACGTCTGGAGCGACGTTCCCAAGTCATCGTAGGTGAAGTTACCCAATGGAACACCAACCAGATCCGTCTCACTTGACAGGCCCTGCAAACAATACACAAACACCAAACAATTGAACCTGATGAGTCGCTTCAAACATCCGTGAGTTTGTATCGAAAATAGGAAAACAAGCGCTTTACTTAAAAGAGAAAAATGTCAATGAGAGTAAAAAACAATCTTATTTTTCATGCAACCTCTACCTGGATGCTGAGTGATATTGGGAATTATTGTCAGTAAATGAAGATACCACTACATGTTTCACTCGAAGCAACCTCTAATGCTTACGACAATACGATATAAAAATCGATTAAAATAATTATCTGAAAAAACAATTCAAAGTTCTAGTTTTGGTTCCTCAGTCTCGATTGGGTCTAGCTCCAAAGTGTCTTTGCGATTTCATGCTTTGCCCTGGGTATACGAACCAACTAATTATTAATTGTTTATATTTTGCAGATTAACTACATAAACAGAAATTATCATAAATTCTCTGAACCTATTTTGTGTTGTTGCACAATGCTGCTCTGGTTCACAATTTAAACCATGCTGCTAAACTGTTATATCTAGTGAAACATAAAGTTTTCTGTGCACTCACATCAACTATAACTTACAGCAGGCCTAGCTGGTTTCTAGGTCAGTTCACAAAACTGAAGCAAGAGATTAGTTTCTAGGTCAACAAAAACCAATGGGGCAAGAGATCAGTTTCTAGGTCAGTACAAAAACTGAGGCAAGGGTTGATGCAGTTTACCAACACTGTGTGGTAACAAAGACCATTATCTGGGGCAAGAGATTGATTTCTAGGTCAGTTCAGAAAACTGGGGGGCAAAGGTGGCCACTGACCCAGATGCCGAAGTCCTTGGGTGCGCTGTCGATTCTTCCGGACGGTGACAGACTACGTGGGATGTGTTCGATGGATACTTCCGATACATAGATCCGCCTGGCCAACTGGACGACGACGTAACCCTGGCTACCACTGAACGCCCAACACTCGCCTGGATGAACTCCCGGCTGACAAATCACAACACAGAACAACGAATAAGAATTCGGCAGTCGGCACATTTACCACCATACAAATATTGAGTATCATAGTAAGAAGAATAGTTATTACACAATAACTGTAGGGTGCGGTGGTGTAGGGTACGTTTGGTGGCTTGGAGCCGGAAGATTGCAAGTTCGAATCCACCTCAAGCCACCGCCGCGTAGGGACCTTGAACAAGTCCATCACTCGCAATTGCTCATGCGTTTCGGCGTGAAACTACGATTCAGTGTTCGCGCCGAAGTCGGAAGTGCCTCTGAGTAGAAATCTTGAAGGGGCGCTATAACAAGTGCTCACACATACATACAATGCATACATACATACATATTATAGACTGGCAAATTATATCTTAAAGAGGGCGACACAAATTCTGGGAATGAATGCACCATTGTTGTTGTAATTGGGTATGGTACTAGCATACGGTACTAGCATGTGGTACTAGCATGTGGTACTAGCATGTGGTACTAGCATGTGTTACTAGCATGTGGTACTAGCGTATGGTACAAGCATGTGGTACTAGCGTATGGTACTAGCATGTGGTACTAGCATGTGTTACTAGCATGTGGTACTAGCGTATGGTACAAGCATGTGGTACTAGCGTATGGTACTAGCATGTGGTACTAGCATGTGGCACTAGCACATGGTACTAGCATGTGGTACTAGCATATGATACTAGCATGTGGTACGTTTCATCCAACCTGTATAACGACTCGTGGTGAGTTGTACGTGTACCAGAGTGGAATACCGAAGACGCTCGTCTGTGCCGTCTGCAGTTGATACGTCTGTGAACATCGGACGCTGATGATGCTGCCACCTGATGTGACAAAAGAGAAAACCATCGCTTGATATTATTTCATGATAATATTCCATAGACAAACCGTGATAACTTCACCCGCTTTTCAGTAACATGATAAATAGTTGGCAGAAAGGGTTAATCTGATAGAAGCGAATATCTAGAGGTCCAATCTCCAAAAATTATTATTATTATTGAGTAATTTCCATATTGGTGACTCTTCCAGTTCACTGTGCAATGTTTTGCTCACTGAAGTAATTCAAGTTCTTAATTTATTTAACGTTGTATGTAGTTGTTCTGCGGCGGGCAGAAGTTAATAACGAAGAACGTGTCAACGGAGAGAGTTGATTCCGAAGGATCAACGCGAGCATAAGCTCAATGATATAATAATATCACTTGGACTTGCAACAAAGGGAGCAATGGACTTGACAAAAGACAAAGGAGTTCATTTATTCATACCCATAGCCATCAAACGTCTGGCATTAGGAACAGATCCATATTCGTACAGAGAGCCATTAAACATGGTTAGTTAGCTCCTTTCGATAGTGCAACATAAATGAGCCATTGCTGTTAACAGTTGCGAAGAGCAGTTTAATCTGGATGAAAGTCAGCTGCTCACCGGCTGATTCCAGAGCGTAATCCACTTTTCCCGTTTTGTCGGCATCGTAGATTCCCAGCTCCGCACGAACGACCTTCAGCACGTCCTGCGCAATCAATTTTTTTTTACCACACAACGTCTCAAAAACAAAATCAAATGAAAACCCGTTCGTATATTGTGCATGCAGGTAGGGGAAGAGGAGTGGGTCAGCAGATTTAGGTGAATTTCCAACAGAAGCCCGGGGAAAAAATTTATTGACAGAGCGAGAGGGTGCAGTGAATAGCCCAGACATGAGCAAAGACTGTAGAAGATTCGGGAAGAGGGGGTGGGAAAGGCCATTACATGTTGAGGGACGTATCACAGCAGATGCTCAGCTCTGAGCTAATCTAAAGCACACCGAACACGAGGGACAAAGAGGTCAAGATGGTGAGTAGAGCGTAAGGAACGAAGAGATGTCACTGAGAGAGATTTACACAAAATAGTCGTATAAATATTTCTGGACAAGACCAAGTTGGGATTTGGAAACGTTGTCTTAAGACATTCCTTTTCTTAAGCATTCTTCACACTGGGAGCACCTCTGATTAGATTGTACTTAGTACTTCCCATGCAGGTCTACAACGCATCTCCTCCACTACAAGAGGTGCTTTAAAAATCCTTAAATAGAACAGAATCGGTCAGTATGATGATGTCACATAACTAACCTCTACGGAGAGTTGACCGTCGCAGAGCGTACACGGAGCAGAACCGTCTGTGGCGCCACCTGTTGAAGAGCCTATGATGCCAACACCGATGGAACCATCGCCATGACGACGTTTCTCTTCCTCATCCAACTTTGCCGCTGGAGAAAAATCAGACAAGCGAAGCAATGCTGGATATTAAACTTTGGATATTAAAACAGTGTTCAGAGATCAGCGATAAACTACTATATAAGATTTAACAACACGCTCAATTAAAAAATAGCCTCAAAGATAACCGAGGGAGACAGACCAACAGCCGGAAGCAGACAGATACACACACAGACAGACAGAAAGTTTGGACTTGAGGATCAGAGCAAAATCTTTATATTGGATGATGGCAGAGAGATGAAGCCAGTGTAGTTGGTTGACCAGAACAGACTTCCTACCGACAGTCGCTTCCACGATGGTTGCCATCATCCCTTTGTTGGCCGCCGTCTTTTCGTTGATCTCCCTCGTGATGTCAGCGGCGAGTAACTCGAGTTCTTTGTTCACCTCATCCGAGTTTGTGAAGCGCTCGTTGAGCCACGCTTCAAATGGATGCACCCGACCACTCTTCCCTGCCTCCGTACCTGCCTCACCATCTCCAGTCAGTGTGGCGGAGCCCTCGGCGAACGCACCCTCACCCATCACCTACAATCCAGTTGCATCAGTGCGTTGTAAGATTTATCCATTTTGGGGGGGATTTAATAAGAGTTGGCTGCATTGGAGCACATTGTGTCTGGACGTTCTGAATGGCAATGTCTGGTCAATCTAGACATCAATGTTCAAGCCGCTCACCGTGCGCACAGTCTGGGAGCTAGACAATTACATCACATGACATTACATTATACAGCTTTACATTTTACTACTTTACATAACACCACACATTACATTTTATGAAACTACACACCACAACATTAATTCATAGCAATGCAATGTGTTACACTGCATTGCATACATTGCTGTATCACTGCATAACATTATACCATACTACACTACACTGCATTACACCGTACTTAATGGTATGGCTTGGCATCACCATACATTGCATTAAGTTGTGCCAAGTCGCTTCACAATTCACTGTCAAGCTTACATCCTGATTTAATGACACAGAGATCGCCAGACGGCCAGACAGACAAGACAGCAGATAAGACAGACAGAGACCAGACAAGACAAGACAGCAGAGAAGACAGACGAAACAGAGAAGGCAAGACAGACCTGGGCGAAGTATTCGTGTATTTTCGTTCGAATGAGTATCGTCGTTTGGTCTTGCGTCGGCCATCTTGCCATCTGGGTCGTAAGGTCGTCGTATTTGCCCTGGAGCAGCATCAACTCCGCGTTCAGCTTTCCAATGTGTTCCTCCAGTTCCACGAATTCCGCATTCCGACTCGTTCCCGACTGCGGTTCCGATCGACCGGCGCCACTGCTTCAAACAAATCACAAAGATACATTTATTATTATTATTATTATTTTTTTTCCTCAACCAAAACAAGACACAAACATGATACAATTATGGCAGTGAATAATACATTAACATGAATTTGGTGAAGAGGGGGAGACCCAGAAGGGATGTAAAATCCCGCTAATAGGGCCACCCATAATTCATGTAAAATATAAAAGAAAAAACATGACAGAACATTCAATTGCAGGAATAAAAAAAATGATGAGGAAGAGAGAAAAACAAATTAAGCAATCGACATTTCTGTATATAACGAGAAAAACAACTCTTAACTAATGACTTAACTAAAGACTTAACTAAGGGCTTGGCGAAACCACTGAGCAGAAACCTTAACCATTACATATGTGGGGTAGTGGGAGGATGTAATGGCGTCGGGGGTGTGGTCGGTGTCTTGAGTCTAATCCAGTTTTAATCTAATCTCATTACAACACAGCCATATAACTCAATGTAGCCTAATCCTCATAACAATACAGAGCTTCAAAACCACAATACATTAGCAATAATGACAGAACAATAGCTACAAGTACAATACAAATATGCTAGCTAATAACATCCATTGAGTCGTTTATCAGAAAAGATTTATGGTTTACTAGAAGTGAAGCCGTAATAAAAATCGTAATTTCATCCTTTACATAACACGCCACAGGCTGCTTAAAAGTCAACTAATTACAATGTATCGATAATCTCCAATTACAGCGGACCATAAAAGATTACTTGTACGTATAAAAAATTCAAATTTCTAACTTACGCCGCCATGCCTGCCTTCAAGATTTTCAACTCGTCGGAGAGACTCTGAAGAAAGTGAAAACAAAGACATGATAAATTGCACGAAAACAATTTTGATTGAATTTGCAAAATATACACAACATAAGTTTTGAGCTAATTGTGGCGAATGTATGAAATACAGATGTTGGAAGAAAACGAATGTAAAAGCGTACATTTGCTTTCTCGGCGAGAGCGCTCATCGAGTTCTGCATATCCAGTAGAACAGCCATCTGCTTCTGTTGTTCGGTCATCTAGAAATAGAAAGATGAACCACATTTAAAATTAAATTTAAAATTTATTTAAAATCTCCAGAAAAGTCCAAAGCAGTACCTCTCGAGAAAAGCTCATTCATTCATTCATTCATGTATTTGTAAATAGCACATCTGCAAGGAAACTATTCACTGTGCATTTGCAAATGGAGTAACAAAAGCTACACTTACCGTACTTACTTGCGCAATTCAAGAGGCAGGCCTTTCCATACCGTTGGGTCAACAACAGAAAAAGCAAGGCCTTGCACAATGGAGGTACGAGCACCCGGGACTGAGGACACTCCCATTCACACTGAGCGTAGGGAATGTCAATTGTTAAAATAATATCCCATACGGGATCGTGTATCAGTCTTGCAGAGCAGCTACCAAAATTTCAAATAAATTACAATCCCTACATTACATCTTCCAAGCTCTCCCATTACTTTACAACCTGGAATGGGATTCTCTTGACTATACGGCGCACGCAACACCTCCCAAACTTTTCTCAGAAGAAAGTTTTTTCGCTTGATCTCAGCCGGGAGCGCCTCTGAGTAAATGATTTGAAAGGGCGCTATATAAATTCTGATTGATTGACCGGTTGACTTTACGTGAAATACAACTGCATTCACGCGCACTACACACCAGATAGGCTCGGCCGTCGTCCGCAGATGCCTTGATCACGATCTTCTGCGTCTGAAGTTCGCGCTGAACGATCATTTTGACGAGACGATCGAGATGCGATCGGAACGCGGAGAGCGCTCGATCCTGTTCCGCCTGAGCCGTCTTCTTATGATCGTCGGCAAGAGCGAAGAACAGATCGCGTGTGTGTTTTTCCATATCTGCAATCGCCAGCAAGCTGCCCTTGCTGTCATCACAACCGCCTGGGTCAGTGGCCATATTGCCTGCACCACCCGTGTTTACGTCAACCGTGGTTCTGGTGACGACTGTGGCGGCCTCCATTTCCCTCTCCTTGCTCTACAAAATTAACAGAGGATGATGATTATTGTAACAAAAAAGTACGTCTAAATATGTTTAAAGGGATAAAAAAGTGAAGTCTCCCAACCACATCTATTCTGTAAAATCCTTTACCATGGCCAACCCATAAACAATCTCAAATTCTCCTTCGCATACCTTTGTAAACATTGCAAATTAAGTCATCCTCAACCACAACCAATTCCATTAAAAAAAACTTCCACAAGTTTTGCACGCATGCACCATTCTCCCCGACATTTACCTGTAAAGTCCCCCCAAGAATTCCTAAAAACTTCATAGCCAACAACAATGCACCCTACCACACAACCCTCCAAACAATGCCATCCAAACAAAATCGTAACTACTACAACCACTGCAAACAGCAGAAGTGGCTCCAAAACTAGCAAATGGCTCCTAAACAAAGTATAGGACTCGTGTTTCAGACTAACCTTTGCAAAGAGCAGAAAGAAGAACCCGGAGAATTTATCGTAAGCGGCTGAACTGACATCGGCGACGTCTTCTCTCTGACAGGACGCAGCGTACAGCAAACCTGTTACAATGCAGCGGAAGCACGTAAATGCAATTTACAGGTTTACACCTAATGTCTTGATAAATTCTAAATCTTGATTATGTATGCTTATTGCTGCAGCAAATCATATTTCAGAACAAACATAGATACAGAATAGAGTACTTCCCAATCGAAGTTAGGTACAGAATCAGGTGCTGACCATTGGAACGAAGACCTACAGAATCAAGTGCTCACCAAAGAGTAGAAGAGGCACAAGCAACAACAGAACGAGGCAGAGACAACCGCAACGACGTCTCGGCAAACTGGTTCTGAAACATGCAACGGAAGCAACATGCTCGTTAAATGGACGGTGTAACTGTAATTTCTAATTTATTTAGCATATTTTTATGGGGGACCTAGTCAGAACAGTTTTTAACTACGCAACAAAAGAACGATTGGAGAGAATTATTTCTAAATGCTAGCGATTAAATATATTATTTATTATTATAATTATTATTATTATCATTATTACAATCTAGCAAGTGCAAGATCACACAGAACTGTTAATCTGAGGCGGGGACAATCAACTGCCAGGCAAATAGCTGCTAGATATTCAAATCCTTGAAAACCATTTAATTTTAATCCAATTTTATATGGTGCCATAACACAATCATGCCACGCTACAACTTTAGGACTAACTGCAATTGGAAAACGTAGTCTTAATTCACGAATGAAATGACCTTAAGCAACGGTACAGAACAGGTAGCTAGAGGGAGAGATACACAAAGATACAAAAAAGACACACAAACAGAGAAACAGAGACAGATATAGAAACAGACAGAGAGCAAGAGAGAGACAGACTGACACAGACACAGAGAGAGCAAGAGAGACACAGACAGACAAACAGAGAGACAGACAAGAGTTGAGGACATCCAAATGAAGCTGCACGTCAACTCCTAACAAACCATTTCAGTTCTGAACTTCCTCAGACGTCATATATATTCAAATTTCGGTCGCTCTGCACAGCAACTTAAAACTGGAACAAAACCTCATTTCGTGGTCGACGTACCGTGACAAGACGGCCGCATCCGTCGCTCGAGTCGTCTTCGTCACGGTCGACTGGAGAATCGATTCAAACCATTGCCAGACGGTCGCGGATGATCGGCCTAGATATTAAAATTCAAATATATTTTGTCTATTCAATCATTCGCTCAATTATTTCTATAGCACCTCTTCAAGACAAGATTCTTCTTAACAAGTGGCTAAGAATAATCTTGCGCGTCTCATGACAGACAAGATAACAAATAAGAACATGAGAGAAAGAATGGGGGCAAGAGAAACTGGAGAATATCATAAGGAAAAAGCGGCTGAATTGGATGGGACACGTACTACGAATGGGCAAGGATAGGAGAGCCAAGCAGGCAGTGAAATGGATTCCCAAAGGGAAGCGTGGGAGAGGAAGACCAAGAAAGAATTGGAGGGAGACCATAGAAGAGGATCAACAGTGTCTGGAGATGACGTGGGAGGATGCGTTAGAGGCGGCGATGGACAGAGAATGGAGAAGCTGCGTTGTCCGATGTGCAGTCCTGCACAAGAAGGACTAAGGTCTAAGGTAATGTCTTCAAGGAAACTACTCATGGGCGCTCTCGATTCTAGCACAGCAAAAAAGAAGTTTCCATGCGTTTATAGAATGTATGCATGTCTGCACGCATGAGCACTTGTTATAATGCTTCCTCAAATTTTCTACTCAGAGGCGCTCCTGACCACATCGCTGAAACAGTGCAACTCCGTTTGAAATTACCCTGACGATTACCTGGATAGACGTCACATACATCGCCTGTGACGCACACAAAAAACAATCTCTGATTGGCTGAGCCTTTATATCCATTCAGTATCAGTCCAGATATAACCAACCTTGCTCACTAGTAGCCTTAGCAAGCTACCAGAACATTCAGTCCACAGCATTAGAGATCACACATAGATTTCCTTTTAAATGTCAACTTGATTTACTTACTCATAAGCTTTGCAGCCGATATAACTCCAAAGACAGCCCAGCTGCCCAATCCTACAAAGAAATACAACGTATGAAAATAGAAGTCTAAGAAACAAAGTCATAAAGAAAACAATGCTCTGCACATAAAAGACCATGGGTAAGTTTAAGTCAAGTTAAGGCAACTAAAAAACCTGAGGTGCTAAACAAAACGCTTTCGAATGCGCTTTCTATTTCTATTTACTCAACAATTTGTTCTGTCAGTCTGTCTTCTTCATTCTCTCTTCTCAAAAACCTGCTTCTTCTCAGGGAGACTTGCACACAGGGAGCGCTTCTGAACGGTTCACCCTACTAGAAGCACTTTACAAACGCTCAAATACAATACAATACAATAAAATCAAGACCCAACGCACCAAAAACCCATCAACATCACAGACCAGAATAGATCCCAAACAGAAAACTAAACTCATCAACAAATCTCGCAAAATAATCCGCAACAAAAGACTCAGAAAACAACAGCAAAAGACAATAGCAAGTCGCAACACGACAACAAAGCTAAAGCAATTGATGCAACAACCGAACTCTTCTCAACAATGATGGTTGCACTCACCAACGGGCAACGTGACGAGCACAAAACTGACAACGGACCACACGGCGTTACGGAGACTGCGCCATTTCGAGCTGGAAGCAAAGTGTCTCATGCTGGCTGTCGTTGTTGAAGTGGACGAAGCCGTTGTCCGTTGTCGCTTCGTTGTCTGGTGAGAATTATTGCTCATCGTTGATTTGGACAACATTCCTTGTAAAGAGAATTAACAGTTAGCATCAAGAATTAATTAACATCACTCAACTTAACATCTCTTAACATTACTTGAAAATATTTAACATAACTTAACATTACTTGAAAATATTTAACATAACTTAACATTATTTGAAAATATTTAACATAACTTAACATTACTTGAAAATATTTATAATAACTTAACATTACTTAAAAATATTTAACATAACTTAACATTACTTAAAAATATTTAACATAACTTAACATTACTTGAAAATATTTAACATAACTTAACATTATTTGAAAATATTTAACATAACTTAACATTACTTGAAAATATTTATAATAACTTAACATTACTTAAAAATATTTAACATAACTTAACATTACTTGAAAATATTTAACATAACTTAACATTATTTGAAAATATTTAACATAACTTAACATTACTTGAAAATATTTATAATAACTTAACATTACTTAAAAATATTTAACATAACTTAACATTACTTAAAAATATTTAACATAACTTAACATTACTTAAAAATATTTAACATAACTTAACATTACTTGAATATTTAACATAACTTAACATTACTTAAAAATGCTTACCATCACTTAACATTACTTAAAAAGTTACTTAACAACAGTTAACATTACTTAAAAATGCCTAACATCACTTAACATTACTTAAAAAGTTACTTAACATCAATTAACATTACTTTTATTTACCTAATATCAGTCAACATTACTTAAAAAACACTTAACATCACTTACAAACACTTAATGTTCAGTGCTTTACGACCTGCGCAACACAAATATTTCACTACATTACATTACAGTCCAAGGGAAAAGACTGCACAGTTTTCCCTCAACCTTTTCTTAACCCTCCAAGGTCACTTCCTCACTAGGTTGTTGATTCAAAGTCATGGAGTGGCTTGATAGCACACACAATATTAGCGCGCTTCCAGAATATAAAAAAAAATTATATAGCACCTTTGTGACAACAACAATGGCCAAGAGTCTGTTATATGTACCAAACTCAAACCACCGTGTAAGACAAGTTACGGCATTCTTTCTGGAAAACGGCTGAAATGATCTGAATGCGAAATGATTTCCCAGCCTTACTCACCGGTGGCCAGCGCAGACGTCTTTGAAATGGCTGTTCTTGGTAGATATGTCACAACCGTCCAACACACCTCAACCACCGTCACTAGAAACAAAAGCATAGGAAGGTACTTAAGGCAAGGTAGCATGTGGTAATGTAAGATAGCCCTGGAACAAATGGTAATGTAAGGAAATACATGGTAAGCCAAGGTAATATGGAAAAGTAACGTAAATCCAATAAACCCAGAGATCAGAATAAGTATATGATATGCACCCCTTCGCAGAAGGGGTGCGCTTGGATCTATTTGCATGAACTGCAACTTTTCAGGAGCGATTCAATTCACAAAGTCACCAAGGACAAACATCAGACTGAACCATCTTTGTAGAAAAGTGGAAAAAATTATAGCATAGCCACATAATATAGCATAGCTACATAATATAGCATAGCTACATAATATACAGCATAGCCACATAAAAACTGCTATGCAAGAGCCATAGCACATTAACACGAGGAACCAACCAAAGAATGATGAGAACTGATCAGCCAGGCGGTGGCGATGTTTGGTCGTGATCAGACGATGATCGAGAGTGGATTCGGTGTCAGACACCTCCAGAAAATCATCATCAACATCCGTCCCTGATGACAACAAATAGCAATTCAGACAATCGTAACTCAGTTAATCGAAATCTGGATAACTATAATTCGAGTAATTGCAATTCAGGTTACAAGCGTAACTTAGATAATTGCAATTCGAGAAATCGCAATTCAGGTAATCGTAACTTAGATAATCGCAATTCTGGTAATCGCAATTTGGGTCTCATCTCAACGGCAACCAACCTCCAAAACCATCCACGTGGTTCACACGCTCGAATCTTCCCAACACTCACCCTGCAAAAGGCAAAAAAATGAGGCCCGTCCCAAAAATTCCTCACAATTCAATGGCCAATACACAATGCACGCTACCACCCAACCCTCCTCTCCAGTCACACCCTAAACATACCTAAACATCCCACCCCACAAAAAAAGAGTCCATACCATGCATATTCCTCATCGCAAACGTGTTGTCTGAACGCCAGTTGCCCGACTCCTGCTGTTGTTGCTGCTGCTGTTGTTGCGACGTCAGAGTTCGACTTCTCAGCGTCATATACGTGTCACCAGATGTCGACTGTTGCGACGCCCACGACGCTCCAGTCGAGGTGGAGGTACCTCCTCCGTCACCGGTTCCTCCTCCTCTGATCCTTCCGACTCCGACAAATCCACTCTCTTCCTCCTCGTAGAATCCATCCGCTTCCAGGTTTCGAGTGACGGTTGTGTTTCGGCCACTTGTGGCTAATACACGCCACACCACAACATGCATATTCATACTCACCTGATGCATATTCATTCTTACTTGATGCATATTCATTTTAACCTGATGAATATTCATAATTTTAACCTGATGCATATTCATTCTACCCGATGCACATTCATTTTTAATACTGCATTTTCATACTTACCCTGAGCTATTCATTGCTTGATGCATATTCATTCTTACCTGTTGCATATTCATTTTAATGAGTTGAGTATTCATTCTCACTGTGCAAATTCATATTTATCCCATAATAAATTGCTCAATGTATATTCATTCTAACCTTATGCATATTCATTCATACCTGATGCAAATTCATTCTTACCCGCTGCATATTCATTCTTACCCGATGCATATTCATGTGTCTGGTGACTTGCGCTCTTACGCAGACCCTGTCGAGACATGTTTGGACTGATGTAATTGTCATTGACCGGCTGCTTCAAGTAGCTCCGGCTGAAACACGCAACAATTTACAGTACTACGCATTTTACCTTCCAATTGCAATGTCCTATTATAACAACAAAGCTGGGCATTTTCCATCTTTTCTTGACTTCGCTTCTCCAAAGGTTTATGAAATTTGATTTTAATTTAACTTCAACCATCATATCGAAGAAGGCGTCAAGACTCAAGAGTCACAATATCAGATAAACGTTTCTAAATTATTCATTACAAAGTGGTATCACAACAACAAAGCATATCCATGACAAAAGTAAATACACTTGACGGAATGAGTTGAGATAAGAGACATCAAGTACTGTTACAATCATTAATCACCAATCATCAAGAAGTCATCTATCATTCAACAATTTAGTCATCTAGAAGCAACCTAAACATGAATAATCTAATCATCTTAAATTTAATGATTCATCTAATCATCCTAAATCTAATTAATCATCTAATCATCTTAAATCTAATGAATCATCTTTCGTCCAATGAATCACCTGTAATCATCTTTTGTCCAATGAATCATCTTTAATCATCTTAAATCTAATGAATCACCTAATCATCTTTCGTCCAATGAATCACCTTTAATCATCTTTTGTCCAATGAATCATCTTTAATCATCTTTCATCCAATGAATCACCTAATCATCTACAATCAATTGCCTAAACTTAAAATAAACTATTCAACAATCATATAATAATCAATTATCTAAACATCAATCCCCAAATCATCTATAGATAATCTAATCATCTAAGGCTATAAAAGCAAGCACAAGAGGAAGCAATTTTCGGAAAGAGATCATGGACTCACGTTCTCGAGTAAGTGTAATCGGTCTTAGGAGATCTGAAGAAAAGATATTAAAGGAAGAAATTGAAGCATTTGGCAACTGGGGCGAAAACTTAATGGTTGCTAATCAATGTGTAATTATTATTATCACTATTATTATTATTATTAAGAAGTTTTTATATAGTGTCCCTTCACGGTTAGCTACTCAGAAGCGCCCCCAGCCCAACCACTGCTAAATAAGGCAGTTTTACGTCTGAAAGGACAACAGCGGTGCCACCTCTAGGCACAAGGCACAGCGCAACAATAGCCAATTCCAGACTCAAGAATGCCACTGCATTGTAGTAGTCCGTGAGCAAAGGACAAAGAGTTCGGCTTGATCAGTCAATCGGAGAGCAGATTACCTTTTTTATAATCAATTCACAGTGCATACCATTTTAAGCAAAGTTCAACATTGATAATTGATGTTGGAATGTTGTGGGAATTTAGCTCTGAACACCACAAGATAAGAATGATGAAATTCGGTGCCATCATCACCATGACTACCACCGAAAAGCGCTTGCACTGCAAATGAACTCGAGAGAAAAGGCAGGATTTTAGGTCACGGTAAGATAATGAAAGACTATTAGAGAGAAAGGTGGAGTGAACTGATGGTGGAAGTCCCTTCAATAGAGAGGGACCTATGTAGGCAAAACATCTTGATTGAGCCATGACAGTACTGACGCGGGAAACAGAAAGGTCAAGCTGATGAGATCATAAATTGAAAATCACCAAAACAATGACTATCACCATTCACCACCTTGACCATCATGATGACCACCCGCACAACTATCATGTATGTATGTAAGTATGCACATATATAAAGCGCATTTTAAAATCCCACAAAGGCAATTACCAAGACTGCAGTCACAACCATCATTACTACGACAACCATCATCACTACACAAGTAAGATTAAAACTACTATCACCGCCAACGTCATTGCAACTACTCTTTAATTGGACCACTAACTTCTATTGTATCGTTACCATAACGCACAATGCACCAAGTCAAATCGCAACGATTGACCCATAAACTGCAATAGATATCTACTCACGTTTCCCATGGATCTACTTCATAGTGCAACGAATTAGCTCCAGCCACCGACCGTCTTGTAACAACTTTCCTGTGCAAAGCAAAGAGAAATTAGTGCAATAAACAAGCGCAGGAATCAAGAAAATTTAGAGTTGGTGAGTTGGAAAAAAAGTAAATTTAGATTGATAGAATGACTCGCTTAAGCCAACCGAAAAATATTTTTCAAAAGCCCTGCTGAAATGGAAAACTCAATCTTCAAATCTCTACCCAGTTCGAATGCCTTGATCCATTTTGGCGCCTTGCGACCTTGGCGTTCTATTTTTAATCAATTGTTTTTAACAGAGCTGTATATAACACAACTATGATTAGAATGACAATGAAATCTGTGCATCACGAAATGATAAGAGATGCTGGGTTTTACTTTTGTTTTCGTTATAGTGCGTGGTTGTCATAATTAGGTCAATAGAAGGAATACTCATGTTTATAGTACACACTGTGAATTGGTCACCGTAACGGTTCGAGTCGTCCCTGCTCCTCTCCTCGACTCCTTATCCTCGACTGCAACCAGCTCCTGGCTCCTGCGACTGTCTGCTCCGTTAGGTCTTACGCTCCTGCGATCCATTGTCGCAAGAAAGAAATATAATTTAAATCCAATACAAATATTTATTCAATTTCAACGCGGATTCAGTGCTTCCCAAATATCGCTACACAATATTATCCGCCCTACAAACAAACGGACCAATCACAAGATCCGTTATAAACAAACGGCTCGCAGTGGACTTCTAATATCTGCTGTGATTGGCTGTAAATGTAGGCCCGCCACAATTTCTACAATTCAAGTAATTTAGTCACGCGATCCTAAATTCATAAAATTCCGCACACATAATATCATGCTATTATTACAGATCAGCTTGCGAAGGTTGCAAAATCAGTATCGATAAGACCCTGATGTCTCGTTATAACCCCCACCCTGCTAAAGCGTTACCCGAAACCAAGCGCAGTGCACCAGCTCATTATAAAACTAAACTAGTTTATGATTGCAATCTAGTGATCGGTGGAAACTTTTCGCACGAGACAACTATGTTGCATTATTCACGGAGGCTCGATAAACTTAGGCGAATAATTTTCAATGCCAGTTACAAAGGTCCAGCAAAATTATAATTATGAAAACGACCATAATCATTTCCCCCATATTGTTTGGAATATATATATATACAATTTATATATATATACAATTTATATATATATATATATATATATATATATATATATATATATAAGCGTCGGAGGCTTATTACAAGAATCTTATTTCTGGAATTCCTGTTTTTCGGATAGGTGAAGCGTCCGGAAAATGCTAACAAAAGTCATTAGGGGATTTTCGGTCAAAAGCAAAATCTCGTACAGCAAATATTTATCAGACAAACCAAATATTGACGCTACTTTAAGAAATTTGTACAAAACGCCAATGTCTGATTCGGCTAAGAATAATTGCTTTCTTACTTACTTATGTAGAACGTGTTATCTTTGGCTTAATTAATTGGCTGCGGTCTTTTCTTTGACATCTTTGGTCAAAAAGTTAATTACGATGAAAAGATTTCCGTAGTAATTCCATTGATGCGTGGCGCTCGCTGTCTTGGATTCACTTTCCACTCCACGTGTTGCTTCTGGTACCTTTTGTCACAGGTTTTGCGAAATTAAAGATGGTTAAACAAGTATTCAGCTATTTTAAAACCACTGCCTTGCCTCCTATATAATATGTAATTTTTTATGATTTTTAAGGGAGCTACATTAGCGTGGCAGCGTTGCTAGCGGAAGATGCTAAAGCTTTCAGTAAATTATTGCCAAGAAAATTTAAGAGTTGGAATAGGTCTTAGAGTTGGTTTATGAGTTTGGTTTTATGGCGTTCCGTTATAGTTTTTTTAAACTTTAAAATGGTTCTATTGTGAGTGGTGAATAATGTAGGTTTATAATTATTTATAGCCATCGTGGTAGGTGAATTCCACATCGTGACGAACAATGAGCGAACGTCCGTCTTCCAAATTAACGATTTTTACTCTTAAACAGTTGAACAGTTGAACTCGTTTAGCAGTAGGCCTAGGCTATAAGTAAGTTTTCTGTTTAATAAATGCAATTATTGCGTGTTGTGAGTGAATCTTTGTTCAAGTTTTCCGACTTGACTATCGCTTTTATTTTGCTTGCTTATATTTTCTAGTCATTTATTCCACGGATGGCCCCGACTACGGGGTCATGACCAAGCGTGATCTTATAATTTACAGGCACGTTTCTGTTACTGTTGTAGAATAATTAAGGCACTCCAGTTTTCGCTTCCGTATTAGTTAAGAAATTATTTCTTGTTAATTACTTTTTGAAAAGCATCATGTGACATGAAATACTTACTGGTCAAAGGGTGCCAAGACCCGGACCGTGGAGATTGAATGTGCAGAAGTTCCTACGGTATGATGGAGCACCACATGCATATTATCAGTGACTAAATTCCTGTTCAAAGCTGACAATATTTAGCAGCACTATTGTGGTAGTGCGCAAGATATGATCACACACTGGAATTCTAATCCATTGTATTGTATTGCATGTGATCATTTTAAAGCGCTACTCTCCAGGAAGAGCCTCACCGTTCTCTGCAATCACTCCATCCCTGGAGGCATCTTGCCCAGTGCGTGCCACCCCGAGAGGAAAGGCAAGATTTGAGGCTAGAGAAAGATGAGGAAAGATTACAAGATGAAAAGTTAGAGCAAATTGATGGGGAAAAGTCAATTCCATTGGGTGGACCTATAGATGCAGGCATATGACCTGGATTGAGCCATGGCTGTCTGTTTGTGAAACCTAGTTGAGATACAATAGGAAAAGTAAAAGTCAGGGTAAGGCTTTTAGCATATGAATTGAAACTTCATTAAGGAACCACTGTTGAAGAGTGTGGTCGTTCATTGTTGCATTGCTAAATTATTTTGTTATTATTGCTCTGATTGTAGGGTGTTGGGCCACGTTCTGGTGAGAAAAGAATGCATCCGGAAAGGTTGCGACTCTTAAATCATCAGCAGGAAAATGGTACAACCGAAAGTTTCGATAAATCAGACGTTGGCCTTAATTAATTAATTAATTAATTAATTATTAATTGAAGGCAGGATTTAAGTTGTTTAGAACAATCGGTTACATTAATTGTTCAGTATTATAAAGATTGGTAAACAGCTTGTTGAATAAAATGAAGTTTTGAACCTTGTTTCAATTGGGAACCAGCTTTTGATATCAAAATAATAATAATAATAATGGCGACAATTTCAGTACCGGTAGATGTAATTTGTTTAACTAAGCATGGATAGAACTTTGTGCTAGAAATGGCTGGCACCCGTGGTAACGCAGGCTATGTATGCTCTTTTGCTTTTATATACACATGTTAAGAATCTCTTGGAAGCCTCAAATATATGTAGTCCATGTGCAACCTAGGTGTTTAAAATGTTAGTTTAAACAAATTGGAATATTTTAAAAAGCTGCTCTTAATTTTGTAGGCATATATCGTAGACATATTCTCGTGGTTTTCTACAGTGCACAGGTTGAGTAAGAAAAAATCATAGTCTTACATATCTGGCTATTATTTCTTCATTTAATTAGCACTGATTGATTGATGCCTAAGCACAAATCGATTTTACTGTGCAATGGTCAATGAGGGATTTACTGTAGGTGTGTAGCGTTACGACAGAACTTTAATACAGAAGATTCAAACTCGTACCCTCAGCGTAACAAGCTGTTAACGCTAACCAATGATCTTCCGAGCCCTACATGTATAGGATTATACTGCCATACGTGTAAATAAGTTTCAATTGCCTTTTGATTATTTGTTTTAATTATTTCTTTTAATTATTTACACAGGAGACTGTATTGAATGGGCGTGGAGTCACATGAGACAAAGCATAGAAGAAACGTTGCAACTGGTAGACGCCTCACCATTAAACGTAGACGATTATCATTTCAGTGAATATTTATCGTCGTGTAACACCCACGATATCTGTTCGGAACTGTGTAAGCGCATGTGGGCGCTCCTAAGGCGTGTCGTACAGGACCTTAGGAATGCTGCACGGTGTCTGGATGGTTCGAGACTTCTTGAGTTTCACAGAAAAGCGTGGAGTCTCTACGAGTCGCTTCAGCGTAACGTGTGCGTATCACAGCTCGAGCTGCACCACTGTTCGCTTTTGCCCAAACCGAAACCCGCTCTCCTACGTTCGTTGATCGCGAGGATCTGGGTGCAGAACTTCCATGAACAGGTCAACGAGAATATCACCGCCGCCCTCCTAGACTTGACCGAGCAGAGTAGAAATGGAGATGTTGTCGACGCAACTCTGATTGAGTCGGTTTTCTCATCGTACTCTTTCCTGGGCAATCCTCACTGCCGTAGGGACGGACCCGATGTCTACGTTCAAGAACTTAAGGAAAGGATACTTGTGCAGACCAGGGCTTGCTACAAAAATAAAAGTTACAAGTACTTGCAGAGGTTCAGTTTCGACGATTACATTACGCAAGTTGAAGATTGGTTGAAATACGAGCAGATTGTCTGCACGCTGCTTGCGCCGTTTGGTGTAAATACTTTAGAAATGTGTCGGACTGCTCTGATAAAGGATCACTTGGTGGTGATTCGTAGGGAGTTTCCTCGAATACTGCAGACAGGTGACATACATCATCTTGGCTGCTTCTACTCTCTTGTCGCTCAGTGCAACGACGTACTTGAAGATATCCAGGATTTGTTGGCTGATGAAATACGCAGGCGGTTTGTGCTGCTCAAGAGCGAGGCTCAAACATGTGGTTTGGTATTTCTGGAGGCGATGAACAACGCGTACAAACAAATCGAGGCATTTGCTGGTTCGCATGCGCCAAACCTGGAAACCATGAAGAGAGTAGTCGAAGAAAACGTTGAGTTGTACTTTTACGAGTATGGTATCGAAGCTGTCGATAGCTGCAAGAACGTGGCCATCAACAATCCCTGCGTTTATGTTCAGGCATTTCTAGAAAGCAGAAAACGATTCGGAAGCATGTTACACAGCTATCCAAGATTTTACTACATGAACAACTGCGTGGAAAACGCGTGTAAGAAACTTCTCAACGAAAGCGCCGTATCGAACTCTAAACCTGGCGGTGCAGAAGGACTTGTGGCCCAGCACTTGGATACGTTGCTGAGAAGAAACGAGTATGATAAACTTGACAGCGTGGCGATCGTTGTGCAATACCTCAGAGATGTAGATGCCTTTGCCAAGTTTTTCCGCACGCTGTTTACAAAACGTTTTCTATCGCGTCATTTTAGCGTAGACGACCGAGTGGTAGAGTTTTTCTCAACGTTACAGCGTTGCTATGGTATCGAAACCATGAAACACTTCCAACACATGTTTACCGATGTTCGTAACTTCCAGATATTGAACAAAGAGTTCCGGGTATATCCAACATACGTCGATCCCGGCTTCGAGTTCTCGGCGTGCGCTCTGCGTCTCGGTGCTTGGCCTATCACACCGCAGATCGCACTGTGCACGCTACCAGTTGCTCTGGAAAGAACCCTCGTAAGATTCACTGAATTCTACAAGTACAAACATGGCAGTCGAAAACTCGTGTGGTTGTACGAGACGTCAAAAGGTGTTCTGATGACAAACTGCTTCGGGAGGCGCTACATGTTGCAGGCCACGACACTTCAGATGGTCGTTCTTCTACAGTTCAATGACTTTGATAACATCCGGATTCAACAGTTGCACGAACGCACTCGGCTGGACATGAACATTTTGCAGTATGTAGTCAAGTCTTTACTGAAGGAAGGGCTGCTGCTTTACAGCGGCGAAAGTGACTTCTCAACAACTGACTTCAAATCGGACGCTTTTATTTCGGTTAATTCAGAATATAAAAGTGAGAAAGCGGTTGTCAACATTGCTCGGGGTGTACAGTTGAGGCGGGAGGTGAAACGCGCTGAAACGGAAGTTCGTGCAGAGAACAGCGTTGATCGGAAGAGTGCAGTTGAAGCGGTCATCATGAAAGTGATGAAGGCTTTTCGAACGTTGCAATATGACGATCTCGTTGCAAAAGTTCTGTGTGAGATCGTCTGCTTTACGCCAACGATTCCCACGATCAGGGTTTGCGTCGAGAACCTTTTGGTGAGGGATTTTATCGGTAGAAGTGCTGGACAAGAAAACACTTATCACTACGTGCCGTAGTCGACCGACACTAATTCCAAGATATTACACAGAGATATTGATACGTGGCTTTGTATTATGCAAAAGTATTCCAGAGTAGAGTTTTAGGACTGGGTTAAATTAGCATTCCAACTAAATCCCAAGATTTTTTTTGGAAAACTAGAAATGCCACAAGAATTCGATAGTTGCTATAGCAAAATGCTTTGACGAAGTTCTTTCATACTTTCTTAAATGCTGTGATATGATATTAAAATTAAGTTAACTGATGACTTTGTGTATCTAGGATTTGTTGTCTAACAGTTTGTGCACATCAGTTCGTTACAGTGTGGTATTTCGCTTAGTAGTGATTTAGTAGTCCACGGATTCCTTTAACTTTTATGGCACTAGAGAAACGACCAAAGAATTTTGGTTAGGATTGTTGTATGTTTGGAGTATCGCGGTAGCTCTGGCTTCCAAGCGACTGTTTATGCAGAATTTGCTATCTAGAGTCCATCGAAGATGTCCCTAATCCAACGGCGTGTTGTTGGTCTGTATTCCAGCTCTACATACACATCCAACTCCAAGGATATAAGTCTATTATGGACGCTGAATGAGCCGTTTGGGAGTATATACTATCTGCCAGTATCTGGTGTATGTGGGGTGCTGAAATGATTGGATTTGTGACTGGTTTTGCAACGGCTGAAGGCAAAAAGAAGAAACTAATCTAATTGCTTATAACAATGGGTGGAGACTAAGGTGACTGTCCTACCAACGTTTGTGGTAGGAGGACGGAGATGCTTATATCCTCCCAATATTTCATAAATACATTGTAAATTTCTAGAGTACTACACACTTTTTTTATCCAAAATGAGCAATTTTGCTAAGATGATAGCTTAAAATGCTGAATGAAACGAAATTATGTATAATGGGGAGGAGTCATATCCTCTGCTCGTTCGTTCCCCGCCCCAGGCTATCCGTCTATGTTTATAACGCAGATTTTTCAAGTTAATGACAAAGTTTGTTCTAAGCCTTTAATCCATGAAGCCGTTGAACATCAGTGTCACGAACATTGAACAGCTGTAGATAAGGCTACTTACTTACTCTATTTCCTGGAATAAAACTCATGAATATTAATTTTATGGCGACCGCCATCTAAAAATAGTACAGGCCACGCCTACTAAGAAGGCCTTGCGCTGTTTGCCCGCGCCTCCGCCTGGGCTAATTATAGACGTCGTAGGAGAAGCCTGATAGGCATTGGGTCAAAGCTACGGAGCAGCGTAAGTGACCTGTTTCTCGAATGATATTATTTCTACACAGCCAAAATGGCGAAGTTGAGGGATTTAGCACATTCGCACTCGCTTAGCTCTGACAATATCGGAAGGGGTAAAAACTCGATTCCAGATCAAGATCCAAAGGGTCAGACGTGCAAGCACCAAAGTTTAATGTTATTCGCATGAAAGGTCGTTGATTCAGGAAAAATTAGGGGTATTATGCATAGGGGGTGTTTGAACACTCCCAAAATTAAATCATGTAAAATTTTTATTGGCCATCCAGGACCCGCTTTGAGGGCTCACGACGCTTCTCCAAACCCATTAGACAGTTGATATGGCTGCTTAATTGTGGGCTTGCACACGGTTGAGTAAGGACCCCCCTCCAAAAAATCCTGGATACGGTCTTGCTATCGTGTGTGCAACGAGTTTTGCTGTAAGAAACTGATTTTACCTGGGCTCAGCAGAAACGGGAACAAATGTTTCGAGAACTGACGTGTCACTTTTGAGACACCGTATCCTATTCTAGATCGCAGACCAATAGCGTGGGCCAGCGCAGAGCTGCGGCGTCAAGCCCAAAGAAGTTGTTGCCCTAGCCCACAGACAGTCATTTTGGCCCGCAGATTGGGGAAGGGCAAGCATCTTGTGTAGGGTTGCCACTCATAGCTTTTTCCACCTAGATCTAGTTTTTTCGGTCGTTTAGTTTTCTAGGTTTTTATGGTCATGGCCTAGCTTTTTTCTGACATTTTGCGTACAAATTAAATTTTTTAAAGTGAAAATGCACAAAAGACGTAAGAAGTCGATAATTTTGTGAATTTGGCCAAAAAATTGTAAATTTTGGAGCAAAAGACTGAAAAAGAAAGTCATCAGAAATTTTTGGGGAAGGAAAAAAAGAGAAAATTTTAATCATCGGCGATTTTAAAAAGATCGTCAGAAATTTCAAGCCGGAAAATTAGAAAATCTAGGTATTTTTAGAGAAATCGTCAATCTAGCCTTTTCTAACCTTTTTCGACCAGATCTGAACTTTTTCAAATTCCAGAGTGGCATCCCTGATCTTGAGAGAAAGGGACCGGATAGTAACGCCATGCATAATTAGGTGCGAGTAAAGTTTCCCCGTTTTTGGGCCGTATAGATACTATAGACTAAGCCTATAGTCTATCAATTTCAAGTTATGTCCTCGCTGAATTCGTACCAGGCCTACGCAGGCCTAACCCAAGAAATGCGTTGAATACTTAACTAATGAAGCGCTAGGCATAGAACAGGGTGAGAATTGCGGGTGGTTGGAGATTCAACCCCCAAGTCTTTCTTAAAGCCCATAGTAAAAGTCTGTTTTTCACAACCTGATTCCAAGTGGATCAAAGTCCAAACCCCTCACCCAATTAGGTTTCCACAATTCTCACACTGGCATGGATTGTTGTAGACTTGTAGTTGTGTCGCAAAACAAATTAAATGACCATAGCAAAATATTCTCGAAAAGGCTGCAGATGCACTGCTTAACTTTCGAGTGGCGCTTTGGAAATCTAGAAATATTTAGCAAGAAGCAGAGTATGTGCCGACCTAACGCCTCTTTAAGGTGCACGCTGTGTACTAGGCAAAACCAGTAAAATGTGAAGCTAAAAACGCCGAGTTCTTTTGCATGTAGTTGGCCTATGATCGTTACTATTTCGAGGCAGGTAGGCTACATAGCTATGATGCGCCGAGTATTTGAATAACCATGCATGCATTGCTCGTCGCTCCGCCTTTTCTAGTGAATTTTCTTGTCAGTCTCGTTAAGACTGTCTGTTTGTCTGCCTGTCTGTCTGTCTGTCTGTCTCGTTGACTCTCGACCCCGATCTTCCCTGCTAGGCCCTAGCCGTTTCCTCTCGCTACTCCAACTCTCTCAATCCGTCTGCTGTAATTTCCGTCAGTCCTTCTCCAGTTTGTCTGGGTCTGTCTCGCCATCCATCCACCCATTCATCCATCCAGCCATCCATCTGCGCCTCTGCCTTCTCAACCTTCCCTTCCCCTTCTCTACCACTTCTGGTCCCAACCAGGCCGCGCCGGTAGCTTACTCCTCATCCATCTAAGGCCTTCGCCGCGACTTATATGGGTGCGGCGACCACGCTCTCGGTAGTCTAGTACGAGGCAGGTCGGCCTCCCAGCCAGGCCGGCAGCCCAAGCAACCTCGGCCCGTCCCCCCTCCTCTGGCCGGCTTCCCCTCCGTTCAGCGCCGCGGTTGTATGCCGTCGAATAAAAGCAAATGCTGCGTTAGTTTGGCTGTCAGTCGGTCTTTCGGTTGATTTCACGGTTCTTGTTGCTTGTATTCGAGAGAAAACGAAGTAGCCGTCATCATGTGCGACGAAGAGGTCACCGCTCTGGTTGTCGACAACGGATCCGGAATGTGCAAAGCCGGATTCGCAGGCGATGACGCTCCAAGAGCCGTCTTCCCATCGATCGTCGGCAGACCACGTCATCAGGTCGGTAGACATGTTTATATTTCGCCACTTTTATAAATTGGTCAGTCTCGTATATTGTAGTGTGATGCACTGCAATGACGACAATTTCTAAAGAGCACCACTTTATGGACTCACTTCACCTATCTATCTATAGGGCCTATGCGAGGAATTCATAACGCTCCCCCCAAGATATATATAGCCTATTTCTACTCAGAGGTGCTCCTGACACAGGCGCGCCTAAAGAGAAGTCTTGAGTAGGCCTAGTTTATATAAAGAGTTAGAGAAGTCTCGCCTTCATTCTTCAATCGTTCTTATGCAAACGCCTATCCGAGCTATTATCTATCCATTTCTTTTATAACACCCATCCGTCCATCCATCCGTCAATCCATCCATCCATCCACTGTTTCATCTATTTCCACTCACCCAGATAATTATCATCGAGCAATCATATCTGTGTATCCTGTCATCCATGATCCAATCCACTTCTACTCATTCAATCAACCACGCATCCAGCAATTCCAGCATCCATCCATTTCATATCTGCGTCTTTTAGTTTTAATTCTTGATCCCCGGATGGTCGCATATACATGTAGCACTGTTCCTTATATATAATATCATATCATCTCCGGTGCCTATATACGCTAAGTAAACGTGGGACCTGTTGCGTTTGAAATGCAGGGTGTGATGGTGGGTATGGGTCAGAAGGACAGCTACGTAGGAGACGAGGCCCAGAGCAAGAGAGGTATCCTCACCCTGAAGTACCCCATTGAGCACGGTATCGTCACAAACTGGGACGATATGGAGAAGATCTGGCATCACACCTTCTACAACGAGCTGCGTGTTGCCCCAGAGGAGCACCCAGTCCTGCTGACCGAGGCTCCCCTCAACCCCAAGGCCAACAGGGAAAAGATGACCCAGATCATGTTCGAGACCTTCAACTCCCCAGCCATGTACGTCGCCATCCAGGCCGTGCTCTCCCTGTACGCTTCCGGTCGTACCACCGGTATCGTCCTCGACTCCGGCGATGGTGTCACCCACACCGTGCCCATCTACGAGGGTTACGCCCTGCCCCACGCCATCCTCCGTCTCGACTTGGCAGGCAGAGATCTCACTGATTACCTGATGAAGATCCTCACCGAGAGAGGCTACAGCTTCACCACCACGGCCGAGCGTGAAATCGTTCGTGACATCAAGGAGAAGTTGTGCTACGTCGCCCTTGACTTCGACCAGGAGATGGGAACCGCCGCCTCGTCGTCGTCCCTCGAGAAGAGCTACGAGCTTCCCGACGGTCAGGTCATCACCATCGGAAACGAGCGTTTCCGTTGCCCAGAGTCCATGTTCCAGCCAGCCTTCCTGGGTATGGAATCTGCTGGTATCCACGAGACGACCTTCAACAGCATCATGAAGTGCGATGTCGATATCCGTAAGGATCTGTACGCCAACACCGTCATGTCCGGAGGCACGACCATGTTCCCAGGTATCGCCGATCGTATGCAGAAGGAGATCACGAGCATGGCTCCGAGCACGATGAAGATCAAGATCATCGCTCCACCCGAGCGCAAATACTCCGTATGGATCGGTGGATCCATCCTGGCTTCCCTGTCCACCTTCCAGCAGATGTGGATCAGCAAGCAGGAGTACGACGAGTCCGGCCCATCCATCGTCCACAGGAAGTGCTTCTAAAGCGTCACGGTTAGCGTTCGAATCACTTGCGCCCACCTCTACTTGCACCCGAGCGATTAATCAACCGATTAATCGACCGATTATTTTCGTTGCGCCCACCACTAGATCAGTTTAGTTGAACCTTTCGTTTTATTTTCAGCGTCAGTAGGTCTCGACGAAATGGTCCTTAAAAGTCGACGATTTACTTTCTAGTTTGGTTCTAATTTCCTACTAAAATGAAAATGCGGGATTCTAGTCGAACTGTTAGGCGCTGTCTACTAATGTCAAGGCTGTTGCACGCTCAAGTAGCACAATGAAGCAATAAATTTTTAATTTATTAGAAGCTTTTCGTCTCTGTAATTTAATTGGTACACACACACACACACACACACACACACACACACACACACACACACACACACACACACACACACACACACACACACACACACACACACACACACACACACACACACACACACACACACACACACACACACACACACACACACACACACATACACAATTACACACACACACACGGACTTTGTATAGGATTATTCCTGGTAATATTTTTTAGATGCAAACAATCTGCAGGTCACGTTTAGTTTGGGAAAAATCCAAAAGATGAAAACCCAGATTGCTTCATAGCAGCCTGTTTCACACACAGCTGCTGATAAACATGTCATCAACAGTGTCCAATATAAATTCTTGGCAGAGCAGTTTAACAGCAACTTCATTTAAAAGCTTGTCAGGTGACAAGACTTTTCCATTATGCCAATAATATTATTATTAATTTGTAACTTGTACGGTGCCAGTATCTGTAACGGAATGCTAAGACCACACTATGGCTCGATTGTTTGGGTGGAATTATATTCCAGATCTCAGAGCGGAGATCATGTTACTCATTAGCATACTATATTCCTATTCGCTGCAATGTAGGTTATTGACCTATATGTCACCAATCAACAAGTCGAATGTTTTATATAAAAAATAATATTAGCATATGAATATTAATATATGTCAACATGTACAGCACACAAAACCTTTCTCTAAGGGTTTGGGATAATGTTTGATTTAACACAATCTTCTATTAAATAGCCTTACCTAAAACCAGTACTGATTACAGTAATTTGAGGGATATAATTTTAATATCTACCCTCCCGCGTTGAATTCTTTAGTTCTTGTAGTCATTCACCACCGGCCAGTCTTCATCTTACTCTCATCAAAGGCTGATCTCCAGGCTGTTGGCATCTTTTCTCCTTTGTGGATAATTGTCGGACTTTTCTTCTCGAATGTTGAATTTCTTTGCGGTCGCTGCTTACTGTTTGAACAGTTCCTGTTCCTTATCGTATTTACCAACTACTGCGACTTTCATTTACAGTTCGAAGTAGTCTCTGTAGATTATTTATCGTTTCGCAATGTCACGAGATGTAACTTCGTTGATCTAAGGTATACGCTGTAAACTGCAACGCATACACGCTCTTACCGGTAAGTACAGCGCTATATCGATCGTACGTTACACTCGTTGACCTTCATTATAGTCCACACCTTAGGACACTAAGCGTTCGTTATTCGGCTTCCAATCGTCCCGAATGTCACGAAATCACACGATAATGTTCGACAACAATTACCAACTTCTTGCGATCGCTCAAACCTCCGCCATTACGTCCTTCTTCTCCAGCCTCCCTAGATGCTCTTTGCGCAGGCGTAGCAGACGATCCTTTTGTTCGCCTCCCATTGGCTGACTGACCGAATGTTGCTATATCTCGAAATGTTTGCCCCTGTTTAATATATATTTTTGCCCCTAAGTACTGGTTCTAGTACTGGTTAATTAATTAAACAGAGCAATGTGAAAGTTCTGAATCAAATCATTAATTAATCATTAACTAGGGCCTCTTCCTAACTTAACATGTGTAATTAACATTCAACAATATGTATAGCAGGGTAAGAACGTATGGGTGGGATCAAGGATATCGCTACAACAATCCCCCACAAATTAAAATTTGCTACAAATTTTCTTTTCAATATCCTTATTAAAACTACCCATACTTCTTATAATAGCCTACTCCTACTACTCAGTCATTTACACTAGCACTTACACTAGCTATAGCTATGTAACTATGCAACAACCTACTCAACATTAACATTTAACATCTATTGTGATAATTCAACTTGTATCACCTTTACCGTACCTATACTTGTAATTTACATTGCATTTACACTGATTCTCCTATCTACATGTCTAATTCTACTTACTCTAATCCTCGGCTTAAATAGTCAGCCACTACATTGTCACTACCTTTGAGGTATCTAACTCTAAAGCTGTAGTTCTGAAGCATTAGGTACCAGCGCATTACTCTAGCATTTCTTATGTTACCAGTCTTTAAGTATTGCAGTCCTAAGTGGTCAGTCTCTTCCTTTGGTCTGATCCTATCTTATTTATTTTCCTTCTACTCAACATAACTCGCTAACTTACCTTCAACAATAACTCAACTTAATCTCATAATGTATTATATTTACATATCTACTTACTTAACTATTCTATACTTACTACTATTAACTTCTGTTCGCAGGACTTCTGCTCTTCTTTGGACAGCTCGTCCTTCATATTACTTTTCCTCAAAACTCCCTACACTCACATCTCCGTTAGTCCTATACCTAACACTACCTTTAGGACATGACCTTTCTCTGTCATTCCATGACCTACTTCTCCACCTATTCATATCATTGCAACCTCCATAACTCTTATTTTGTATTCCTCCAGACTGATCAGCTGGTTCTTCTCTGTACCACGGTCTATTATTTCTCCCATTATATCTGTATGCGTTCTTCCTATTCCACCTTATATCTCTACTATCCACATTTGGACTCTCTTCGTATTCTCCGTATCTCCATTCATTCGATCTCCTAGACTGGTTCACATTTCGCTTATTTCTGTTCTCTTCCTTTCTCCAGTCAACTCTTTCTTTCCAACATTTACTCTGATTTCTACGACTGTCACTTAACTCACTGCTTCTGCCCGTGATTAAGTATCTATCATGTGTTTCTACCAATCTCAGTGGTTTATTTCTAAAGGTCTTCTTTACTGTTTCACCTTTTCGCTCTTTTCTATCTTTGTCATGTGTACGTGTACCGTACCCGGCTAATATCCCTTTCACAGGCCCCTCTGCCTTCGACTGCTCTATGGTATTGAATCTATATGCTGTGTCCAGACCAGTATCCGACTTTTCTTCAAGTGTGTCACGTTCACCTCTTAGCAGATTATCTTCTTCGAACGTCACTCGTTTACGCACTGTCTCCTCAACATCACCAGCGACTACCTCCTCACTAGCATCGCCCCTTGTGACATCATCCTCATGGGTATTCACTCCAACGTCGTTGACCCTGATTTCATTTGTACACCCAATTCCTTTTGGTTTCTTCTCGTATAAACCGGGATTTACTATCAGCTCTTTGACCAAGTTCTTTATCACTAATGCCTCTGCTTTCCCTTCAAATTCTTTACTCTTGATGTCAATCCGAGCTGTTGGGTATTTTACTTTGGTTCCATTAGCAAATCTGCAAACCATTTTACGTCCAGTGTACTGGTAAGGTTTCTCTAAACCCTTTCTAATGGCAACACATGTTGCACCCGAATCATTTAGTGCCTTCACCTGTTTCCCATTCACCAACGCCATGCTCGTATAAGCCCCCATCGTTTCTGCTCCTTCAGCTTCATAGCACGATATGGTAACCTCATGTTCCACATCTTCCTCTTCTCTATCTTCAAAACACTGCATAGTGGCGACCGTATGTGCCCTTGCGCCTGGTCCCATCTTATCGCATTTTGATGCATAATGTAACGTAGATCCACAATGGAAACAGCCTCCTCTTGGATCTTCTCTACCAACTTCCCTCCGTTTACTATTCCTGAAATCCCATTCATTTTTGAACCGACCTCTATCTTCGTACCTGTCCTGTTCTCTGTTCCTATTCCGTCCAAGACTACTACTTCTATTCTCACTATTACTTCTTGCAAATTCTCTTGAACGACCTTCAGGTTCAGTGTCTCTTTCTTTGTGAATAGGTGTCCACTTCCTCTCGCTAATTTCTCTAGCCTCCACATAATTCTGTGCCTGTTCTAGCAATGTTTCCAGATTTACCTTTCCCTTCTCTTTGAGAAAGCATCTCATCTCATCATCACATGTCACTAAGAACTGATCACGCAATACCAGTGTCTCTAATCCTTTATAATCATTCTTGAATCCAGCCATTGACAACCACTGCCTCAAATATCGTCTCAATCTCTCAACATACTGAGTTACAGTTTCGTCTGTGTCACGTTTAGAAGAGCGAAACTTTTTTCTATACCCATTTTCCGTGAGCTGGAATCGTTTCAACAGTTCCTCTTTTAATTTCTTGTAATCTTGTGCTTCATCTACTTCCAACCTCTCGAAAACTTGCAATGCTTTTCCGTCTAAGGATTTCACTAGTGTTAATGCCCACATTCGTTCTGGGACTTCATATGCCATGCAGGTCCTCTCGAAGCGTAGTAGATAAGCATCAAGACAATCTCTGTCTTCCCTAAATACTGGCATCTTCACATTCTTGGCATTATTATTCTGTCCACTGGTTTCCCTATTATAATCATTTCCAATCCAATCATCTCTATCGCCTTGTCGTCTTTCTTGTTCCAGTTCTTTAAGTCTAATCGTTTTCTGGTTGTCTAATTCAATCCTCTTCAGATTGGCTTCTCTCTCTTCAGAACTCCTCTTTTCTTCCATCTCTAGCTTTCGTAACTCTAATTCCTCATTACGTCGTTTGTCAGCTCAGCTATCTCTTCTTGACGTCTCTTGTCAGCTTCTCGTTTCTCTTCTTCGCGTATTTTGTCAGCTATTTCTTCTTGACGTCTCCTGTCAGCTATTTCTTCTTCGCGTATTTTGTCAGCTATCTCTTCTTGGCGTCTCTTGTCAGCTTCTCGTTTCTCTTCTTCGCGTATTTTGTCAGCTATTTCTTCTTGACGTCTCCTGTCAGCTATTTCTTCTTCGCGTATTTTGTCAGCTATCTCTTCTTGACGTCTCTTGTCAGCTTGGATCTCTTCTTGTCTCTCTCTGACAAAATCCCTAAGCCCTTGATCCGAATAACCAAGGTCCGATCCAACTTTAATCCACTTTGCGAATTCCGCCGCCATTTGTCAAAGTTTAATTATCTTATAGACAATTCTGCGCTAGAAAATTTTCTAAAGCGCTATTTAAATTTTCGCGGTGAATCAGTTCAACCTTAGACCTGACCTCTTTGTCAACCAATAACAGTCAGTATAATTGAACTACCAGCTACGTCACACCTAATTAATATTCAAACGGCGCTTGAAGCTTATACACACGTGAGTCAAACTAATTTCTATCGTAATTAAACTATGCAGTCTAATACTTCTTAGATCCCTTAGATTTACAGTCTAAAATTGTTCTAGATCCCTCGGACGAAGCCCCCAGTTTTGTAACGGAATGCTAAGACCACACTATGGCTCGATTGTTTGGGTGGAATTATATTCCAGATCTCAGAGCGGAGATCATGTTACTCATTAGCATACTATATTCCTATTCGCTGCAATGTAGGTTATTGACCTATATGTCACCAATCAACAAGTCGAATGTTTTATATAAAAAATAATATTAGCATATGAATATTAATATATGTCAACATGTACAGCACACAAAACCTTTCTCTAAGGGTTTGGGATAATGTTTGATTTAACACAATCTTCTATTAAATAGCCTTACCTAAAACCAGTACTGATTACAGTAATTTGAGGGATATAATTTTAATATCTACCCTCCCGCGTTGAATTCTTTAGTTCTTGTAGTCATTCACCACCGGCCAGTCTTCATCTTACTCTCATCAAAGGCTGATCTCCAGGCTGTTGGCATCTTTTCTCCTTTGTGGATAATTGTCGGACTTTTCTTCTCGAATGTTGAATTTCTTTGCGGTCGCTGCTTACTGTTTGAACAGTTCCTGTTCCTTATCGTATTTACCAACTACTGCGACTTTCATTTACAGTTCGAAGTAGTCTCTGTAGATTATTTATCGTTTCGCAATGTCACGAGATGTAACTTCGTTGATCTAAGGTATACGCTGTAAACTGCAACGCATACACGCTCTTACCGGTAAGTACAGCGCTATATCGATCGTACGTTACACTCGTTGACCTTCATTATAGTCCACACCTTAGGACACTAAGCGTTCGTTATTCGGCTTCCAATCGTCCCGAATGTCACGAAATCACACGATAATGTTCGACAACAATTACCAACTTCTTGCGATCGCTCAAACCTCCGCCATTACGTCCTTCTTCTCCAGCCTCCCTAGATGCTCTTTGCGCAGGCGTAGCAGACGATCCTTTTGTTCGCCTCCCATTGGCTGACTGACCGAATGTTGCTATATCTCGAAATGTTTGCCCCTGTTTAATATATATTTTTGCCCCTAAGTACTGGTTCTAGTACTGGTTAATTAATTAAACAGAGCAATGTGAAAGTTCTGAATCAAATCATTAATTAATCATTAACTAGGGCCTCTTCCTAACTTAACATGTGTAATTAACATTCAACAATATGTATAGCAGGGTAAGAACGTATGGGTGGGATCAAGGATATCGCTACAGTATCTAAGGTCAGCGACACTCCAAAACCAAGCCATTATCAGGGCAACATATTCACAAACCAACCATTTTCAACTTGGGCCATAGGGTCAAGAGTTTAATTAGATAGGTCGAGTCAGAACAACAGGTCAAACTGAATGACAAGAATTTACATTTAAAGTATTTTCATCAAAATCCCGTTTATAACCACAGCACTTAACATGATATCTTAAATCGTATACAAAAACCTTTTATTTTCATTTATGAAATTATTACAGAATTTAGAAGACATTGTTCATTGCCATAACCCTAAGTTTACCCAAAGTTGTGTACATCAGAACTCGGTATGTTGATACTGAATTCACATTAAATTCACTTAACAAAACTACTTAGAACCATGACTAAAATAATAACTAAATATTGTGATTTCATTAACATTATAAGAGCTCTCAAACATCATCTTAACAAGATTACGCAGCAGTGAGTTCAAAACTTGTGGTATACTATGAAATTCTGAGCTTTCAGTAGTCTAAGGTTTCAGGGCAAAGTTACTTATATACGGTATGTGCTGTCAAAGACAAGGCAATGTTTACATCACAGCAGTTGCGAGTCCAAAGTTTCCTGGTAAAATTTACCCCTACATGCATGTTAAAATATGGTATGGTTCAACAGCACAATAACTCAATAATCAAATACCTCTTTTAACAATAGTTCTTCGAGGTATTGTCCTGCAGCGGTTAAACCAAAGTGGTTGTACCAGTTTCCTGGTAAAAATTACCGACATACACGTCAAAGTACGGCTTGGCACAATGTAGAATAATGGGTAAATAATTAAATACTTCATTTAACAACAATTCTTTAAAGCATAGTCCTGCACCTGCTACATGAAGACAGGAGTTTCCTGGTAAAAAAGTTACCGGCACATTCTCTGCCAACGTATGTTAGAGTACAACGTAACACAACAAGTCAATAATCAATAAGTCAATAATTAAATACTGTTTTCAACAGTAGTCCTTCAAGATATGGTTCTGCAACTGTTAGCTACCTCAGTTAAAAAATATACTAACAAAAGCAACACAGTAGTCGGACATTTGTTAAGCGTATTACTTTTAAGATAATGTAAGACTGTACTGCAAGGCACAGTGCGTAGCTGACTGGTTAAAGTGCTTGCCTTATAAATAGCAGAGTGAACTGAGTTTGAGTCTCTGCCAGAGTTCTAACTGAGTAAGGACCTTAAGCAAGTCCCTTCACCAAGACTTTCTACATACATGCTCCGGATTCTAACTTACGGACTTGAACGCACAAAATGCAATGCGATACAATAAAATTCTACAAAACAATACAAGCACATACACTACGTTGCTGTGCAACAATTGCTCACGGTCACAGCACCATGTGTGGCAACAAAAAAAGCAATCGTACAAATTCACAGGTACATAATGCAGCAGTAGGTGTCCTGACAAAAGCAGTTCAAACCATAGTACATGTATAGGAAACAATTTGTTTGCGAGGGGTCAGGAGACAACCATCCCTTACTGATTCATCCAATCTTAGGACGCCGTGGATGCTAGTGTCCCCCACTTCTAACCACAAATTTCCCAGGTTGTACAACAAAATAATGCACGTCAAAAATTATCACTGGCTCCAACGTAACAACATAAATTATAAAACACGTATTGCAACGACGCTGAATAGACCCTCTACAACTGCCACTGATACATGGACAAGAGAACAGAATATGGGAGCTGATATAATGGTATTCAATGATTTACGTATGCAAATATTCCTAGCTTCACAGACGTGAAGCGGGTTTTTCTTTCCCCGTTTCTAGTCAGAATCCTTTCTTTCCGAGGTTTTCGGCCAACTTATCGATGAATTCAAAGGTGTTCAGGTAGTCCTTCCTGGTCACGCTGCAACAGTAGCATAACAATCATAATAAAAACAATGAGTGGCACCATATGGCACGTTGACCAATTGATTAGAGCGGTCAGTCTGTATTTATTTATATTATTTCAGAACTTTTATATAGTGCCTTTTCAAGGTAGGCTACTCAGAAGCGTTCTTGAGTTCTCTGCAGCACGGAGAGTACAAATTATTGTCAAGGGACCTTGAGCAAATCTTTCACTCAAATTAATTAAATTAATTGTCAAAAACTCTGCCTGGATATAAAAAAGATGCTAGTCTGAAATGCCTGACCACTTGACATTTTAATATCATTTTAAGATGACATAAACAATTTGTCCTCAAATGCAAATGCAACACAAGCCATAAATAATTAGCGGTCTGAACATTAGCATCGATTTCAATGTTCGTGGATTTCTTAACCCAATTTTTCAAGTTTTATTTTTGTGCGGTAAAACAAATGCTGTTATTCGTGAATAATCATTCATTGCTACATTGAATTAATTATAACAAAGAATTATAATAATAAATATAAATAATTATAAATAATTATAACAAAGAATTAATTATAACAGCAACTCAAGAAATTTTCTACTCAAAACCAAAAACTACACTAATTCATTTCAGTGACCCTCTTTCTGGATTCTGGCCACACTTCTCAGTGAATTCAGACATTCACCTCATTGAAAGATAATCGATTCAGAGCCTTTAAAAGGATTTATCAGATCAGCAAGTTCCTTATATTTCATGAACGTTGTGCCCAAAATAAGATCTGACTCAACTAAAACAATTTTGAATGCGCGAATCAGAAACTTCAATAGAACAACTTACTCCTTGATATTCTTGATGCAGAGAGCCAAATCCTTCGTCATGAAACCACCTTCGATTGTCTCAATGCAGACGTCCTCCAGCGCCTGAGCGAACTTTTCCAGCGCATCGTTTTTGTCCAGCTTTGCACGATGCAACAATCCTCTTGTCCACGCGAAGATAGACGCTGAAAAAGAAGACAACAGAAAATGTAAAAATACCCATCATCATCATCAATCAATCAATCAATCACATGAATTTATATAGCGCCCCTTCAAGATCTCTACATCTCATCATCACATTGCTATAGCAACTGTACGATCAACCCTATCATTAAAAACAAAGATAATTGGATAGCGAACGGCTTCAAGTCACAAGGAAACACGACCGACCCTTTTTAACATCTCCATTGTTCAATTCTTTATTTATTGTATTGTATAAAAACATTTATAAAGCGCCTCTACTACAATGTCAATTTTTAAATGCTCTTCCAAACATATTCGAATGCTTTTTCAGTTAAGTAATTGTTCACTATGGGACTTAAAAAAACAACTGAATTCAGCTCTGATCATCTCACCATATATGTAAATATTAGAACTTTATAGATAAGACATTCAAATTATTAATCGATGCCGGGATTGACTCTTTTGTAATTCTTGGCTTGAGAAAAAATGCTCCGAGATTACATTCCCTAATCGAGATGTCACTCGGCATTCAATCATTCATTCATTATGGAGATATATACATAGCACCCTTCAAGGTTACTACTACTCAGGAGTGCTCCCGACCCAAACTCAATCGAAAAGTACTGTTTTAAAGCAGCAACAAAAAACTAAAACCCTCTAGGCATAAGGCGTATAGCCAGCGGGAGCCAATTCCATACCATGTGGCCAATAACAGAGAAAGCACAGTGAGCACTGTCTAAGAGGAATTCTGAGTGAAGAACTTGCTCAAAGTCCCTACGCAATAACCATCTCACAGGAGACGGAGGATTGAATCCAAACAAGGTAAGCACTAAACCAGTATGCACATCGTTCCAATACTCACATATATGCATGTGCAATTGCCATACCGTCCCTTCAAGATTGCTACTCATAAGCGCTCCCGACTACAGCGAGGACACTGAATCGGAGTTTCACGCCAAAAAGCAACCGAGCAATTGCGAGCGAAGGACATTTGCTCAAGTTCCCAACGCGGCGGCTTCAGGTGGATTTGAACCTTCAACCCTGGCAATGAACATACACCCACTAAACCACCGCCATGCTCCACAAGAGAAATGTCGTTGCAAAGCCACTGACCGATGGGATTGGTCGACGTCTCCTTTCCCTGCTGATGCATGCGATAGTGACGTGTGACTGTTCCATGTGCCGCTTCCGCTTCCACCGTCTTTCCATCGGGACAGATGAGGACGCTCGTCATCATACCAAGCGATCCGTAACCTAAACAAGAAAATCCATGAAACGTAATTCATGATTTCTGTCATCTACTTAGCAACAGTTCTGTATTAGAAGAGATGGCTTCAATGGACCTTCAGCAAAAATACTCAAAACTATGTAGGTTTGTGTTCGGTGAATGTAAACATGTATGAATTCATGCAATTATGTATGCACTTATATGTGATATATTCATGTTTGTATGCATGCTTGAGTGCGTGCGCAATTATTTCTGTGCATGCAAATGAAGATAACATATACGCAATGAAGATAATATATAGGCAAATGAAGATAATATAATATATGCAAATGAAGATAACAAATATGCAAATGAAGATAATATATATGCAAATGAAGATAATATACGCAAATGAAGATGACCAGTCATTGAAGCAACACAACAATATGCCGAGCAATTGAGCAGAGACCTTGGGCAACAGAATCTGACTGAACATCTCCATCGTAATTCTTGCACGCCCAGATGAAACCGCCTTCCGACTTCATCGCCTGCGCAACCATATCGTCGATCAGTCTGTGCTCGTACAGGATTCCCTTCGCCTCAAACTTCGATTTGTATTCTCTGCAACAGTGAAAATGCAGCTTCCATGAAACAACTAAGAGACCATAGAGTTTGCTTCCATGAAACAACTAAGAGACCATAGAGTTTGCTTCCATGAAACAACTAAGAGACCATAGAGTTTGCTTCCATGAAACAACTAAGAGACCATAGAGTTTGCTTCCATGAAACAACTAAGAGACCATAGAGTCTGCTTCCATGAAACAACTAAGAGACCATAGAGTTTGCTTCCATGAAACAACTAAGAGACCATAGAGTTTGCTTCCATGAAAGAACTAAGAGACCATAGAGTCTGCTTCCATGAAACAACTAGAAGAGACCATAGAGTTTGCTTCCATGAAACAACTAGAAGAGACCATAGAGTTTGCTTCCATGAAACAACTAAGAGACCATAGAGTTTTAGAGAAACACAGAAAAGAACACATTGCGCACATCGGTACGTAAAATGAGCTATATAAAATGGGGAATGATCGAGTGGACATTTTCTGCTGAGTACTGATCCAAGTATTTGGGTATACTGTTTGCCGGAACCGGGTACAAACCATATGCTTCATATTCGAGGCTATAAGGCGCTCATGTATAGGGACAATTGCCCATCCCCCGAAAATTGAGACCAATTTTTAACCGCTCTCTTGTTTTTGACAAATTACTTCTCGCTATTTAAAGTACAACTGATACCAACGATGTACAAGTGAAACTGAGAAATTCACATTTAGAAATGTCGAGGAAAAAGATCCACGTTCTTAGTTTTAACGTTTTCCATTTTAATCTCTTGCAAAGAAATTAACCGTGCCCTCTCCTGCAAAAAATATCTGTAAATGGCTGTGAGCAGAGACAAAAATGAAGGAAACAACATGTTGCTAAAAGCGAGCAACAAAATACAACGATGCAACAACAACAACAACGCAGACAACGGAGTGCTCACTTGTCGTATATTTCCTGGAAAATATCCTTGAAACGGCCGTCGTACTTCTTCAAGATTGTGTTCTTTGTGCTGAAATTATGCATTGATTAAATTAATTAAAATTAATTATAACCTGGGAATAATAATGTTTATTGCAAACGATTTTTAATGCATGCAGAGTAACACTAGCACGACGAACAGAAGTAATAATAATAATAATACAAAAAATAATAATAATAGAAAAAATAATACTAAAAATAATAATACTAAAAATAATAATACCAATAATAATAATAAAATACCACTAATAATAAAAATTATAAAAAATAATAATAAAATAATAATAATAATAATGTATAATCTGAAACTTCCATAGCTCAACAGCAACAATACCTAGAACTTGTCTAAGGCTTATGGAAAAAAGTGCATAATCATATCAATTTCACAATTTTTTTTTGCTTATTTGAGCAATATACCTGGCGAGAAATTGTACTAAGCGAGAAATGCCCTTCGAAGAAATTATCATAGCTAGCAGCTGTCCTAGTGAGCAACTCTTGACAAACCATTGGCCACTGCCCTTTGCCTAAAGTCTTCCACATTGTCTATCTGTCTGAAAATCTTCTCAAAGTTTGGCTGATTAATCATTAGAGTAATTATGTAGCAATCCTACCTCATGTAGAGAGGCAGTACTTTCAAAATGGCCATTTGGAATGATGAATGGGCAAAATCTCGGATCGACTAGAACACAGATTATCACAAACATCAAAAGTGAAAGCAAAATTCATGAGAAAATAAAGTCAGATGCAAAAGTAAGAAAGCCAAAAAGATCTAAAAAATAACGTGAAATGCAATAAAATTGTACAGCGCACAGCAAACAACGTCGACAGGTCAAACTCTCCCTCTCTCGAAATGCTCTTCCTTAACCCAACCTGCCTTCATTGACAACCCATACTGGCTAAATCTCTTCCCAAATACTCTTCCTTAAAGCAACATGCCACCCTTGAATGCCGTCATAATATAGACAACCCTTATTATTCATTCATTCATTTCGAAAATGTATATAGCACCCGCTACTCAGAGGCGCTCCCAGCCCAGCCACGGCTAAAAAGATAGGTCTTGAGCAACTGGCAGAAAGCAGGCAAATTATTACAAGGCGCGGTTCAAGCCCATTACACGTGGAGGAGCCAATAACCTAGAAGGGTCGACGCTGTCTGGTAGAAGAGTGGGTCCAAGAGAACAGCAGCTCCCCATTGGCCGAAGAACGGAAAGTTCGACAGGAGGAATTTATTAATAATAAAAATAATAATAACAACAATTTTTATATGGTGCCGTACATGACCATGCCGTTACAAAGGCGCCTTAATACTGGCTAAAATCTCATCTTCAGCTACTCGTCCCTAACCTGACTTCCTTTCCTTGAATACCCTATGCTGAGTACTTCCAAGTACTCCAGTACCATTCCTTATTACCTGGTCAGTGTTGTACATCGCAAGCGCCACTCCGCCAGTTCCTTCAAACTCGAATACGGTATATCTAAGCGGAGCGCTTCCGTCTTTCGGAGTGAAGCTGATTTCCAGTTTTCCGTCACCAGGAACAACGAAATCAGTCGCCCTGTACTGCAGCAAAAATAAACCATGTGAAGATGTACTTACAACGCATCATAAGTATTTTTTCATCAGTAACTTTTCATCACAGTCCTCTTCATTTATAGTTTTCTTACTACCTTCCGTATTAATATCAATATTTCAAAAGGATCTTTTTTATTAGCGCGTTTTTATCAGTATCTTTTCATTAGTATCGTCTTCATTGATATTTTTATTAGCATCTTTACCAGTGATATTTTTCTCATCAGTTTCTTATCATTAGAATATTTTTTTTTGTATCTTATCATAATTACAACCTTCTTCATCGATATCTTTTTGTCTTAGTACGATATCCTTCTGTCTAAGTACGATATCCTTTTGTCTTAGTATGATATTCTTGTCTTAGTCTTAGTACGATATCCTTTTGTCTTAGTACTTTATCACTAATAACATTTTTAAAAGGATACTTTTGTCAGAACCTTTGTATTGAGATTTTTTTTCTAGTGCATTCCCACTAACTATCATTGGATTAGTAGCTTTTCATTAGAATCTTCTTCATTAATGTCCATTCTTAGTATCTTAAAACCATTAATAATTTTCATAAGAATAGTATCATTATAATACTTTCATGATCAGTATCTTTCTTCGCAATCATCTTTTTCATTGAACAACACCCTTCTCTATACACTACCGTTTTCCATGTCACAAGGCAACTACCCTAAACAATTGGCCACCACGCCTCACATCACTTACCTGGTCGCCATACGCGTGACGTCCGATGATGATCGGCTTCACCCAGTTCGAGACGATTCGTGGAATATTCTTACAGATGATCGCCTCGCGGAACACCGTTCCACCGAGAATGTTCCGGATGGTTCCGTTCGGTGACTTCCACATCTTCTTCAGCTTGAACTCTGGAACAGGAACCAGGTAGCATTCCTTGAATTAGACGCAATGCACATTTCACAATTTCAAATATGGCTTCCTGCCATGGATTGGAAACTGGTGAAAGTAGCGAAGTGAGTCATTCGTTTCGGGGTTTTTGAACCCATAAGACACCTTAAATACACCCATGCTTGGCACCGGTGATCTACCCACTCTGCAGTCTGAATGCATAACAATTGCTACAGTATAGTCCTGAAAAAAAAACTGACAAAGACGATGACAATAATAAGCTTTCCATCCAGTCAACTGACACTGAGCATCAACGGAAGCTGGAAGATAGTTCAAAGTACCTTTTAAAGCCACTACATAAATGCTAAATGAGAGAGATCGCCTGTACCTTCAACAGCACAAAATAAATTACACCAATGAGAGATTGTCAATGTTAGTTCATAGTGTAACGCAGCGTTTCCCAAACTGGGTTCCGCGGAACCCAAGGGTTCCGCGGGGCGAGCACAAGGGTTCCGCGAGAAGGTGATAAAAAAAGAAATTTTTTGAGAAATTTTACTGCAATACAACATTTTAATCAGCTTTTGAAAATGCACCGGAACTTTGAAACTAGCGTCAATCGTCTTTTGTGTTTTGTCCTCACCCGACCTTTCAATGATTATCAGCAATCTAATAATTGACCTAGTATGCTGAACGTAACGTAGTTCAGAGCCTTAGGGTTTAGTCTGAACAGAGACGCAGTCATCTTTGTTATCGCTATCCCGACGAAACTTGACTGAGCACCGTAAAACGCAAGTTTGAAAAGAATAGCCTAATCTGATCTTGTAGCAGTAGCAACAAATAGGCCAGTGATTTTAATTTGTTTGTGTGAAAACCATGACTCGTGGATCAAAAGTAGTGAAAATTTGCCAAAATTGAGTGACTTCTACGTACGCTAGCTATGTATACATGTAGGTTCTAACCTCTTTTATTTAATTTAGAAACGTGGAGCGCTTTCCAAGCTCACACGATTTTTAATGGTTCTCGAGGAACCATCGATCAGAATCATTGCAAATCATTTAGGCTTACACAACCTGAAAGCGAACTAGGTTAGATGCTTCCTTTTCATGAATTACGATAGGACCTAAAGGCTAATGCGATACGAAATCTCTCAATGAAGGTGAAAAGCAGCCAACTCTTCTAACGGAGACTATAAAATTATACGAACTTCTAATTGATCTATCAAGAATGAAGCAGAATTCCAATGGACCTTCACATTCTAACCTCATGTAGCCTGTAGGGCATAATCGCAGTAGGATCCACAAATCGTGGTTTTTAAAACAGTGCAATTTAATCTTTCATGGTATTGCGAAAAATGAACTGTCTACAGTTTAGTGTGTTTAGGCTTATTATTATTAGTAGCCTTTGCTTCCCGTACGTTCCGCATGATTCAATGCGTTTAGTTGAGATTGGGGGTTCCGCCAGAAAATATTAGGATGCGAAGGGTTCCGTGGCTCAGAAAGTTTGGGAAACGCTGGTGTAACGTAACATTACACAATGTTTTCTCTATTCACCTTCGACACGATTTTCGTCGGGCGTTATGGTTGCACATTTTATGCCAACGTTGTATTTCTTTATCGCATTGGCGCAGTCGATCGTAACTAGAAAAGGCAACAATAAAAAATTAATTGTTATATGAGCATCAACAAAATACCTCTGAAGGTCACAGGTCATTCAGCAAAACTTGTAGAATGTAAACTAGAAACTCTGGACAGGCAAAAGAATTTAATTTCGAGCTTCATAATCATTATCAGACAAAAATAACACCAAACGCCATAAAGGAAGGATTTAATCTCTCCAAAGCGACAATTTGAGAAATCTGTTCAGCTTGTGAACTAATTAATCCATTGTAACAACTTCTAACATAATCCAATTAAATTATTTCTATAGTTAATCTTCATAATCTAATCTAGTGAGATTCTACAGCTAATCTAATCAAATGACAAGAATTTCGACTGAAACGCAGCCAACCAAACTAAATCATGCTCCGAAATCATTCACCTTGATCGTCTGTTTTGTCGCGGTGTTCGATCCCGAGGTCGTACGAGTGCACCTCAAGGTCAACGTACGGGAAGATCAGCTTCTCTTTGATCAGTTCCCATATGATCCTGAACAGGCATCAGGTTTTAGTAAGAAAACTGACTCTTACAGTTTCATATAAAATATAAAATAGTTTAATAATCATACTGATTTGCCAATGATGTTTGTGCTCAGATGCCCTTCCAGCCTGATCCCACCAAACACACAATTATGGTTGTCAATGGGACCATTGGTCAACTCCTCAGTCAATAGCAGAATCCTAATGGACTGATGGGTCAATAGGAGTGTAGCGATTGTATGACTACGCTACGAGTTTCTGGTAGTTAATATTATTATTTTTATTTAATTTCTGATCGATTTTGGGGTTTCATGGATCTGATATATTTGTTTAATTTCGGTGCTTCGCGGTGATCTAGATTTTAATGTTGATTTGCGCTTGACACGGGTCACAGCGACCGCTGACGTAGCCGCTGCAGCTGCGCCTCCGATTCGCGTAGTTTCCCACGATAAGGCAATTGACGCCTCGGCCGTCTTCAAAGGCCGCGCCGCTTGCAGTCGATGAGGGTAATTAAACTTTCGCACGCTCTCTGAGGTGGTCTGATGATCAGAGTGAGCGAGGAATACAGCCAGACAGACAAGCACAGACAGGGAGACATATTGAGAAGGAAACACTGTAGGCGTGTGTGTGAAAATAGCAGCGTTTTCACAGGGTTAAACTGGTGCATTTGGTGCCTACGTGATCAACGGCAGATGGCGCTTTTCCGAAGGAGAGATAGAAGGAGAAAGACAGTGAGCTACAGACAGACGCGGAGATACACAGGAGAGGTCGCAGCTGGCAGCTAATTCTTGCCGCCTTGAAACAGCTGCGTTGCTGCTGGGTTTGCGCGCGCGGCTCGCTTGCTGGTCATGCGCAGAAAGGGGGACGCTCTCCTTGTCAGGCAGTAATAAAAGAGCAGCGCGACGCTGAGAGGCTCAGTTGCGCACAGGATCTCAGGGCGGTCGGATGTATTGCGGCGGTTGGTAGTTTTAGGCTCGATCAAGTTGGTGAAGCATGGCCAGGATAAGCGCCTGCTTGCACTAGTTGCGCATACACGGATTCTGTCGGCGATTCATTCTCTCTCGACATGGAGTCGATTTAATACAGGAGTTTACTGGTTGCGAGAAATACATCTGTGTCGTTGCGAGTTTTGCCTTCGCTCTCACATCGGATATATTCCTGGATTACTAAGTCAAGGCCTCTCTTCGCCCTGTCACACGGAGTGATTTATCGTGGGCTTCGAATCGTCAGCGTTCTGAAATTGTGTTGCGAAGCGGTTGTTCGTATGTTTGCCTAAGGGCGTCTTTCTCAAACGGCTTGGATACATAGCCGAAATTGATGTTCATTGCGAGAAATCAGCATCGGATTTAGCTGATCTTTTCGGGCGTTTCAAACTCGACGCCTTTCTGTGTGTTTCGTCGCATCTTGGATATCGTCTTCGTCGCTGTTCTTCGCACACGATCGGCTTTGTCCCTTGTCTTCGGACATAAGGTACGCTTTATTGGGGAATTAATACGATCGGTTATTAAGATATTTTGGGCTGAACTGAAATTGGCTGTGGGACTTGAGAGTCAATCGGGATTTAATTTAGGCATACTCCGGTTGATAGGTGTTTGCATTGAATTGTTGCATTTGATTTTCATTGAATGTCTTTACAAAGGATAGGAACTGATAATTAAACTTACTGACTATTATGTTTGATTGCTTTGAACATAATTGATGTCAATTGAAGATTCAATTGAGTGTTAATAATAAGAAATATTAAATAAAACTACTGACTTTGATCATTGATGGCATTGAATGCAACTGACGTTGAATGAATACTTGATTGATTGTGAGCTATAAAGATAGGAGTCATTTCTATAGCGCTATGGAGGAGTCTAGGCCAGTCACTCCTGCTCAGCCTTCGAGGCCCCCGTCCTCAATGGAGATATTGCTTGAGGCAATACAGACTAACGCTAAGTCTTCACAAGAGGCTATGCAAGTGCATGCTAAGTCAACTCATGATGCCATGACTTCTATACAGTCGTCTTTGCAACTGAATGCCAGAGAGACGCAAGAGGCGATTGCCACGGTGGAGTTTAATGTCCTGGCAGTGCAATCAAATGTTAGCGATGCTATTTCCTCAGTGCAATCAAATGTAAGAGAAGAGATCTCGGCTGTAAGAGATAACGTCAGGGAAGCGCTGACGGAAGTGGTATCACGATTGGAAAGGCTAGAGGCGTCGCCGGTACCCAAGCCTGCTGTGGATTTGAACCCTGGTTACCTCACCGCTATTACCACTGCGGACGCGCCATACCACTCGACCATCGGCCTGGAGGAAACCTTGGGTGCTAGGCCTAAAGATTTCACGCAACCTGGTATATTGCGAAGAAGTGATAGATTGGCTAGTAGGCCGCCAATTTCATATAGGGAGTACGGTAGTCGAAAAGACTGGCCGCCTTTCCTGGGTTGGGATTCGAACCCAGAAGTCACTTCCTCCTGTCCTCCCTCTATCTCTAGAGCTTGTCCACAGCAGCACGCGGTCCCATCAGGCGAGGATCCGGAAGTGGCGACTCCGGGGATGCCGATAGGGGCGGGCGTTACAGGAGGACTTTAATTAACTCTCTAGCCAATCAGAGAATCCGACAGGGCTCATGGCTAGTAGGATAACTTCTTTTATCAATTCCTTAGCCAATTGATAGGAGAATCTGAATGGACATACTGGACAATATGAACAAGAATGTCCCAATTAGCCAATGAAATTAACTTGTCATTCAGTAGCAAAGTACCAACATATAGCTACATACACAAGCATTTTTATTGGGGTCTCCCCACCCACCCCCTTCTTCCCTCCAGTAGCAACGAGACTGCAATATAGGTTAATGTGTTCAGTGACAATCCAATTCTTCTAAAGTAACCTGAAAACTGATGTGACTCAACCCATTATATTTGGATATTAGACCCGTTTTCTTACACTCATAAAAATTACGATCGGCTAAATATTGACCATCTTTCCCTAGCTTCGTTTCTTTTCTTGCATCCATTCCCTGGTCATGATCTTAGAACGTTCAGTTAAATGGCCAGCAGTGAACTTACAACCGTACTCGATCGCATGATTTACCATCTCTCAGAAGGTCATGACCTGATCGAAGTCCCTTATCTCAGCCTAGTTGCAAGCCTGCGGTCTACTATTGTTTCTTGGGAACAAGAGAACAACTGTTCTACAATCTCACCTCGTCATTTCATCGCCTTGCACTTCAACAACCGGACCACCTGAAAACAGAAAAAGCAAATAGTATAACCGACAACACATATTTGCATTGAAAGCGAGATGTTAAAGAATATCAAATGCAATAATAACCTTTAATTTTGCCCATTTTCCTTCACCGTTTACAGATACTAAAGCAACACGCGTTGTGAACCGATGGCCCTACGTTGAATGCAGCTCAAAGTTCATCGAGATATCATGCGCTGGTTCCCTACTCTTCTGTTCATAATAAACAAATTCAAAATTTTAAGCGCTATTCTTAAACTAAACGCAAAGCATCGGCTTATTGACGAGAGCTGGGTCGTATCAAAAGCCATGCCCAGAGGCCAATGTCTAATGAGGGACGGTCTATGTCAACTTGGTTAAATAAACGAGTATTGATGTATTTTGTTCGATTGCTAGAGAGACTGGCGATCGATCTTCGCACTACCACAGAATAAATATATAAATAAATGAATAATTTTTTTTCTCTATACTGTGGCGCTACTAATCGACCACCGTGCTTACGCCATTATTCAAGAAGTTATGTTACATTAAAACTGAACTACATCCAACTTAGAAGCGCAATGAATATCAAACTGATGCCTTAAATTAACAACCTCAGAGATATATAATTGCCTTTCTTTATGGTTATGCGTGTTACGTTTCAGTCCCGTTACTGCACAAAATACCAAAAGACATTTTTATACTTAGGCCTATAGCACGCAATATTGCACCCCACAAACAATGTTGGCCCATGCAGCTAGTGCGCACATGTGCCGTTCATCACGATTTGCCAACTACGATGCCAAAATAGAAACTTTTGCCATTTTGACAGCCGCTAGATTATATTATAGTCTCTGGTCGACGAACCAACTAAGTAGTTTACTGGCTTATATTTTCCTGATTGCATTTCTCAATCAAAATCAGCGAAAGTGTAGAACTATAACCTAATGATAGCCTACCCAACGCTTAAAGTGTAAAAAATGACTGGACGCTCCCTAAGTTTCCAGTGTGTGTAATGTAAATGTAAATCTTCGAGAATTTCTCCGCGCCCACAAAAGCCACGTCAGGGAGACCAGCTTATTCATCGTGTGTGTGCTGGCGAAATAAGTGGTAGGACGGCATTCAGTTTTGAAAAATAAGTCCATGACCGTCCAGCCGCACTTTAAACTCTGATGATTCCCATGATTAGGCCTATATATTGCGGGCCGTTCTTTTAAGTTAAGATTTATCTATTTTGTAATCTGAGTTCCTGTAAACTGTTTCAACTAGATAATTGTACAATGTAACCGGTTGCGGTATGTCATCCGGATTGTTAATAAACGATAATTATTTTTTAAAAGTACGTATTAACTTTTTAGTGTTCAACAGAATTTGAGCTCACGCACCGTGTTTGAGTTCTACATTGTTTCAGAGGCAATCCAATCAGATAGTAGACCTCCTGTCACGTGGCTAATGGCGGACGGAGAGTAGGCAATATGGCCGCCGTAGAATGTAATGATTTTTTGTTTGTGACTATTGGTTTAGATCTTAGCAGACATTTAATAAATTCAATAGTCCCGCTAATGATATGCTCAGTTATATTTGCTTAATTACCTGCGCGTTGGATATCAATTTTAAGACGATTATTTAGAGTTCGCCGATTTTAGATACCGAACTATCGATAGTAGCCCTTTATTACAGCACACGTAGCTCTCTCGCGTTGTACTACGTATCGGTCCGAGGTGATCTAGCGTTTCACTGGGCACGTGCGACTACATTCTCACTGCGGACTTTACTGTATTAAACACGAAGTTTGTGACGGTATCAAACGAACTCGTAGACACGATTCGCCAGGTCTACAACTATAGGGTAAGTTTAGGTTTCATCGTGGGTCTGTTGTGAAGTTCTGTTTACTGAGCACTTCATATCGACTTATTGTCAGACTCGCTAAACGCACCAGCTTGTTGTCGTAAAATAAATTTTTAAAGGATTTATGGAATGGTTGCACACAACTGTTTGATCGTCTAGGACTTAAGTGACAAAAGCGATCGATCTTAATCATGAGCTATTGGTGAGTACGTGAAAAGAAAACTGGTTGTAAGTTTTATTCATGTCTGAGTCCTTAGCCTTTACTGTTAATGAAACTCAATCAACAGGTGATACTGTTGTGTGGTGAAAAGAAGTACGCATCGTGGATTTTAATTTGTTTTCTGTTGAATTTTAACGTGTGTTCACTTAATCTGCTAATGGTGTTTTTTCATTGAAGCGCAAGTGAGGAGCAATTTCATTTGCCGCCTTAACTCCACTGGTCGCCCGTTACATAATGCGTAATTGATATCATCCAAGGTATGACAATGCAGGTGAATACTGAAAATGCTGCCTCTCAATTTGAATATAATTATGTAAATTAGATTGTTGAGCTATAATAGTGTTACTGCTTTTCTGTAAATATTGCTATATTATAACTTTCATGAAGCACAGATAGTGTGAATTATCATCAACGTCATATTTCTTTTCTCTGTCATGGCAACACCAACCTATTGATTAACAGTCTGGTGTGTTTACCACCAAATATTGGACAGGTACTCAAGAACAGAACAGGGAAAGATGATTTAAGAGGAAACATAAAAAACCTTTGAATGCAGATGTTGTATTTGGTGCTGTCTAGCCGTATTAGTTTATTTCGAACAAAAAACACCAGGGACCATATGAGTTCAAAGGAGGGATGAATCAAATAAATAAAATAAATAAATAATAAAGAAAGATAAATGCTCCGTATTGAATTACTGTTCGATATGAGTGTTTTACTTACAGTGCGCTTCGGCTGTACTTTCTCTTGTAGACGTCGGAAAAGTTTGCCCGGAACGCAAAGAGCAAGGCGAAACCTGGTTGGAGTAAGAAGATGCAAGCGGTGAAGGAGGAAAACTCGGGCGATGTGGTCGTGAAACTCGAGAGTCAGGCAAGCGTGGAAGCGGAACCAACGAACGAGACGACGATTGACAATCGCAAGTTTAACGGACATCTGGAAAATTCGCATCCAGGTCTGATCATTTTCTCCAGTTGAAAACGAGACTCTGGCCTTCCCAGCCATTTGGAGAGCGTAGATGCTGTCTGTGCCACATTTTGAGAGGATCTTGCAGTTTCTTTTATTGAATGTGTTGAGATGAGCATTGTGTATGTTTAAATGTGAAATAGTGTTTTGCGTCTATGAGAGATGCTGATACGCATGTATGTCGGCGAAACTGCAGTATCGGGGACCGTATGTGTCGGTTAGGGTCAGGTCAGGCGTCGTGAGAGTCGGTTAGGGTCAGGTTATGCGTCGTGAGGGTCGGTTAGGATCAGGTGAAGCGTCGTGATGGTCGGTTAGGTTTAGTGTTAGGGTTAGTGTCGTCATTAGATACTATATACTATACTAAGATATTGTGTATGCTTCGGTCCCCGATACTGCAGTTTCGCCTGTATGTCAGTGGCGTTGCAGATTCAAATTTAGTGTGTTTTTAATTTTACATTGGACAGAATCATGTTTTTCTATCATTTAAAAAATATTTTAAAATCAGTTTCTAAATAAGCCTTGACTTGCATCTATACTTTTCAGTTGGTAAGGTGAGGTGTCAAATTTTTTGCTGGTGGACCTGTACCAGTGGTATATTTCCCGCAAGTGGTGGTTAGAGTACCTAGGGCAGGCGTTCAACGAACCTATCGCAATACATTTTTTTGCAGAATTACGACTGAAATTACGAGCTTTAGCATGGTTAGGCAGATAGAATATTAATTTTGTTTTGACCTCATTTATTAGTCTTTAACATCACAGTAGTCTTTAGGGAGGGCTTTGCAGGCCAAAAACATCATTGTCAGGTCAGAGATGGCCTGCCAACTGGCTTGTAGTCTGTAGACACACTGCGTTGGGGTTATGCAATTGTATCTTTTCTCTTTACATTTATGCATGTATTGCAGAGGTCTTTTGCACTGTCTTTTAACTGTGGACAGTTTTTATGATCTACCGGGCAGACACCTGTCTTCATACCTCAAAGAGTTGAATTCACATGCAGCATATTTAATGTTACCTGTGTATTTAACGCTGTGTATTTGCAGTCGGTTTAATAAAAAATATACCTTCTTATTTACTTTGCTACAGTTGCAGATTAAATTCATGTTCAATATTTCAAATTTTTTCTCAGAATGACCAAAATGTTTCACAAATGATATGGCCAGCATTTTGCTGTTGATCAGTCAATAGATGACATTTTTATCGTTTGCATTTGGGTTAATTGCTTCATAAATATTGACAGTTACTATCTGTCTGGAGTTTGATATTAAAAAGCTGTGGCAAAACATGTTTCAATGACTTGTTTACTCTGAGCTAGGCAAACTGTAAAGAAAACTTATGATGTTGTTTGCTGCATTGGGGTTGGGAGTGCCTCTGAGTAGTCCTCTTGACGAGGGCACTTTAAAAATTCTCGTGATGAAAAACGAAAATGAAATTTAAGAACATATTTATGGCTGCGTCTTTTTAACTGACGCACATTTCTTTTTTCGATGATTTCAGACCAGGATGTTCCCATCCTCCCGCCCTCTTCGCTGCGGCCGCCAACGCGAGACGTCACGCCAACGAGCCATCAGATGTTGGTCGGGCCAAACGGACAGCTGGGCGGCCCACCCCCCAACTGCCTGGCCCCCATCGGCCCTCAGATGCCTGGTGCCATGGCGCCTGGGGGCCAGATGCAGCTTTCAGCCGGGGGTCACTTCCTTCAGAATCATAATCAGGTGTTCGTCTTCTCGACTGCGATGGCCAATCACGCGGCTCTGCTCGTTAAGTCCGGCCAATTCAAGAACATCATCGACTTCCACGTCAACCACCCAGACACTCAACAATTTCTGCAGGTGGGACATATATTTATGCGCTTTTCGTGGAAGAATTGTCCAAAATTTTAAACTACAGTAACTCAAGTCCGATCCTTAACCAATGGAACTCTGCAGCCATAAACTTTGTCCCAACGCTGATCCATAGCCCATTACCTTCGTGACCTTAACCCTCAAACCTCAGCCCTATTCCGTACCCTGGCCCTTACACCTATGAGTATTTATCTTGAATGTAATGAATGGTGCTATTTAAATGCTCGATTTTGCTCATAAAGAATTAATGAATTTTATGATCATTTTCAGTTTATCCTTCCATCCTAGGTGGCAATGTAATGTTAGCCGTACTAGTCGAATGTAAGGCTACTGTTTACAGTTTTCTCTGACACTCAAGGTGTCGAATTTAATCTAGTTGAGTAGCTGTCAGGTTTTCACATGTCTGTTTGTTTGTTTGTATTTGCACTTGCTATATAGCGCCCCTTCAAGCCCACTACTCAGAGGCGCTCCCGACTACAGTGTGGACACTGCCTCAGAGTTTCACGCCGAAGAGCTGTCACCAGTCGCATGACACGAGTGACAGTTCTAGTTAATCTTACATACACTTGCTGAACTGATTTTGATAAATGCGTAACTTTAATTCATTGCAAAGTAACTTGAAATGTCTTGAAATCCAGTTTGATTTTTGCAGAGCTCTTCTGTTTCAGTTCCTTATGATGAATGAAGTTAATGTGCATTTGAATGTTCTAAAGATAAATTACATCATTATGTCGTCCATTTGAGATGACAAGTTTTATAAAGTTTTATATAGACAAGGTTCGTAATTCGTAAGCACAACTGCTATAATGTTATCGGTGATTTTTGTTTCTTTACGTAAGAGCGAGTAGATTTAAGTTGTTACGTTTTTCTTGCTTTGACCTTCATTCTTGGTGGATTAATTTGAAACGGACCGTCAGTGATGACCTGTTTTATAACTTTTCAGAAGTGCTCGATGGGCAGCCCTCTACCCGGCATGACGATGAACATGCGTGCTGACGGCAGCATGCGCCAGCCGGGCGTGCCCCCCGACGGCATCCCGGAGTCGGGCAGCGCCCTGGCCAACGTCGCGCAGTGGGTCCAGCAGCAGAACGCCAACCTCCAGCAACTGCATCCATCCAGCGTCAACTTCAACAGTCCACCGGACGGAGGAGGAGGTCAGGGGGGTCTTCGGCCGAACGGAAGGTACGGCCGGATGATCCAGCAGTGGGGAGGGTCGTCCCCAGGGCCCCAGCCGATGCCGCAGGACATGATCGGGCCGCAGGGCTACGCGATGTGCGGGCCCCAGCCGGGGTTTCCGTCGGAGATGAACATCGGAGGGGGAGGGCCGAACGACATGCTTCACGGGTCGGTGCCGAAAGAGAACCTGACTCCGCAGCAGCTGCAGAAGCGGGAGGAGGGACTGGCGCACCTCCGCAAGATCGGACAGATGCTCAACATCGACTCGTCGGGCGGCGCCGGACCCGGGTCCATGATGCACATGCACGGTAACCCGGATGGGGTGATGCCCGGCGACGGCGGCTGGCCCCCGGGCCCCATGATGCACCCGAACATGGGGATGGCGCGCCCCCGGATGGCGCTGTCGCCCACGGACGCTATGATGGGCATGAACTTCGCCCAGCGGATGGGTCCGTTTGCGGGGCCTGGCGGTCTGCCCCAGGACTGGGACAACATGACGCCGGAGCAGAAGGACTGGCACAAGATGCAGCACGAATTCTACCTGGACAAGTGTCGCAAGCAGCAGCAGATGCAGCAGATGGGAATGAACGTTCCGCCTGGCGGTGGTGGTGGAGGTGGCGGTCCGAACCGTTCCCACATGGGTTTCTTCCACCCGATGCAGCAGATGCATCGAATGCCCGGACCCATGTCCCCCATCCCGCCCGCGTTTCCCGGCAGCTCGGTCTCGTCGCCCCACTGCGGTCCGATGGGGGTCAACCCGAACGACCCCCAGGCGGCGATGATGTTCGCCAAGCAGTCGGAGTTCGGTGGTCTCTGCCAGGGCCTCGGACCCGACCAGAACTTCGACCACCCCGGAGGAGGAGGCGGCGGCATGCCCCGCGACGGCATGTTCCCGTTCCCCGACAACCCGGGGATGCTTGGCAGCATGAGCGGCGGCGAGTCCTTCAGCCCAGCCGAGTTCAGCCACCCTGGCAACCAGCCACCGCCGGGTGGCATGGTCAAGATGACGCCTGCCTACGCCACGCAGAAGCGAAAACGAAGTGCCAACACGATGTCGTCCGACCCGGAAGACGTCTACAAGCGCCTGCTCCCCGCTCCGTCCCCGCAGCAGTTCAGCTACATGAACTCGCTCGACGGGCAGGAGCTGACGATAACGAAACAGCTGAACCACGCCTTCCAGGAGCAACAGCAGTCCTCCGGTGGCGGTGGCGGAATCCTCCAGCCGCCCACGTCGTCCTCTCCGGCCACATATCCTCCGCCGCAGAAGTCTCGCTCGTCCGGCGGCAAGAAGAAGAAGTCGCAGCCGAAGTCCGACCAGAAGTCAAAGTCGCAGCGGACGCCCCCTGCCGCCGACCCGTTCACGTGTCCTTCGCCTGCGGTCGCCCCCGCGTCCGCTGGTCCCTCCGCCTCCGCCAGTGCCTCTTTCCAGTCCGCTCCGGCTGCCAGCCCCATCTCGCAGACGTCCATCTCCTCCCTCTCGTCGTCGCTCACCAACGTCGTTTCCACGCCGACCGCGATCGCAAATCGTGCGTCGAGCGCTGATCCGAACCTGGCGCCTGTTACCGCGACGACGATGGCGGCTTCGTCCGCTCCCGTCTTGAAGAGCTCCATGACAAACATCACCTCGGCGAGCCTTGCGAACCTGGCGAAGGGCGTGGAGAACCTTTCAGCGCAGATCCAACACAATCCATTCCGGACGGTCCAGATGCAGGAGAACGAGTCGGACGTGAGCGACGTCTCCCCGCCCGACAACAGCTCCCTCTTGCCATCGTCCATCGGCCCAGCGTCGCAAGGCCCCGGGCCACCGCAGACCTCCTCCCATCCGCAGAACAACAACGGCATGGGCGTCCCCATGCATTCGATTCAGGGCGGTAGTTCGTCTATGCAGCAGATGACCCCGACGCACCTGATGGGCTCGCCCCCCGGGTCCGTCCGGTCGGGGTCCCACTCCATGGCCCCCAAACCGGACCCGGGCAACCTCATGACCTGCGGACGGCAGTCGTCGCCGATCTATCCCGTCGACGACCCGGGACTTGACCCCGGAGCGAGGTTCTGTTTTACGGGGGGTCCGGGAGGGCCATCGGGCGGCCAGCAGATGTTCTCCCAGATGGGTCCGTCCCCTGGAGGGAACGGGTGCCGGCCAACGAACGGCGGGAACATGGTGACGGGAAACGCAAAAATCCAGATTCAGGCGCAGACACCGAACACGATCCAGTACCTGCCGTCCGGAGGCGGAGGGGGAGGAGGGCATCCTGGAGACGGAATGGGAGATGGATTCATGGAGTTCCAGGTGGACGGAAAAGCGTTTGGAAAGGGTGGCGTGCCGCCGTACGGCGCCATGATGGACGGGATTCATGGTTCGATGATGTCGTCGGGAGAGATGATTCAGCAGCAGCAACGACGACAGATGGATCTACAGATGATGCAGGAGGCGCAGATGAGGTTGGACGGGGGCTTTGACCCGATGCACGGCGGCCCGAGGGTGTCGATGCACGGCGGGCCAAGAGGGTCGATTTCGGGGCCAAGCGGGTCCATGCACATGCAGGTTGGGTCGATGCACGGGCCAGGGAGCCCGATACTCACATCGAGTGGAATGATGCACGGAATGGGAAATGCCATGCACGGTCCGGTTAGCCCGGCGATGGGCCCGTCGGGGTCGATGCACGACCAGACGAGCCCCATGATGGGGCCGGGTTCGATGATGGGGCCAGGCGGTCATATGATGGGCGAGCTGCTTCAGATGCAGGGCCACATGAAGCAGGGCATGGGTCTGAACGGAGGGGCCGACTTTGGGGGGATGGTGATGGGCCCTGGCGGGCGCGGCGGACCCGACATGATGCAGGACATGGGGCCAATGTCGATGCAACACCGGTCGATGCACCCTGATGCGATGATGATGTCTGGGCCAAGTCCCCCGGAGTTCGCCGGGCCCCACCGTGGTGACCTGTCGATGATGGGCATGATGTCTGGCTGCGGGGGAATGATGGGCCCCGAGATGGGCATGGCAACGATGGGCAGCCGTGAGGGCATGATGGTGATGCGAGGGGCGCCGCCGGGCATGCGACCCGAAATGGCGATCGAGAGGTCAAGGTCGAATAGGTCGAGGCAGAAGGCGAGGGCGGCGGAAGAGTCGAGGATTCGGAGCGAGGCGGCTGGAATGATGGTTGGAGACGGGGGACGGATGGGTGGGGGACCGGGGTCGATGGTGGGCATGGACATGATGATGAGGTCGGAGATGGGCATGATGGGTATGCGTCCGGACATGATGGGCATGCCCGGAATGGGGCCTGGAGACCGGATGGGGATGCGACCGGAGCAGGGCATGATGGTCCAGCGGGGGAACGGAATGCCGCCGGAGATGGCGATGATGAGTTCTAGGGGGACGACGGCTGGACGGATGGGAATGATGGAGGGCATGCCCCAGGAATCCATGTTTAACTTCGGGCCGGGCCGGCGAGGGATGCCGCCGGAAGCAATGGACATGATGGTTGGGCCCGGGATGAGCCCCTCTGGGATGTGTCCACCAGGCATGAAATCGATGGTGATGGGTGGGTCTGGCGTGGGCCAACCGGGCCCCGGAATGGACCCGGGCTACGGTGTTCCATATCAGCAATTTCAGCAGCAACTGTACGCGCAGAGCCGATCTCCAACGATGAGCCCGGGAATGATGCGGGGAGGCATGCCCGGCGGTCCAGGCGACATGATGGGCCGGCCGCAGTACGACGTGATGGGCCCGGGGCCGAGCATGACTCCCGGGTCCGGGATGGGCTTCGGCCAGCCACAGCCGGGCCTCGGTCCCATGTGACGTGATGGTTAATCGCCCAAATTGCCTTGTTCGGTCTGCCAAGTGGCGCCGGCTTATCTACGAATTGCCTTCAGCCCGACTCTTGAGATTTGACGCGTACGTGTTTGTGTGTGTGTGTTCAACGAAGAATTGCCGCAAGAATGTTTGAAGAAAATTTTGCTCACGACGACCGGCCGACGGAGTTTGGCGTGCGGCAAGAAACGCGCCGATTGCCGCGGTTGCCATCGTTCTATTTTTCACTGCTGACGATGATTCTCTGGTGACCGTAAACGACTGTTGTCCGAATATTCTGCGAGGTGGAAGTGTGACATTGTTGCAATAGGACCAAGTTTTACGGATTGTATGCACGCTCTCGACGTCGAGCCAAGAACAAGTTTTGCCGATGTATGAATGTAGACAAATTCTGTTGTATACTGAATTGCTTGTTGCGACGGGCGGGTTTTAGAATTTTATGAAAATATTTCTTCGTTTTAACTATCGTTTTTTTCTTTCTCGCTGCCTTTGTTTTAATCGAGTGGAATTAACAATTAGTCGTCGCACGTTTGATCCGGAGCGAGAGTCTGCCACTGCAATTTATTTATTTTACACCCACTTTCTGCGCATGCTTTGTGCGAATTTCAGAGCGCATGTGCGAACTGAGTTTTAACATGATGATGGAGTTTTATATGTGCCAAGTTCCTTTGATGGCGCTACTGCCTTCAGAGTAAATGAATGATAACAATGAACGGCGAATTGATTGACGTAAAGTTTTTAGCGTACGAACGACGTTTGTTATGTTCACGTTGCAATTGTTTGGACGAGAGAAAAATCGTGGTTGCCAGTAGTTGTGTGACTGTTTCATTTTTTTGGCTGGCCAGTCTTATTAATGATGTTAGTTTCTATTTTTGCCAGTAGCACAAATACTGCTACGAATTGTTAATTTCAAAATTACTTAACCTTATACTAAAGAACTCGTTTAGACTCACTACTTGGAGTGCTTGGTGGTTTGCGTCTTATTTGGTCGGTTTCTGTCTTTTATTTTGTGTAGGGTTTGAAGGATATTTGCTGAAACATGCAGGACTCATTTAAGAGCTATGAATATAGACACAGTCTGGTGCATTTGCGTAGAAGTAAGCAGTACTGTCTCGAATGAAATCTGCAGCGCCAGGAATTAATTTAAAAGAAATACTCTATTAATGATGGTCGTTGCTCGGGGGAATCAATTGAAGTCAACTGTTTAAACCATTTTATTTATCCTCATACGCAAATGCCTGGCTCTGAAGGATCATTTCTTTTTTTAATCACTGGACTGCAGAGCCTTTTCCAGTTATAGCATTTCACTTTCTTGTGTTTCATGGTCTATTCATCGGAACAATAGCGCTGAAACGTGTGGCCAAAAGATTGTTGAATTGCGAGAACACGAATGACGAATAATATTTGAATACACGGCAATGTTTTATCGATCAGTTTAATTTCCCTGTTTGTTTTTTGCGCTGCTGCAGTCGGACCACGCTCACATGTTCGAGTAATATTGTTTGTTATATGGTGTCGTGTATATGAATCATGAGTGAAGCCAGAGTTCTGTGTTTGTTGTAATCTTTGCTGGTTCGTTAGCAATTTAAACGTTCGTTGCCGAGGAGAGCTGTGAACGAAGAATCGTATCATATCAGTAGAAAGACGCACAGATGTTATGCCATCATCAACCGTGTTTTTGTTTTGTCCAAGTCTCAACAGTACTCAGTATCTATTTCCGTCTATTGCGTATATATATATACACGTAATGATATATACATACATGTATACATACACACACATATATATTTATATATGTTACGTGTGTGCGTGTTTGTCACACTTGTATATTATTGACCGTGTACAGCATGTTAAATTCGCAAAACTTGAAATGGCGTCACGACGTTAGCCGAATATTTCATGAATTCTGCTTTTGTTTCTTTTTTTTCAACACTGTCGCCCCGCTCAGCGTTGCTGCCTGCCTTGTTTTTCAGTCGTGTTTTTTTTCATCATGGCTCTACTGCTGACTACGGATTTTTCTAGAAGTGGAGACGACGCGTGTAAATAGGAATACAACATTAGTTTGGTTGGTTGTACGTAAGCGCATTCAGTTACCGTTTTGCAAAGGTACGCTATTCTATACTCACACAGCATGCATATGTTTAAGCACACGTAAGCATAAGAATTTGTCTAGTATGTTATATATGCATATTATGCATGTATGTAATATGCATGTGGATTGATATATGCATTCATATTATATTATTATGTATATATGTAGGTATGGCAGACCTGTAAATATGCACACACATATATATTTATGTATATATATGTTTCTGATGTTCTGGTATGTTTACTATGCACTAATAATAAATTAGCTTGAAGCTAAATTTATATGCATATTATATATATAATTATATATTATATATATAATTATATATATATGAATATGTATTTATATAATATTACTATATGCATAATTATGCTGCATCATTATGCATATAGGTTTATGAATATTTCCATAAATTATGTAAAAGTTATTATGGTTATGAAAATTTCTAAAGGATATATACGGTATTTAATTATATAATTTGTTTTATTTTTCCTCTGATTGAGAAATATTGTCATACTATGGTCGACTGTTTGACCAAACAGAGAGAGTGATAGAGAGAGAGAGGGTGAGAGAGTGAGATAGAGACTGACTTTTGTTTTGACTGATGTGCAACCGTGTGTGTCTGCGTCTCTCTCTCTTCTCGTTTCCTTGTGTGCCTCGATGAACAAAGAATTTATTTAGCGATTAGTTTTAGAATTATTATTGGTGAAATAGAAACACTGTCTAACACACTCGTACACCTTTTGCGTTGTCTTGTCTCGGCCAGAAATGCTGCTTTACCTTTGTTTTTTATTTAGGGGAGAGCGTGCACTATGCACCCTTGATCACAGGGGGAGAATTGGTTCTGGGTTTTAGGGGGACGGGCGAGCGGCCAAAGAATGATCGCCGAGCAGGCATAGGCGCAACCACGGGTTCCCCCAACTTTTGAGTGGTCCCCTAACTTTATTATTATGGTCCCCCAACTTTTAGGACGTGATTCATTTGGTCCCCCCAACTTTTAGGATGTGATTGCACCTATGCGAGCAGGGAAGGGTTTGGAGAAGGGATGTGCTCCTCCCCATTGTGGACATTTTTTACAAGTCTCCACATTGCAGTGGTAGCATTTTATGCTGTCATTTTAACGATATTGCTAATCATTTCAGTGGGTCTTACTGATAGTCGTGGTTTAGCCTAAGACTTTAATTAACTTAATTGCCCTCTCCCATTGTTTAAAATTGTTTTTCCACAGTGTAATGGTAACATTTTAAACTGTCATCAGCAAAATTGCTCAATTTCTGTGTTGAAAGACACGGTTTAAAACTTCAGTAAATGTCTCCTCCCCATTGTTTAAATGTCCACACTGTAATGGTAGTGTTAAAAGCAGTCATCCTATTTAAAAAATTGCTCATTTTTGTATGGATAAACAGCGGATAACACTGTGATGATTTATAATGTATATTTATTAAATATTTCTTAAAGATTGGGGGCGGGTATAAGCAGCTCCATCACCACCACAAATTCCTTGGACCGTTCCCTAAGCCTCGGCCCCTGCACTGATCCTTAATGCACCCTTGATCCTTACAGGTTTTCTCAGCTTAATACCACCCATCAAGGAAGCAGATTATTGAAAATATAAATTCATAATTTTTTCGAGTTTATATTCTCAATAACGTATTATTGCTAACTATTGATGTTGCATTCGTAAAGAGAAAAATATAATTTTAATGTAGTAAAAAAATAATGACATCGGACGACAGTCTACAAAGTTATAAATGGGTTAAAATGTACGTGGACTTCGTAATTAGACATTTTTTTGTGTACGTACATTTTTGCCGACCCCCGTACGCACTACGCACATCGCTTAAATCCCGTGACCCGTCCCCCTCCGTGTGCTCGTAATAATATGGACAACCCTTATTGGATGCGCTTCCCATACGACCACGATGAAGATAAATAGAGTAATTTTTAACCGTTTGCAAACTTCATGCTGTATTTGACAGAATAACACATTATGAGATTAATTAGTTCAAAACGCTAAGTCATCAAAATGGCTGAAAATGACAGATATAATTACGTCCAGGGTAGCAGTAGACAGTCTCCCTACGATAAAATGCGAGTATTATAATAGTGTGACGCTTCATTCGCCAGGCGCAAGGTGAATGTCCCGCCATTGGATCAAATAGTCATTCTCTGTGAGGCGTTCGTTATAAAGATCTACAGATACGATACCGTACGGCGTACGCTACTTCTAATGGAAATTGGCTGCCAAACAATTGTGGGACGTTAGCCTATAGGCCTAAGCAGCATTACTTCAGTATCGTGGGCCTGCGTGTCGCTTAGGTTCAGGTCCAGACGTCTGGATGGTCATCTAGGGTCAGGTTAGGCGTGATTATAGTCATTTAGGGTCAGGTTTAGGAGTGGTGGTCATTTAGTGTCAGGTTTAGGCGCGGTGACGGTCGGTCAGGGTCAAGTTTTGGCGTCGTGAGGGTGGATATGGGTTTGGGTCCAAAATTAAGTTAGGCTATAGGCCAGGCCTACTGTCAGTGCCAAAAGTGTGGGAAAATAAGTGCCTGGACGCCCTTTACCTCTCCAAAAAAGTGCCTAGAGCCCTAGATGCTCCTTACCTTTCCAGTCTGTGCTAGCCAATAAGTGGCTGGACGGCATTCAGATTTTAAAACAAGTGCATGGACGCCGTCCATGACCGTCCAGGCACACTTTAAGCCCTGCCTACTGTGTAGGTTATGCCGGTGGTCCTCCGATATACAGTAGGCCTAAGTTAGCCTACATGCCACCTAAGCAACCATGACTAGACACATACTCGACCATACGTAAATAATAATAATAATAATAATATATGCACTCAAAAGATTCCACGCCATAGCATTCAGGGGCACGTTCACACAACCAACCGGGGTCGAGGACGAACAACCATACTAACAATAAATGCATTATACATTAGATTTAGTGTGCAATTGTGGGAAAACAATTATCACCTCGCAAACTCTTGACGAAGATGAGGCCGTTCCAGAGTAACACCATTGCCATCTCCGGATATTGTTTTGAGCACCTGAGGGATCATAAATAGCTGGGTAAAAAACAAAACAAATTATCACATTAATAGCTAGTGTTTGCCATGCGTTCACTGTTCATTAAGCACAGCCAGATGGTTTTCATAATAATAATTATTAAGATTAGTCGTAAAAAACGTTTTTTCGCTTTTTATTCTCTCCCCAAAAACGTCGTTTTTTCGTGTTTTTTGCATCGTTTGTCGTTTTTTTATATTTCTATGTAACTTTATCTATTTATCGTCTATTATTATTATTTATTATTATTATTATTATTATTATTATTATTATTATTATTATTTTCCTTAATTTAATTTTTGTCTGATATTCCATACGTTTTCACCGTACTCTCAAGGATTCAGCTAACTATAGTGTCATATTGTAGGCCTAATTGTATTCATTATTATTCATTCATTCATTATTAGCATTTATATAGCGCCCCTTTAAGAAACTACTCAGAGGCGCTCCCAGCCCAGCCACGGCAAAAGAAAAAAGATTTAAGGGACTTAAGGAATAAGGATTGACTAGTCAGGTGGAGGAGATGGAGGTTAGGGGGGAGGTCATTCCATATTGACGGCCCCACAACCGAGAAGGCTCGACACTGTCTGGTAGCCAAGCGAGCCCGTGGAACAAGCAGTTGTCCCTTCGCAGCAGAGCGAAGGGCCCGACGCGCTTCAATGTCAGAGACTGGGCGACAAAGAATGCGCAGGTAGGATGGAGCGCAACCAAGGATACAACGTGAGACCAGGGCAGCAATTCGATAATGGATGCGTTGGGCTATTGGCAACCAATGCAGCACATCACGCATGTAGGTAGAAACAGAGGAAAATTTAGGGATTCGTCCAATGAGCCGGGCAGCAGAGCGCAGAACCCGATCTAACCGACCCAGAACCCCAAGGGGGAGGCCAACAAGGATTGAGCAACAATGGTCGATTCGACTAGTTACGAAGGCATGAACAAGAACTACCAGCGCATCATGAGAGAGAGAGCGTGCAATCACTCGAAGTTGACGAAGCTGGTAGTAACAGCTTCGAGCAACAAGATTGACATGCTGGCTGAGACTGAGTTCACAGTCATATCAAGGGTAACACCCAGGTCACGAACCGTGGAAGAGAAACTAATGTCAGGAAAGATTTGGGCTAGCAGAGGCAAATCGATCTTCTCAAGTTGCCGACGGCCACCCAGCCAAATGAATTGAGTCTTAATGGGATTTAGGAGAAGCCGATTTGACGCCATCCAAGAGGAAAGGACGTCAACAGTCAGACACATTAGGCGCACAGTGCTAACTGAATCCAATGGGTTAGAATGTATGTAGGCTTGAGTGTCATCAGCAAAGATTTGGTGGAGGAGACCCCGGGACTCAAGTAGAGGACAAAGATCAGCCGTGTAGAGAAGGTATAATAAGGGGCCAAGTACAGAGCCCTGAGGAACACCAAGAGGAGCAGGAACCCAGGGGGACCTAGAGGATCCAACAACCACACAGTTTGAGCGGTCAGAGAGGAAGGAACGCAACCATTCTAGAGGCTGTCCAACCAACCCAAAGGATGTAGAAAGATATAAAAAAATATACACAGTAGATCTGTGTATATTTAAGTCATCATTTCAGAAATACACGTAGTCTATAGGTCCCTACAAGAAATGAAATTTGTAAGAATTCTTGGGCCTATAATTAATTTTTATAAGTAACAATTTTAAGTACAAATGTAGGCCTACAATACATAGCCTAGTTTAGTACACATGCATCTATGGTCTTTGCTTCTGATTCGATTTTCATTGCGTTATGTCGATCAGCATGATCTTATGTGGACTTATGTTTACAGTTTAATTTTGAAAAGATTTCAATACCTTTTCTGTTTTTTTTATTAAACTATTATAAAGTTATCAGAAAAATAACTGTGGTAGATTAATAACTTATACTATACCCCGCAGCTCGATCGAGTCGTGGGCTACGATCGACTTGGCTGGATCGACTTCGCCGACTCGCCGACCTCTCGATGACTCGATCGACTAGACTCGGCCGACGATCGACTCGATCGGCTTCGTCGACTTGGCCTAGTTATGTCTCTGGCTCGCCTCTGCAGTTATGTTATCTCAAAATGAAATTATACGATAGTAGATCTGTGTCATAATCTGTGTGACGTCACAATAAGCCTATTTTCGAATTCTAAGTGAATTTATATAATAGTAGATTTGCACTGAAATCGTAGTGACGTCACAATTATTGGCCTCGTTTTAGATTCTGAAAATGAACTTAAATAATTATTACAGTAGATCTGTGTAATAATCGAAATGACGTCACAATAGGCCTTGTTTATACTCTTATATATAATAGCAGGTCTGTACCATAATCGAAGTGACGTCGCAATAGGCATAGTTAATTCTCAAAACGAACTTCTTTAATATTAGGTCCGTATCATGATCGAAGTGACGTCACAATGGACCTAGTTTTATATTCTTAAGCTGAACGTAGCCTATAATAGATTTGTATCATAATCAGAGCGATGTTGCGTTAAAACAGCCGCAGTTTTGTATTATGAAAATGAAATAATATGATAGTAGATTTGTATCATAATTATATATATAATCGAAGTGACGCCACAATAGGCCTAATTTCATTTTCTCAGTGAACTTGTTTAATAGTAGAATTGTATCAAAATCGAAGTGACGTCATAAAAGGCCCAGTTTTACACTCGCAAAATGAACATCTATACTGGAAGATCTGTAAAATAAATCGAAGTGACGTCACAATATGCCTTGTCTATATTCTCAAAACGTAGGCTATTTCTATAATAGCACATTTGTATCATCGAAGTGACGTCACAATAGGCCAGTTTTTTAAATTCTTGAAGCGAACCTATGTAGTATGTAATAATAAAATTGTATCATAATCAGAGTGACGTTACAATGGGCGTAGTTTTGTAGGCTATTCTCAAAATTATTGAAATTATAATTCTGTAGTAGATAGTAGATCTGTATCCTGATCGAAGTGACGTCACAATAGGCCTAATTTCGCTTTATCAGTTAACTTATTTAATTGTAGAATTGTATCATAATCGAAGTGACTCACAAAAGGCCCCGTTTTATATTCTAAGAATTAACATCTACATGTAGACCCTAAACATGCCTATAATACATGTAGTAGGTCTTTATAATACTCATTCAGAGGTGGATCCAAGGGGACCAACCCGGCCATGCCCTCCTTTAAGAAATTTGCGTAGGACGTGGCCCCTCCCCCCATCAAGTTTAAAGAAGCTGTAAATCAACGCAACGGGAACAGGAAGGTGACAGAGAAAGAAACACCTGACCAAAAGGTCATCAGATTTAAAATAACCAGAGTTGCCACTGGTTCTTAGAAGTTTTTTGGGGAAAGACTAAAAAAACATTTTTCGGCGGAAGACCAACGAAAATTTTTGACGGCCCAAGACCAAAAATTTTGGGCCCCACTTTAAAAAAATTCTTTACCCGCCCCTGTACTCAGTCAACTCAGCAGTGTGTAATCTATTTGAAATACAATCGTCTTCAGGAAACTCGAAACAAGCCGCTACAGTAATACGTTATGCAATTGAAAAAATTCACAAGAACGCAAATGACAGAAGACGCAGGCCTTAGGCGTAAAACTTACCTACTAACAGAACAGACAGCATGCAATAAACAACGTTAACAGTGTGTAATCTAGGTGAAGTAAAACTGTCTTCAGGAAGCTCGAAACAACGGCGATATTTCCTGTTGGATTACAATCGTCAAATCGTCATTATTTTTTATTGATATAACTCTTCATGTACCGGTAACGGAAGAATCTAACGAATCAATTCTAATCCTATATCCACACAACGACTTTATAATACACAGACTCGGCTCCGAAGATCTAGTCTTAGAAGAGGGTTGCGTAATAAATACGTCACAATATAATCGCCGCTAATTTCCGGTCAAAGAACCCATATAGATAGTTAGCTTGCGAAGCGGCAAGCAAGTAAGTATAATCTCGAAAGAGAAACTGATTGATGCCCCTATCGATGGCATCGAAAAGCGAATGCCGACCGCTATACTGAAGTGCTTTGGCAAATATTGACGACCAGACAGTCTGAAGTGGGCTAGCTATATAATAGACAAGAAAAAACATTCGCTTCTTATTTCTACGCGAAGGAACGAGGACTTGGGTATAGTTGCTCGCTGAAGATTCGCTGTCCAAAATCATTTCCCGTAATGCCAACCGAGCAATAAGATTGCGCTAAAAAACATGCCGCCATTTTGTAGATGAAGAGCGTCACTTAACTGCTGTCTCATAATACCGTAATAGTAAATGATAAAATCCAACATTAATACTATTATTATTATTGTAAAGCTAAGCGCATGGCACTATAGCTTATTCTCGAGAGCTGCGTCTAGTCAAGAGGGGATGTGTCCCAATTAAGATGGCAGAGGTTGTCATCTTGACCCCTTCTCTGAACCAAGCGAATCTAGACTGCCTCTAACTGAAAATGCCCTTAAATTAACTAGGCCTATGACATTGCAGTCGCTAACAGTAGGCCTATGCGAATCGTAGGAAAAATCCCTGAAAGAATCAGACGCTGATTTATGTGGAGTTGGGATTGCCCAATAAAGACTTTAATATGGGGCGCTAAGAAAGACTGATGGGACGCGGTGGTGTAGCGGTAAGTTCGTCGCCTTGTGATCGAAGGGTCGCAGGTTCGAATCTACCTCAAGCCACTACGTAGCGACCCTGGACAAGACTTGCTCACCCACAATTATCTGTGAGGAAGGCAACGGAAACCACCTCACTCATCTCATCCCCAGGGACGTAAAGCGAATGAACGTGCCTTCGGGCAGATAACTCATCATCATCGTCATCATCATCATTATTAAGAAAGACTATGGTTGAACCCCCTGAACCCCACGGCAATTCTCACCCTGGTCACCAAGAAGTGAGCATGGGCGCAGTGAACGGCAATTGCGTTTAGGTACCATTTGCCAGTTGCAGCTCAGCTCTAGCCTTTCTCCATCCAGCCTTTGTGTTGACCGTGGCGCCGCGGACAAGTGCGCTCAGTATCCGCCGGGATCTAGGCAATTGCCGCCAATTGCCAGCAGCGGAACCCACGCCGTGTCCCATCGTGGACCAATACACTTCAGCTGCTTCGCTATAATACCGCACAACAGCATACACACGCGATAACCGATCGTCGTATACAGCCAACGCACCACCCACCGTCTGTTGCTGAACGCCCGACGCCCGGCGATTGAATACTCCATCAATATCGACAGTAACTGTTAGCCGCCCTAGGAACTCAATCTTCGCAGTTGATTGTAGGCCTACAACTGAACTGAAACGTCGTATTACCGAATAGAATTAAACGTACATTTTAGCAGCTAGCCTATCTAACTAGATCTAAAAACGTGCGACGAATGGACTGCGAGCTGCAGACAAAAAGATATCCAACGGCAAAATTGCAAGCCATGAAATACGTAATAGGTCTGTGTACAACGTGAGAAGTGAGTGCGCAGGGAAATGCCAGTCTGAAGTGTCATTCTGGAGGAAAGTCTTCCACTGGACTTATTGCGTGGGTTGGTCACTCGAATCGTCCGGGCGAAAGGCAAATCGGATGCATCGTGTTATATAAGACGCAACACGTGTATAACACGCGTAGCTGCATAAGACGTAACTCGTATATAAGACGAGACCATACACGAAGCTAATAGTCTCACGATTCTGATTTTATTGCCTTGAGAAATCGATTGCGAAAATATTTCGTTCATACAGTTCGCGTTTCGGTATCGGAGTACAGTTTTCTCTCCGCGCTATAGAAGTTCTGTGGAGCTACACTAGGCAGCTACTTTATTGTCTGTGAATTCTGTTGTACCTTGTGGCAGCACAACAAGAAAATCGCCAAGATGCTGCAGTCAAAGTCGCTGAGAAAGCAATTGTCAACGGTTGGGAGACTGGCGATGATAACCGCCGGAAAAAAGAAGGGTAAGTCACCTAAAAACATAAAGCAGGATGAGATTTGTAGGGGAAGAGGAAAGAGAGGAGAAAAAAGGAGGAAGAGAAAAAAGAGACTGACCTCGACACGTTAGACCACAGTATCTTATAATCTGCAGGAATAGGACAACGACGTAGTTACTGTAGTAACTTAGTATGATTTCTATTTCCGACAACAGTTCTGTATACATGTAGTTATAATCTGGATCATTTACTACTCGTAATGCTGATTGTCGTTGCAGATAAACATACTTTCCGGAGACTACTCTACAACTTCACGCAGAACACTACGTTCCACGGAGTTCGCTACATAACAGCCGACACCCAATGGCTTTTTAGAAGGTAGGTCTTTTACCGTTTGCGTCAGTGTTTAATTTTGACTGTCTCTGGAGGGGAAGGAAGATCCCCAGGAATGACATTTCCCCAGAAGAAATCACGAGCTGTTCACATGGATTTAGGTACTACCCCGCCCCCAAACGGCATATGGAGGATGTACCCCCACAGCAAAGCAAGTACAAAAGAAGTAAAATATAATACTGGAATTGGGCATGTTTTTTAATTGTAGGATGTAGGAGAAACACTAAAAAAGTCATCAGCAAAGTTGGTTATCTAATATCTTTTTCTGAAATTTTGGGAGAAACACTAAAAAAGTCGTCAGAAATTTTCAGGCCGAAGGTGTCTCGGCTCAGCGGTTGCCGTCCGCCAAAAACGGCCACCCCCCTGCCCGACAAACCGGAATTGCCCCACCCCAGCCCCCACCCCAAAGTAGGGGGCGAGATTAAACACTGCGCTTTACGTGCTTCTGCCATTACTTGTCCCTTAAACAGTTCCTTCGAACAACCAATTAATTAGAGTTAGAATTATAGTCGTTGTTTAATCGTTTGACTAGTAATTGACTATAGGAGCTAATTGGTTAGAATGGAATCTATTTGTTCCCCGTTTCTGGTGTTAACATGCGGTTGGTGCAGAGCGACTGCTGAAGATGAAAGTCTCCCGTTGCTATGGAGACGACCGGCAGACAAATATTTGTCAGATGCTGCAACACGAGACTCATAATTCTTCGAATTTGAGCTCATCATCTAGAACGCGCGAGCAACTGACGTTTGTGACTGCTGCAGTGGTTATTGGGATCTCTGTTGGATGAATTGCTGTGGAAGAGTTGAATTTTTCAAGTTTGGTTGGCGGTTATAAGGCGGTATTTTCGGTGGCTCATTGCAATGGCATTGGTAGCGCTCCTGAATAAGCTGGTGCCCCGCGCTTGGCTTTCGAGTGGCGCTTTAGAAATTTCGAGTTTACTATTGGCAGTATCATTGATCGTATACCTATAGATTTGTATAGCGCCTCTCTCAGGACGAGTATTCAGAGACGCCTAGAGAGTCGAACTCTGAAAATGCGTTTTCTGGCGTCGGATATTTGGTGTGGAACTTTGTGGGAGGCGCAATTAGGCTGGTGCATTTAGGTTGGCACTTTGGAGTGGCACTTTTGGGGCGATGTCTCATTGATACAGGATTAGCGTGGCACGTACCGGAGGTAGGTTTGAGAGTGAAGCATTGGAATGCCACTGTTGAGGAGGAGTATAATACGAGAGTGGGACATTTGAGGGTTGAGTAGGTAGCCTATTGGAGGGCTGAGCCCACGAGAGTGACATTTGGGGATATATTTTTAATGGTGGCACGTTTTGAGTGGCTGTTGTCTTCGCGCATTTGTATATAGCCTAATGGCATCACTGGTGACACGTTCTAGCGTGGCAATCAGGGACGTAACAGGATTTTTCGTTTGGGGGAGGGGGGGCTTAAACCTTGAACATGACAAGTGCGGTAGCATATTTAGCCGTAAGTATACAACGGCTTGATTTATTTGGGATGGGGGTGGTTCAGCTTCGTTTGGGGGGCTTCCCAACGTTAGTTACGTCCCTGGTGGCAATATAGAACCTACTGGGGCGTTAATATCAGTGGCTCTAGTTGAAAACGTACCAAAAAGCGCGACTGTCACATTAACCTTTGTTGTCCATTTCGAAGAATTCATCCCACTGATACGATTTACATGAAAAGCGTGTACGGCCTATGCGAGAATACTGTGAGTCAATAAATTATTGTATAACTGGAAATGTTTATGCATACGTTGCTCAGGCTCATATACTTTGACTGCAATTTCCATTGACCAGATTATTATCCGCGTCGATGCAAAGCGCTTATAATAATAGCGCTCCAGAAATCATTAGTTTTTACTAGATTAGCCTAATCCTTAATGTGCCGCTGTCTTTATATGGAGCTAAATTTTACGGCAGCTATCACAGACTGCACGGAGTCGAATGCTACCATGTTTTCTTCTAAATCCTATTGATCCAATTTCTTTATTGCCAACAGTGATGCATTGCTTTCGCAGACTGGCTGTGACGTTGTATTTAATGCTCCTTTGCAGTGCGTCTTCTCTTGGCTAGATGGCGCGCCATGCATGCTTGCGTCACCAATACGTTTTAGCCTACTTACGGACTCTAGAAATGATGTACATAGCCTCATTCATTGACAATGTCATTATACGTGCCAGTCCAAAATCTGGAGATAGGAGGGAAGGTTACAATAATCATCTTTGTTATTTCGCAATGTCGTTAACAGCAGCCACACAAATATTGTCGCACAACCGCATGATTTGGTCAACTAGCGGTCGCAGAAAATCTGAATTTCGCGGTCTCCATAAACAATATATACTTCCGACGTGACGTCTGAACTGTCATGTCCGCCGCGTCTAGACAAAACACGGCTACAATTAAGAAAATCTTCGAAGATTGCATCATCGACCCTCGGAAATTGCCGAACAAAAGCAAATATCGAACGCTAGGCGGTTGATCGATGAGAAAACGCTGACCCTAAAGGTCGCAATGGTAAATAACGCGTGTCTTTGGCCAATCTTCTCGCGCGTTCGATATTAATAGACTGCCCGGTGGATCTCGTCTGCATTGAACGCGGTCGGCTGGACATCGACTTTTGTTTAAGAAAGAGCGCTGGAGAGCTGATATCATACAAATGCCCTCCTTATTTTTTTGTTATAAGCAAGGCAGTCTGCACCCACCCCTTAAAAAAACCAACAATCTATTTTGGGCACAAATATTTTGTACAAACTGCACAATTTTTTCAAGCTGAATCGATATGGGCGGTGTTATGCTACAGGCTACCAAATTGGTAAACACGCAAAGCTGTTTGAATCTAAGTTTGCGAAGTATTGACAGTCACATTCAAACAATAGACTTAGGAATTTAATTTCTTGGTGTGCCAGCTCATTGTACAGTAATAAGTCGTATAGCAACGGTGAAAACCGACTAAATCATCTAAACCATTAATAGCATCCATGTTTAATGCAGCAGCTACACTTCCGGTAGTCGACCTACATTGAGATGTTCCACCCGCTTATTCATTTAAAACAACAAGAATAAAAAATACTGATTTTTGGTTAGGCTCTATACCTTTCGCAAATAGAACAGAAAATATTTTTGGCACGTAAATCTGTTTGATCTAACGGACGCATGTTATAATCACAGACCTATCTTTAATACATATAAAGAAGAAAAGTATGTAACTGGGCTACATGTATTTATGTATGGGCCACAAAAACGTTTGATCCACTCGACCGATTGCTACGAATACTTTTTAGCACCCGACAAAGAACATAGGGGCTTCGCGATCCAATAATCTTACCCCCCCACCCACCCGAGTTATGAACATTTTACATTTCGATGTGATATAGTTAACGATGCATTTAGGACGCCATTTGTTCACTAAGCTCACGACGTCATTTTTCGACCTCATTTTCTTTACGTCACATCTGGCCGAAGCGCAAGTAAGTATGATCGCAGGGTAAGAAACAATAATGACAAAAATGTTCAATAACCTATCGTATTGTATCGGAACGTTGCTAAAGCGTCTGTTCCAAAAAACCGGATTCTCAATAATAATAACAGTAATTAGAGTGTGAGCGATTCACGCACGCTAAGAAACCTTGAAACTAGACAGACGGGGCTGGGTTGGGGTGGAGTGAGATGCGGTGAACCGTGTTGGGGGCTGTGTGCGGGGTACAGGAGTGGGGTGGGCCGGATCAGTGGCGTAGCCAGGAATTTTTGATGGGGGGTGGGGTTATGGCCGGAAACCCTGTTTTTTGCTATTTTTTCTTATTTAAATGAACAAATAACCTTAAAAAACCTTTTTTTCCGAGCAAATGGGGGGGGGGTTTAACCCCCGAAACCCCCCTTGCCTACGCCACTGGGCCGGATTGGGATGCGATGGAAGAGGTCGGAGTGAGAGGGGCGCGTGGTGAGGCGCGGCGCGGCGGGGAGGGGGAATCGAAAAACCGAAATTTCCCGGGCAACACATTGTAATTCAGCTAGATATACAGATCCCGCCATTTGCAGCAAATAATGCGTGAAAAAACGACAAAAAATACTGAAGCGTTTGGTGCAACTAGAGTTGTAGCATTTTAACCTATGCCTACCTATGATTAGTTTACACAATAGGTCCTTACATGACTTCAAAGAGCAGAATAATAACACGTGACGAGAACATTATTATTGAGGATTTTTGGTTTCAGGTTTCTAAACAAGGACGGCACGGCAGCAGAATCTTCATTCATTTATTGTATGCATTTATATAGCGCCTCTTCAAGGGGACTACTCAGAGGCGCTCCCCACCTCAGCACTTCCACTTAATGCAATTTTTCTAATCAGTAATGAACTTTACTGACGTTCAGCAATCGGGGATGTGGGATTAAAGGGAACGTCGGCCCGGCAGGAAGAAATAGGGGGCCTACGATGGAAAAGGGACCAAGCAAGGTTGCTTAATCGGGATGGAAGCCAGTGCTTCATCAGTGCCCTAAAGCACTCTTGTTTCACCTTCAATGGGTTGTAGGCTAATCGGACCTTTGCTGTTTGAATGTTCTTAAATAATATTTGATCTATTATCGCTTGCAGCAAACGAAGCCACTGACAGAATTTTCTAATAATAATAGGTCGCCGAAAGATATTGACATATCACTGTTGCGTCTACATTCTTGTGTTTTCTCCCTGCAGGCGGTTCTATCTGACCTATTAAAATGCCAGTCACTTCTTTTTTATATCGACCGCCGACCTACACAACCGTGACGCCATCGTTTGTCAGTGATTTTATCGCGGGGTATACGTGTCCTTCAAAGTCGGTCTTCGCGTTAGAATTGGCGTCTTGCCACATCTATAGATCCCCATGCATAAGAGGACCCCTCACCCCTCTGGCCCTTGATGTAAATCTCTGAAACAGTCTCGAGGGTATACGGCGATATTGTCACGATGAGACAACGGCACGATTCGCTTGCATTGGTGTAGCTACAGCATGCGCAAATATGTGCTTTTACAGCATACAGTCTATTAACGAGCAGTCCATTGTATAGCGGCACTTTTTTGCATGGCCTTTGCAACTATAGGTAGCCTATATGTAGACCTTAAACATTTTCATAGGCCTATATAATATAGGCTACGTGTTTGCAGAAAATTATCCGAAGTCTATATACCCGAGAGATGAAGAATCTTAGCGTAGGCCTATATAGGCCTACCCGAGAGATGAAGAATCTTAGCCTATAGGTCTATGTGAAAAGTGAAACACAACCACGATCGCAGTCAGTAATAATTATGGATGGACCCTAACACACCTGCCTCTCATATCTAATTGTTCGACATCTAAAAAATTCACCTGTGTAAGTTTTAGGCAGTTTTGTTGAATCAAACGAATATTAGGCCTAATTGACTCGATCAGTGTGTATCCAGAATCCAGTCCTACGCCTACGTGTATGGACATAGCAGATACTATTATAGTATTTGGGACCGACATGCACAGTATATTTGAACAGTACTTATCTAATGAAGATACAAACCCTAGCCGACCCTCACGACGCCTAACCTGACCCTGCCAACCAGCAACAACGCCTAATCTGATACTATACGACACGCCGGTCCCCGATACTATAGTTAGGCCTATGTATACGTACCACAGACCTGTCTTTTGTTTATATTCCAATCCTACACTTCGGCGACTTCGTCTGCTATAGCAACGCCCGCAAAATAAAAACACAAAACAAATTAATTGTCGAAAATTTCAACCGGCGTTCAAACGAATTGACGACGCGAAGAAAAATATCGGCTGCAGACTGGTCGTGTTGCCTTTCGTTGGAAATCCAAACAAAACGCGTCCCCAAAAGGTAGGTGGCGGCAGTGTGTTCGTTGCAATGACGGGTTGGGGTCTCTCTCTCTATCGTGTGTACCAGCATTCAATCACCCCGCTCGCTGCTGCTCCTCTCTAAGGGCGGACGATCGTTGCACGTTCGTGGGCGTCGGATCCCCCAGTGGGGGCCGGATAGAATCCCAAAGTGGTCAATCGCCCGGCGGATGTTAGTATCTGGGCCGTGAGCCAATCAACGTGCTGCGTTTCGATGACGTGTCTTGTTTTGAATTCGAATATGACGCCGCGTTGCAGCAGACGACTTTTGACGGGTCACAGGGGTTGCTAGAAATACGGGTTGCGCAGTCCGGTTTGTTGAGCGTACGCTTGGGATTTTTTTCATATTATTATGTGCCGCTTACATAGCGCGATCGCTTGAAGGTTTGGTTGGGCAATGGGCAGCCATTCTGTTTTGAGCGATAATTGATGTTAGAGTCGGGCTTGCTGTGCCTTGTGGTTCACTGTTCGTTTTGTGACTTGTCGCTGGGGACTGACGTGCCATATTATAAGAGGTCGTTGACTCGTTGCTGACGTGTCCAAAGAGCAAGATTATTTGAAGGCAGAGTTGTGCCTTCCACGCAGTTTGACCGTGGATCAGTAAACAAGTCTACTCCTACTCACCTTGATTATTTATACTGTGCTTCTTTGTGTGTCCACTGTCCAGTTCATTGAAATGATTGAATTAACGAAAAATAATTATCATTTCTTTTCTTTTTCCTTTTTTTTACACAAGAATGCATTGAGTGATGATTGACACTTTCAGAACTAAGCAGCACAACGATCTCTTCCGAACAGAGATTGGTATTATTATTATTTTAAAATTATTTTTTATCATTAACAGTATTGCAAAGGTGCATGTCTGTTCGTTTGTTTCTTTGTATGTGCACTTGTTATATAGCGCATTTTCAAGCTCGTTACTCAGAGGCGCTCCCGGTTAATTTTGGATCTGACATAGAAGCTGGATGCATGTTGAAATACATGACTGAAAATCATAAATCCAGTGTCCGTTTAAGCTAGAAATCCATTGCATATATTGACCAGTTGTCGTTAGACGAGTTATCTGTAGACCAGTTGTTATGAGACCCTCTTTAATCTAGGATATTTTGTGATGGCGATCTTTAACTAAATACTAATAGTTAAGAACATGTTGGAGGTGTCTTTGCCGATCGCGTTGATTATGTTATAGGCTATATATACGCAGATATCTCCTGTATATTATACCGTATATCAATAACGTTTTGCATCCGATTTGACCAGGGTCTATGACAACAGAGGCCGTTACCCTGGGCAGAAATTTGCTCGGCGTATTACAGCACTTGAGAGCAAGGTACTAAAAAAATGTATCCGTAACGGTCACAAATGCTTATATATATATATATATATATATATATATATATATATATATATATATATATATATATATACCTCGTTTATTCAAGAAAATTAAGTTGACAGACCGCAACTTAATTACACGAAGAAGAGAAATATAAGAAAATAAATGGACTAAAAAACAGTGTCTGCAGAATTCAGGTTGGAAGCATGCAGAAGATTGATTACTGGTTCCTAGAGTTAGCATTGCGAACCGTCTTAAAAAGAACTCGAGAGATGAAATTAAAGTAATCTTTTTAGGCAGTACGGCCTTTTAACAATAGGTGGAAATAGGCTTCGGAGTACATGATTGAAATTCCAGCTGACACCCTGTAAGAGTCTAACGTCTGCATCGTCAATCAAGCGGTCAAGATCAGGGTAATGAGAAGGGTGGTATCCCAATCGTTTAACCCTTTATAGGAAGCGTTGAAGTTTGAGGCGATCGATTGCGGTGGTGTATCCCCCACCAAGCAGAGGAGGCATAGAGAAGACGACATCCCATGCCAGGCATCGACCACGTGACCAAGGGATGAGCGTTGCGCTCATGGGCGGAGTTTATCAGGAGCTGGGGGGGGGCTAAGAAGACCCAGGTTCATTTTTTTTACCGTGTATAATGGTATCTTTTCCCGGGCTTAGCCCTCCCCCCAAGAAGGCTTTAGCCCCTCCAGGAACGGAAACCAAACTCCGCCCATGGTTACGCCGTAACAAATAATTAATTAATTAATTAATTAATTAATAATAATAATAATAATAATAATAATAAATATTAATTAATAATATCAATTAATTAATAGAAATTATATTAATGTAATAATAATAATAATTATTATCATTATTATTATTGTCATCGGTAAACAGAGAGAAGTAAAGAAACGGTGGGAAAACGTAAACAGTGAATATTGTCAGTCAACAGTGTTGACAAACATGCACGTACAACAGTTACTGTACATGTAGTTGCTGTAATCGCAAACATACTATAATTTATGTAGCGCCTTCGTAACATCATTAAGCGATGATCGAGTGGTGTAGCGAACGCTCACCAGATGGAGCAACTAACCGGAAGTGAGGGACAAATTAGGCAATCGTTAAATGTTGACCAGCAGTGTCTCAAACACCGAATTCGTCAAGGGAGTACCGAGAGAAACGGGTTGTTGATTGTATTATTAATTGATATTGATTGTATTATTAATTGATAACGGTTTATTATCATGTTCCTCTGTATAAAAAAATATTGTATACGCCTGTCTGTCTGTGTGTCTGTCTGTCAGTCTGTGTGTCTGTCAGTTTTTGTGTCTGTGTGTATGTCTGTGTGTCCGTCAGTGTGTTTGTCTGTGTGTCTCTGTCTGTGAGCCTGTCTATTTGTCTGTCTGTGAGCCTGTCTATTTGTCTGTGTGTGTGTGTGTGTGTCTGTCTGTCTGTCTGTCTGTCACCTTGCTTTGGACTCCTCACTGCCTACATATCAGATGGCCAGTATGTCTATAATTATTGTGTTTAACTGCTAAATTAGCAGTTCTTTCTTCCGTCTGTCCGTTCGTCCGTCCTTTCATCCTTTCAGTTCTTCCTTTCTTGCTTCTCTCATTCCTACCTACCCTACCTCCCCTAATTTGTTCCTACTGTTCATCCAGCTCATTTCTTCATAAATTCCTTCCCTCATGTCTTCTTACTTCCTTCACTCCCACTCTTTCCTACCGTCCTTCTCTCTGATACCCTCCTAGCCTCTAATTATAACACAATAACACAATAATTATAATTTCTTTCAACCTTCCTTCCTCCATCCTTCCCCCCTTCCACCCTTCCTTCCTCGACCCTTCCCTCCTTCCACCCTTCCTTCCTCGACCCTTCCCTCCTTCCACCCTTCCTTCCTCGACCCTTCCCTCCTTCCACCCTTCCTTCCTCGACCCTTCCCTCCTTCCACCCTTCCTTCCTCGACCCTTCCCTCCTTCCACCCTTCCTTCCTCGACCCTTCCCCCCTTCCACCCTTCCTTCCTCGACCCTTCCCTCCTTCCACCCTTCCTTCCTCGACCCTTCCCTCCTTCCACCCTTCCTTCCTCGACCCTTCCCTCCTTCCACCCTTCCTTCCTCCATCCTTCCCCCCTTCCACCCTTCCTTCCTCGACCCTTCCCTCCTTCCACCCTTCCTTCCTCGACCCTTCCCTCCTTCCACCCTTCCTTCCTCGACCCTTCCCTCCTTCCACCCTTCCTTCCTCGACCCTTCCCTCCTTCCACCCTTCCTTCCTCGACCCTTCCCTCCTTCCACCCTTCCTTCCTCGACCCTTCCCCCCTTCCACCCTTCCTTCCTCGACCCTTCTCTCCTTCCACCCTTCCTTCCTCGACCCTTCCCTCCTTCCACCCTTCCTTCCTCGACCCTTCCCTCCTTCCACCCTTCCTTCCTCGACCCTTCCCTCCTTCCACCCTTCCTTCCTCGACCCTTCCCTCCTTCCACCCTTCCTTCCTCGACCCTTCCCTCCTTCCACCCTTCCTTCCTCGACCCTTCCCTCCTTCCACCCTTCCTTCCTCGACCCTTCCCTCCTTCCACCCTTCCTTCCTCGACCCTTCCCTCCTTCCACCCTTCCTTCCTCGACCCTTCCCTCCTTCCACCCTTCCTTCCTCGACCCTTCCCTCCTTCCACCCTTCCTTCCTCGACCCTTCCCTCCTTCCACCCTTCCTTCCTCGACCCTTCCCTCCTTCCACCCTTCCTTCCTCGACCCTTCCCTCCTTCCACCCTTCCTTCCTCGACCCTTCCCTCCTTCCACCCTTCCTTCCTCGACCCTTCCCTCCTTCCACCCTTCCTTCCTCGACCCTTCCCTCCTTCCACCCTTCCTTCCTCGACCCTTCCCTCCTTCCACCCTTCCTTCCTCGACCCTTCCCTCCTTCCACCCTTCCTTCCTCGACCCTTCCCTCCTTCCACCCTTCCTTCCTCGACCCTTCCCTCCTTCCACCCTTCCTTCCTCGACCCTTCCCTCCTTCCACCCTTCCTTCCTCGACCCTTCCCTCCTTCCACCCTTCCTTCCTCGACCCTTCCCTCCTTCCACCCTTCCTTCCTCGACCCTTCCCTCCTTCCTCCCTTCCTTCTCCTTCCTCTCCTCCATCCCTCTCATTCCTTCCATCATTCCATCCTTCCGTCCCTCCTTCACACCTCTCTTACCTCTCATTCTTTCCTATATTTCTTCCCCCTCACACCTTCCTTCCATCCCTGCTTCCTTCAGTCGGTGTGTGTGTGTGTGTGCGTGTGCATGTGAATGTGCATGCCTGTGTCTGTGTGCTGTAGGTTCGTGTGGCTGCTGTTGGTTCTGGGTGCCCTCAGTTTCTTCATCTGGTTCATGACGGATCGTCTGCTCTTCCTCAGAGGTCATCCCAAGGCCGTCGACGTAGAGGTCATCTACACGGAGAGCATCGAATTCCCAGCAGTCACCATCTGCAACCAAAACCTATTCAGGTAAATCAACGACGAGAAATAGCGAATCAGTTTAATTAATTAACTAATTAATTAATTAGTTACTGAGTAAGTAGGTCAGTCAGCCAGAAGCCAGTCAGTCAGTCAGTCGGTCGTTTAATGGGTCAGTCCATCTGTCACTAAGGTACGCCAGTAAATCAGTCAGCAAGTCAGCCAATAAGTCAGCATGCAGGTCAGTCAGTAAGTAGGTCAGTTAGTTTTTCTGTCAGACAGCAAATCAGCCAGTCATTTAGTCAGTCAATCATTCAGTCATTTAGTCAGTCAGTCAGTCATTTAGTCAGTCATGTAGTCAGTCAGTCATTTAGTCAGTCAGTCATTTAGACAGTCATTTAGTCAGTCAGTCAGTCAGTCAGTCAGTCAGTCATTTAGTCAGTCAGTCAGTTATTTAGTCAGTCAGGCAGTTATTTAGTCAGTCAGTCAGTTTCTGTTACCTGTCTTAGGACGAGCGCCACTTTGAAGCTTGGTTTACACGACGTCGTCGAGGAAAGTTTCAAGAAGTTACAGAATGGTCAAGACAAACACGAAGGTCAGACATCAACAACGACATTGACATCTTAGATGATCATCCGTCCATCCATCCATCCATCCATCCATCCATCCATCCATCCATCCATCCATCCATCCATCCATCCATCCATCCATCCATCCATCCATCCATCCATCCATCCATCCATCCATCCATCCATCCATCCATCCATCCATCCATCCATCCATCCATCCATCCATCCATCCATCCATCCATCCATCCATCCATCCATCCATCCATCCATCCATCCATCCATCCATCCATCCACCCACCCACCCACTCATCCATCCATCCATCCACCCACCCACCCACCCATCCATCCATCCATCCATCCATCCATCCACCCATCCATCCATCCATCCATCCATCCATCCATCCATCCATCCATCCATCCATCCATCCATCCATCCATCCACCCATCCATCCATCCATACATCCATCCATACATCCATCCATATACCAGCATTGAACGTTTGTTCTATTTCACAATTTAAAAAAAATTCGACTGAGTGTTGCCTACGTTATTATAAATTTCCTTTAACCCTGTAAAATTTGATTTAAAAAATCCTTTCCTCTAGCCAAGATATTGGCAAAGAAACCCTATAGGGTCACTTTGTTATTTCTGACCACTCTGTAGCTGAGGAGGCTTTCGACGTCTACCAAGACACCTATCTCAAGGGCATGGGTCCTTTCCACCCACCCACTTTTCTTCCCTGTGTGTATATAGATGAGGAGGCTTTCGACGTCTACCAAGACACCTACCTGAAGGGCATGGGTCCTCCTCACGCCGTCTACGTCAACATAACCTCCATCGTGTGCCGTGACCTGTGCGTTAAGCTGCACAGCGAGTCCTGCTGTTCAGTCATCTTCGATAGATCGTCAAGGAGGTGCTTCGTGACGGCCTTGGACTTCCAGTCGGAGGGAACCTCGCTGCAGATGAGGGTCAACACAGTCTACTACAAGCGACGGAAATGCTCAGGTGAGACGGTCACCCCAACACTGCCCTTCCCTCCATTACGTTCCTTTATGGTGCCAGTCCCAAGGCTGAATAAGGGAGGAGGGAGGCGACGCTAATTGTTGTTTATTATGACGGTGTTAGTATTATTTGTAATTGCATGTTGTTGTTTTGTTAATATCATCGTCATCGTATTATCATAATTAACTTCTTCATCATCGTTAGTTGGTTGTTGGTTGTTAGTATAACTCTTATTGTTACAGCCTTATCAACACTGTAATTACAATTTAAGTATTATTATCACTAATAATCATTTGTGGTGTGATATGATTAGGCAAATAATTACATGTCACATTGGTATATTGCGCTATCACAGAGGTAAGGTATCAGTGGCAAGGTATGATATGATAGTGAGGTAGATAAACTGTGGATAGGTAAAACATGCATATTATCTAAGGTATGGTATGCGTGACACTCTCGACTAATGCAACATGCTACAGTGGTCCGACCACCACTGAGTGGAACAAGACCATGACTGTTTTTATTGAGCGAGCATTTGACAACGTATTGTTCCATCTGAACAACAATTGCAACAGCAACAACGATTCGACAACCGTTGTCTGCGTTGTTTCAGTGCAACACGAAGCGAACTGTTCTTTCGAGGATGGACTGTGCAGCTTCGTGCAGGACTTCAGTCGTTCGATCACGTGGAAGCGGAACATCGAGGATGGGAAGCCAGTGGACGCTCTCTATCTGCCACCGTTCGACCACACAACCATGACAGGTTAGTCGTAGATACCGACCCACTGATAGAACTACCTGACGCATGGTATTATTATACACTAGAGTATATTATGGTAGAGTGTAATGTATGTATGTGCACTTGTTATAGCGCCCCTTCACGCTCTCTCTACTCAGAGGCGCTCCCGACTGTAGAGCGGACACTGCAGAGGAGATTCACGCCGAAGCGCTGAGCAATTGCGAGTGAAGGACTTGTCCAAGGTCCCTTCGCGGCGACTTGAGGTGGATTCGAACCCCGAACCTTCCGGCTTCAAGGCAACGACGCCACCACTACACCACCGCGCCCCACAGTAGTGATACACGATGCTTATAAATGATGGACACGGCTAACTTGACTTCCTGAATTTCACGATCGGACAGTAGGCATGAAAGGCGACTGGTAACTGGTTAGGTATCCTTATTCCGCGGTTCATGTTCAGCCAGGACTAAGTCCTGCTGTCCATGTAAGACGCCGTGGATGTAGGCTACTGAATCTCCTGTATACCGTATTATTTCGAGTCACCGAGTTACCGTATTATTTCCAAGTGCAGGTCCCGAATATACTAATAATAATTATTATCATCTCCAGGTCAAAGTACCGCGACTATTATTGTCAAGTGAAAGTACTGTAGGCTATTATTTTCGAGGTAGATGTACCGTATTATTTCGAAGTGTAATCATCATAGTCATTGTGGTCCATGCATGCGCTCATTGCCCGTTGGTGTCATTTGCATGGTTCACCATCCCGGCCTTCCCCTATAATCCCCACTAGGTCCATCATCCCGAAAATGGTTTGCTTGACGAGTCTTTCATTTCCCATTGTGTACACATGTGGGGCGCGGTGGTGTAGAGGTGGCGTCGCTGCCTTGAAGCCGGAAAGTTCGAGGTTCGAATCCACCTCGCCGCGTAAGGACCTTGGGCAAGTCCTTCACTCACAATTGCTCAGCGCTTCGGCGTGAAACTCCGATGCAGTGTCCGCTCTGCATTCGGGAGCGCCTCTGAGTAGAGAGAGCTTGAAGGGGCGCTATAACAAGTGCACATACAAACAAACAAACAAACACATGTCCTAAAAATATTTCGAGGTGTAGAGGACCGTATTATGAGTTCCATGTGGTTAAGAAGGTTCCATGTGTTTGAGGAGTTTGAAGGTTCCATGTTTTTGAGGAGGTTCCATGTGTTTGAGGAGGTTCCATGTGTTTGAGGAGGTACCGTTTTCCTTCCAGGTCGAGGCCGGTACCTGATAGCGGCGACCAAGTTCCACCAGCCGAACACGGAAGCCCATCTCACTTCCCCCTTCATCCTCTCCGGACACGACACGTGCATCCAATTCTACTACCAGCTCCACGGTGGACTGCTCAGCATCCGGATCAAGCGTCAGACGAACACCCTCGAAACGATCTGGACGAGGAGTCGCCACAGTCAGCCCGGGGGTCAGTGGGAGAAGGTGTACGAGCGACTGTCCCCTGGCTACTACAGGGTCGTCGTCGAGGCGAAGGCAGGCCTGGGAACGGATGGGATAAACGCCGCGATCGATGATGTCAGTATTGGACCGTGCCTATCAGAAAACGGTCTGTATACATTTATCTATGTGTTAGTATCTATACCTGGGTTTCTCTAGCGCATTTTGTCTTAATTGTAAGGAGACGCCATTGGGAGGCGGCGACTTAGTGATCACAGTGACAAGACAAACGATGGTATCACGGGATATTCTATCCTCCCTTGAAGCTATCCGGGGGGGGGATGGAATACATTGGAATATACCGGGTATATGCATGCGGTGTATCCGGGAGATAAACCATCGTATCCAAATTATTGAAAAATGCGTATAATTGAAAAATACGATTATTACGGCAGAGGGGAGCTACTCTATTTCGTGACAACAGCACTTGCAGTTGCTGTACGGGTAACAAAATTACTATTGCGCTAC